>OX442360.1:10885666-11310666 GCA_949357725.1 Hyperoplus immaculatus | reverse complement strand
TTGTGAGGTCAATTGTTAACATAATACATTCCCTAGCCCCTTATTCTAACTTTAACTCGTCTACATCTCATCTCATCTACATGCCCAAAGCCAACTCTTACAGTAAGTCTAACCTAAAAATAACCTCAGAATCTTCAAACAGATCTTTGAAGTAGTGAGGACAGGGCAAAATGTCCTCATATTCAAAAAAAGTCCTCACTCTCAGGGTCTCAAAGCCAACTTGGTACTAGTACACACACGCGCACTCGCACACACAGACACAGACACACACGCACGCACGCACACACACACACACACACACACACACACACACACACATACACACACACACACACACGCACACACACACACACACACACACACACACACACACACACACACTCACATACATCAGGACGGAAGGGAAGGCTGCTCCCGCATGAACGGCATGACATCATATGATCTCATTACTGAAGCAGTTGAGCCTGACACACAGACCTGCAGAGACACGACCTACAGAGAGGGAGAGAGAGAGACACAAGACACAGAGATCAAAGTGCTGCATTACTATTTTAAGAAACAGTTCTTTTTAAAATAGAATGTACGTTTTCATACATTGTTCATGATTTGGGGTCTTTGTCTTTTGTGGATTCTTTTTTATCGTATTTTTCCCCCTTTGGAAACACATGAAAGTACAGTACGTACTTGTTGTGGCAGTAAAATAAAATTTCAACCGGGTGGGGGACTAGACACGCTTCAACAGAAATCAGGAGTTAAGCTTCCTATATACAGCTTTCTTCCAACATTGCTTAGAGTAAGTTATGCGAAAGCACACCCAGGCACATTGGTCCCTAAATAACTTTTTCTGGTTATTGGGTGTTTACACTGAACCATGTGATGCATGACAGTGGCTGATGTGTTAGGCCAAAATACTGAAGAAATTTGAAGGAAAATAAAAGAACAAATGATAAGGACAGTGATACGGAGGAAGGAGTCGGACTTGTTTATGTTTTGCTTGGCCATGGTCTCCGTGGCAACGCTTCATTTTCACTTCCTGATTGGCTGTATGGGCACCAAGGTGCCCGCTCAGCAATTCTTCACTGTTGCACAAGCTGACATCCACTGTACGTGTTGACCATTTAATTCCCCTCTCTCTGATTTGAGCAACAGAACATATCACCTTTACAGTGCTATGCAAAGTAATGCAAGACATCAACCAAATCAGTTAGAGAACAGAGAGACACACACAGGCTGTCTGTATAGAACAGTAGAGCTCTATGGCAGAGAAGAAGGAACGATATAATTATTGGATACACACACACAATACTTAATAATACTAACTATACACATACATGATTGTTAAGAGGAAATAGCAAATTCACTCCTTCAAGTCTTTGAATTTAACATGCACAAACACACATGCACACACACACACACACACACACACACACACACACACACACACACACACACGCTGCCTATTAGAGGAGTGTTCACGATACCCAGAGAAAATGCCTGAAATGTAAACAGAGACTAAACCAGAGAAACACTTCTATACAGAGAATACTTTGCTCCTGGAAGACATGAGCAGTAGAATATGCGATCATTTCTATTGATAACCCATGTTTTATATGTTCCCCAGTTTATTTTTCTCAATGTTTTTTTCATTTTGTTTTCTTAGTAGGCTAAGTTTTCATAATGTTTTCATCTGCCCATTTTAAAACGTATATAAATATAATGTACATGGTAGCATTTAAGACCTGCTCCGACCTTCTCAGAGGAGTGAATGGGTAAAACTATTAATCGAATGAATTTCCCATCTCTCCACGCACTCCATTTTCCTCTGTGCTCTGTCTTCACACAGGCCTACAGAAATTATACTTTGGTTTCATCTCTGTTCCTTGCTATACATTCTTCAGAAGGAGCGAGGGGACAAAATGGTGCAATAGAGTTTTAATCAACCCTTACATGTGAAATTGATCCACTATATGTCTACACACGCACACACCGGCCCTGCATTAACACTCTCACATCATCAGCGTGCACCTCCCAGTCTCACTTCCGTTTTCAGAGTAACACGCGGCGTGTTTGCCACCACACCCTTGTACATCAGTCACACTGGTCAGTGTGTGTGTGTGTGTGTGTGTGTGTGTGAGAGAGAGAGAGAGAGAGAGAGACTGTGAGGGTGTGGTTGACAGTGTGAGCGTTTCAAAGTTGATAATGACTATTTAAGTCGCATAGAGATTGATTGAAAGCGACACACGTCTTTGAATTGTTCCGATCACCACCAACATGATGTATGTTTGTAATTCTCCATCCTCCCCATCCATCTAAAATAATACACTGATCTGCATTTAGTGGACAATATTTAGCGGTAGACTACAATGAGTAATTGGGTGTGTTACAGATTTTGTGTCACACACATTGGCTGTTTTGAGGTTTACCTCTCTTGACCTTCTGATTTGAGAATATTCCCTTTACATTATTTACATGATTTCTTGTTGAGAATGAGATAAAAAGATTGATAGCACTTTCATTTATGTATGCTATGAGGCTAAATCTCAGAGATGGTTGGCTTAGTGTAACATAAAGACTGGGAGCAGGGGGGAAACAGCTGTGTACAAAGGTAATAACTCCTTGAAGTCACCACGCCCACCCTAGAAGTAATACAGCAAATAATCCCTGTGAAACCACAACTAGTACCTATTATACTTTACAATAAGATATATTTTGTTATTTTAACCTTCTAAGAGATACAAAGTAGCTGTATCAAGTCCTACTTTTAGGTTCCGAAGTACAGCTATTTCTGTTGCAATGTGTGCGTGTGTGAGTGTGCGTGTATGTGGGAGAGTTTTTTGTGTGTGTGTGTGTGTGTGTGTGTGTGTGTGTATGTGTGGCATTGGTCACCAGAAACATGCACATAATACTGTAGGACCATTTTTGGTCCTTGCTCCTTTTCCATCGTCACACCGTCATCCTTGCCCTTCAAGTGGGGCTGAGTTCAGATAGGCCTACAGGAAAGTCTGGAGCAGATCCAGACAAAACACAAGGACTAGACAAGACAGGGTGTGTGTGTGTGTGTCGGGGGGTTGCTTCAGAGCTGATAGGTGACCATCACATGAGGCTGTCCAGGGATCCCAGTCAGAGTTCAGAGACTTTCCTAACTGTGATATCCGCTATGTGTGGGAGTCACTCACCAAGGAGGGGCAGAGCATTGCTATAGGCCTACTTCCTAATCAGGGCTGGAGTGACTTGAGTGTTTGCAAAAGATTATTATTTCTTCATTTGTATACTCCATGATTTTATTATTCACACAGTTACATTTTTAGGAGCCCATGCCGGATGTTGAGCACAAGTTCACAATCAAACAAACTAAATTCAAAGAGGTGTGAGGACTGAAAACATGACGTCTATAGGCTGTTGACAGGCATAGCATGCGTAACCATCACTAGAGGACATGTTGGAGTCCGAATGAGGTTAGAAGAATTCCTCACATTCCCATGATACAGAAAAACATTTGTTCTGCATTATCAAGCCATTAGATATGAGCTCATTGTTCCTTTTTAAGAATTAGCTCAGATGTAGCAGGGACTTGCAAACAAATATGGTGCAATAGTGCCCCCAAATGGTCATTCCGTAGAGTGACTTCAGTAAGGCCTCAGCAGTTTCAATAAAATCAAATGGACAGTTTCCAAGGTCTGTTTAGCACGAAATGCCCTCTTCGCATTACTACTCTGTCTGACTAAGATAGCTGAAGCCTCACATCATCATCAGATAGGCTGCATTTTGGAAAATATTTGTTCACAGGGCTGTGGAGTTGGTCCCCCTATCATCCATTAATAATGTTAGAAAATAACCTTTGGTTATTTACAGGAGAGATGAGTAGCCTACAGCAAGCTAAACATAGATCTACTTCAATGAACACAAGGAACATGGCTATTGTTTTAAGAGAAACTTGAAAAAAATGCAAACCTGTCTTTTCAAAATAACACAATGGTTACCACATGAAGTATAGGTTGGAAAAATCTGCAATGAAAACAAAACATATCTATGTGCTAAGGAAGTGCCTATCCTAAACTAAATCCTATCCAAAGAGTGACCATGTGACCAAACCTTTGTATATTAACAGGCCTTTTTTTAATGGAAGAAATGTTTGACATGACCTGTCCCTGATTATATATTACCAGTGTTATGAGTATAATGACAATAACACACTATTTTACAAAGCATTATATTATTTAAATCATGTATACGAAGATTATATAACAAACACATTGTTATTATATAGCTTTCTATATTTCCTGTTATGATATATTACGGTATTCACTTTTATTTCTATTATATATAGCCTACCTCATAGTATTATTACCGAAGTGTGTGTATGTTATGCCGCATTTATTATGTAGGCCTACAATATTGATTATATAAGCCTACTTCTGTATGTCTAGTGTAGGCCTATTATTATTCACCTCTACTTGTATATTGTATTTAAAACCCGATATAGGTCTACTTTTAAAATGTTCTCTTGTTTCCTATTGGGAATTAATAAAGTATTTTCTTAACTTAATATCATTTGATCATTATTTTATATTCCAAGTGGATGAACTTTATTGTGCTGGTTAACTGTCTAACTGTCATGAGCAATGCACATAATCTCTGCAACACTCGGGCTGTTCATGCAGTGACAAGTTAGATGTCTGCAGTGAAAACATTTTCTATCACACTGTAACAAAAAATATATATAGGCTAATTGTTCCTCGCAAATACAAGTGTTACTTTGCTTACTTTGCCTACTTCTAATACTATTTTTTGAGTTCATTATCATCCAATAGTTAAAGTAGCCTACCAAAATTAAAATGTAAGATTTGCAGAACTGCTCCCATGAGGCCTTTATTTTATAATTAAACGAATCTTATTGGTGAACATTTAAGCCGTAGATTCTAGATTTTACCTTTTCTGTTGGTTTTACTGTAGCCTAGGCTATCCGTAATGTAGAGGAAATGATCATTTTATAAAGTGGGCCCAATTATGCACGTAGCAACCAGTAGCTTTTCAGTAGTATTTTTACTTCAGAACAGTAGCTTGAAATGGAACACATCCATGAATGTGTTGTTTTATCTAGCCTACTATCTATTGTTGGACCACCTTTGCTGCTTGGACAGGACAGGATGTGGAGTAAATGCCCACATCTTAACACAGCTTGTCTGAACAGATATAAAAAGCAGCCCTGCATTTTGTATAGGCTTGTAAAACAAACACAAAATAGTCTGAGGTCAAGTGAATGTAACGTCGATGCCAGGCAGTCTCGTCATAAATACACTACATTTCCCAGCATTCACTTTAAGCCGTGGTCGATAATTAAATTGTATTTTTACCACTTAAATCTGGGTGTTTTTTCTTCATTAACCATTGTATATCGCACTAAACTCACGCTGAGGCAAAAGTAATGCGTTAAAGAAAAGAAAATATATTTACACTGGCGACCACGGTCTGGTTACATGACGAAGCGGAAGTGGCGTCAACTTCCTTTCCTCCATTAGGTGAGTGCGTGGTGGCAGCGCGTTTTCCGCGGCTCTCCACGAAAAAAGCAAATTTTGAGTTATTTTTCAGATATTGAAGCCCCGTTTTAACTAAATAACACCCTTTATTTGTTACATTACAGATCGCAACCATGGGCCGCCGACCAGCCCGCTGGTAAGTGTTCTACTTCTTTCAGACACAGGGCCGAATCGGTGTAGTCAAAAAGGAAAATGGCTCCGGTTAGCACCATGTGCACCGTGCTGCAAGCTAGCAGCCGGCAGGGCCTGGTCTTTCACACCGGCATTTGACCGTTACATGGCGTATTCTTTCGGTGGAGTTTGACTTAATTAAGAAAAGTATAATGTCATGTCTCTGATACAAAGCACTGGCTTGTTGAAAGAGGCTCGAGCTAACGTCAGCTAGCATAAAGCTGATACTAGCACACACGTTCCAAACGTAGCCACATTAGAATGTTCATGTAAACACATGTTACACATCGTATCCCGGTTCTTAAGAAAGTCTGTAATTTCTGGTAAATTAAGTTAGCTATTTGGTTATTGAAATGTGGAAATAGCTGACTGTGATCAGTTGTCCCAATAATCTAAAAAAAAAAATAAGATTTTGACATCTCTGAATTCTCAGGATTTCTAGTGAACAGATCCTTTACAAATTCATTTATTTTCTAAGCCATTGTAGTTATGATTCGTTTTGTGTTTACAGGTCAGCCCTGTAGCAGCCTGAAAATGAATTTACTCCCAGTTTCAGGCTTTGAGTGCACACTGTCAATATTTTTTCTTGACAGTCAATACCCAAACATCACTGATTGAATCTATACATATTGTGTCTGAGATATCGTCTTAGACAATTTTATTAGACCGTAGTGAGCCACCCTTTCTGTGACATGTTCCTTCATCATAGTGAACAAACTCATTGTAGTTTATTTTGACTTAATCCTACATACCCTGCTGCAAATACTCACTAGAGCACCAAATGTTGTTTTGTCTGCCGTTGGAAATAGTCCCTAAACAAATGCACTATTTCGCCCTGAACAGTTAACCACACATCCCTAATGCTGTCATGGCACAGCTCTGCAGTCTATTAAGCCGACCAGTCTTGCTGCAGTGTGTTTCAGGTGTGCAAAGGCTGCAGACAGTGACTCTTTGGTTTGTGTATGAACTCAGCTGGGAGGTGCTGAGTCCTTTAAGGGACCACTGAGACAAAGAGCTTATCAGATTTTGTACTCTGCTTTGGTTGATACATATTTATGCTTTTTTATTTTGACTTACTCCTTCATACCCTGCTGAAAATAGTCCCTGAACTATTTTGTCCTGTTTGAAAACTTCAGTGAGCAGCTATTTGTGAGAGTTAAAGCTTTTTTTATTATTTAAGAAAATTCATCTATTTATTCGGCTGGAATGGTTTGGGTATCAAAGCTTGGTTAAGGACTTTAAAAGGGATTTGTTGACGTTCAAAAAAAAAATCCCATTCTAAACATCAAAAGTTATTGAGTCTGAGGATGTGGTTAACTTTACGCTTTGTCTCCCCTACAGCTATCGGTACTGCAAGAACAAGCCGTACCCCAAGTCCCGCTTCTGCAGGGGTGTGCCTGGTAAGCCGTCTGCATACTTTACTCAACATCAATGTTGTCCTGAAAGTGTTAAGGAGTTACTAAATTTGGTAGTAAGCTTTAAAGTCTTGCCTGTTTCAACGTGATGTAGTGTACTGTGCCAATTAGTCTTCCAGGTAATTGTGTCTTCTATCAACGATAGATGATGTATATCTTCTATCCCTAAAGCTGTCATGGCACAGCTCTGCAGTCTATTAAGCCGACCAGTTGTGCTCCTGTGCGTTTCTGGTGTGCAAAGGCTGCAGACAGTGACTCTGTGGTTGTGTATGAACTCAGCTGGGAGGTGCTGAGTCCTTTAAGGGACTGCCGAGACAAAAAATTGTATTTTAAATAATTGTGTTGTTCACACTGATATGAATGTCCAATTAAGTTTGCGTAAGATTGAGTATAGGCATGGTTCTGCATTGGGTAATCTTTGTTGGTCTCCTGAAGGAAAATTGCATATTCAAAATGGTTAATTTTCTTCTGACTCTGTCTTTTTCTTTTCCACTGAATGTAGATCCTAAGATCAGGATCTTCGACTTGGGCAGGAAGAAGGCCAAGGTAGATGAGTTCCCCCTGTGCGGCCACATGGTCTCTGATGAGTACGAGCAGCTGTCTTCAGAAGGTGAGGAGTCAGGGAGCCATAATCACACACACAGATGTACATTTGAATCAACACCTGTTTACTTTGTTTTCTTGGGAACTGAAAAATTGAACTCCACACAATTGATTAAAACCTTTTGCCAATGATTTCAAATAAGGATTTTCATAAGGCTTTAATGTGGGAGAAGTACAGAAATATTTCGACTGTTTTCTTTCTTCCGAGCACCAAAGTCATAAATGCGCACATATATACTTCAGTAGATTTGTTAATGTAAGTTGTATACACTGTAAATACATAGATGTATGATAACTTTTATAATTCACTCTAAGTGATTTGATTCATGCATGTCTGAATGCGTGTGCAAATACATTTGTAAATGCTGGGGTATAATTAATGTGTAATTTAATTAGGAAGGAATTCTTGATTGGTTTGGCAGTGAGTAAGATGAAAAATGCAGTTTTATTTACAGCAGGATGTATTGCAGTCCTCCAACATGCTTTAATTGTGTGTTCAAGGCAGCTGTTAAGCAATCATTAGTTTATATATTCATGCCAAGGTGCAATAAAGTGCTAGCTTAAGTCTACTGTGCCAATTAGTCTTCCAGGTAATTGTGTCTTCAATTGACGATAGATGATGTATATCTTGACCTAAAGCTGTCATGGCACAGCTCTGCAGTCTATTAAGCCGACCAGTTGTGCTCCTGTGCGTTTCTGGTGTGCAAAGGCTGCAGACAGTGACTCTGTGGTTGTGTATGAACTCAGCTGGGAGGTGCTGAGTCCTTTAAGGGACCACTGAGACAAAAAATTGTATTCTAAATAATTGTGTTGTTCACACTGATGAATTTCCAATTAGGTTTGTGTAAGATTGAATTTAGGCATGGTTGATCATTTAATTAAGAAGGGATTCTTGATTGGGTTGGGCAGTGAGTAAAAAATGCAGTTTACATAATTTACAGCAGGATGTATTGCAGTCCTTAAACATGCTTTAGTAGTGCGTTCAAGGCAACTGTTAAGCAATCATTAGGTTGTATACTCATGCCAAGACACAATAAAATACAAAGGAGATGCGTAGCTTAAGCACTACAACTAAAGCTGGTATTGTTCTTTAAATACTTATTGAAGGCTAGGCACATAATCATTTTTATTTCCCCACCCCTTGTGTAGCTCTGGAGGCTGCCCGTATCTGTGCTAACAAGTACATGGTGAAGACCTGCGGTAAGGATGGTTTCCACATCCGTATGCGCCTGCATCCCTTCCACGTCATCCGCATCAACAAAATGTTGTCCTGTGCTGGAGCTGATAGGTGAGCTGCTGTTGTCTTTGCAGGCTGTCAAAATCCTCTTCAATCCTTGTTGTGCTGGGCTGTATAAAGGACTACTCTTTTAGTTGACCACACATGCACCCTAATGCTGTCATGGCACAGCGCTGCAGTCTATTAAGCCGACCAGTCTCGCTGCAGTGTGTTTCAGGTGTGCAAAGGCTGCAGACAGTGACTCTTTGGTTTGTGTATGAACTCAGCTGGGAGGTGCTGAGTGCTTTAAGGGACCACTGAGACAAACTTTTAGAAAATGTTCTCCGCTGTGGTTGAACTTGACATGTTATCCTGCTTTTTGGATAATTATTTGACTCAGCCAAATCCAGATGCTTAGAATATCTTTTCGGTATTCATCATATTTTTCTGTTGTGCTCCTCAGGCTCCAGACTGGAATGCGTGGTGCTTTTGGTAAACCCCTGGGCACCGTGGCACGTGTGAACATTGGTCAGGTGATCATGTCCGTGCGCACCAAGGCCGCCAACAAGGAGCACATTATTGAGGCTCTGCGCAGAGCCAAATTCAAGTTCCCTGGACGCCAGAAGGTAAACGAGCACATCACCTGTCTTGACACTCAAACCTCTGGGTTATCTCTTTATTTTGGCCAATAATGTCAAACAATTAGATTATTGTTTAACCACACATCCCTAATGCTGTCATGGCACAGCTCTGCAGTCTATTAAGCCGACCAGTCTCGCTGCAGTGCGGTTCTGGTGTGCAAAGGTTGCAGACAGTGACTCTGTGGTTGTGTATGAACTCAGCTGGGAGGTGCTGAGTCCTTTAAGGGACCACTGAGACAAAGAGCTTATCACAAACTTTTACAAAATGTACTCTGCTGTGGTTAACAGATAATCATCCTTTTTGGGCTCTCGGTATGCTTATTGTAAATCTGAATTGACCTCTTTTGTTCTCGCCTTCAGATCCATATGTCCAAGAAGTATGGCTTCACCAAATTCAATGCCTGCGACTTTGATGAGATGATGGCTGAGAAGCGTCTGATTTCAGACGGATGTGGAGTGAAGTACATCCCCAGCAGAGGCCCCCTGAAACGCTGGAAGCACCTGCACGCCCTTTAGAGCTGTTGCAATCTTTCTGTGGTCTCAGACAAACAATAAAAGTGGGTTTGATTACAAATCTGATTGTACTATTGATTTTGTTATCCCAAATCTTTACACAAAGTGAAACATCAAATCTGACTTCATGTCTCAACTATCAAACATCAAGTGATCTGGAAATGTCAGAAACATTTCTCGACTGGAAGGTACTATCTCAAGGTCTTTGCATCGCTAAGTGACCGATTGTGATGGGCAAATGAGACCCACTTTGTCTCCATAGAAATTCATGTTAACCTCACCCACCCTGCTGAGGCCTTTCTAAAATTGTTCACTTCTGGTTTGGATTACATTGTTATGAAACCTACTCTGTAAAGAATCGCACACTGAAGCTTTATTGTTTGGTGCAGATCGTTGTCTCTGACAGCACAGCAGCCAAGCAGAAACCTTTACAAATGTTTTGGTTTAAGTCTGTCATGTCTGTTGAAAGATATGTTCTGTTGTGACTATCTGCATTAAGATTTATCTGTAGTGTTGAAATAAGGTAAATGCAGTGGGAGTCGGACAACCAATCGACCCTTAGCTGGCAAATGTATTTTTTTTTTAAACATACTGCTCTATGAAAGCAGTCAAAGTTAAGTTTTTGAACTTAAATTAACTCAACTCCAAAAAGGATAACAATAAAACTGTTTAAATCTTTACATTAAATGATGAATCAAATCTGATGAACTTAGAAGTCTGGATTTCTAAAGGTCTGCATCTTATTAGCAAATTATTCCTTTTTTATAATACTCATTACATGGAATAGTATGACTAATACAACTGGAAGCACTGGTGTACAACAGCAACAAGCCAGGGATCAAATGAGTGTACTATATGAAGTGTTAAATATCAAACTATTGTGGTCAAAACAAAACATTGGTTCACTTAAAAGTGAATGCAAATGTAAACAAAAAAAAATTTCTTTACTATCGAAACCTTACTTGAGCAGCCAGGTTGGTTCTGATCGGTATGAAATGTTGCTGATGATGTCATCAGTTGGTGTGGTAATGTGACCCACTTTGTCAATTTAAAAATGCATTTTCAAAAACCTCCACCCAGATATTCACAAGATTTATGATTTGAGGACAGTTGGTATGTTACCTACAGTCAAAATCAAAGCACACTGATGCTCTATTGTTGGGTGCAGATTATTGTCTTCCTCTTTTGATGTCAGCCAAGCATAAGGCTTAACAAATGTTACGGTCTATGCAGAAAAACCTGTTAAGTCTGTGGAAAGATAGGTCTGAACCCACTATCAGCATTAAGACCTGATTGTTACATCAAATTCAAAATGTGACAGTCATCCCTCTGGGTGGAAATGTTTTTTTAACAGGCTGCTCATTGAAACAGTTAAAGGTTCAGTAAGCGGAATGGTCAGTTTAGCTTACTTCCTGTCAGTGACAGCATTTAGCAGTCCTCTCCCTCGTCACCACATTAATGCACTGTCTTCAAGCAGCGAGTTATCTAGCGTCATCTTATAAGTGTGATAAAACATGATAAAAACCATCAAAACAGACATTGGGAAGGATTTTTACCTGCTCCGCCATTGTAAGCGCATACACATTCACCCATCTGTCGCTTTGCACGTGCACCGGCAGTGAGACGGGTGCCGGATTGTAGCGTTCTCTCTTCTGATTGGTTATCAGTAGTGGGATCCCCGAAAAGTTTATTTGCCAATTACATGCAGAGCGGGTGACTGAGATATCGGAGTTATGAAAAGCACACACTATATAAGTGATCACAGTATGAATAAAGAGCGATTTAACACTTATATTAACGTAAATAAATCGCTTACTTCACCTTTAACTAAGTTTAATGTTTGAACAATAATTCAGACCCAAAGGTTTTATCCAGGCGATGCCTAATTCAAAAGAAACAGCTTAAACAATAACTAAAATTGATCATTGTAATTAAACCATATACTATGAATCTTCCCCATTGTTATTTTCATGGACAAGCAATTAATTGTTGATGTAGTAAACTACCAATTACTTCAAGAAGATGAACTACATTAAAGCAACCAAAAGGGCATGGTCTTTGGAAGCCAAGAACCTATCTAAGATAAACTTTTTTTTCAACAGAAAAATTCTCGATAACCAATTAAAACTTAATTACCACAACAACAAAACAAACTTTTTATTTATTGTTACTTGAGTAAAATGTCAATATATTCATCATCCGCTACCTGTCTGTTGTGTGTGCAATATGGTAACAACATTGGTCTTTTTGATATATTGTTATACAGTTTTGGCTGGATTATTTTACCGAGTCGTTCCTGCTCAGGTTAAACCTGACTGCTACTTTAGAACTGCTAAACTGTTGCAGTGATTTCAGTAATTTTTGCATTTTGTCAATACACATTTTCAGTATTTTTGCAGTGATTTTTCCCAGTAAAATTTACAAAGCCTAAATGTTATAACTAAACATAGGCCAACTTTATACTTTTGAGGGTAGGTTGGTTTGCTTATTCATTTCGAAAACCGTAAATACCTCCAAAAGATTTCAAAGGATTTATTGTCATTGTTGTGCAGAAATAAAAAAAAGTGCAATTTTTGAAACTATGTCCCTCTCCCTAGTGCAATCAGTTAGTGTAAATATAGCCTATACCAGAAACTATAGCATAGAATACGTTCAAATTGAGACAAAAACTGTTTTGTACTCCTCCTGTAATAAACCTAGTGAATAGTAATGAAGAGCAACTTTTTCAAACTGCTCCCCAAACTGTTGCTGCACGACCCTGGTTGATAAGATAGTTAGTCTCTTTACAAAAACATGTATGTGTTTATTCAGGGATGAGCGCACGCACACACATTGATACGATACGAGTAAAGCATGAGTTAGGGGGGCCCATTGACTTGCCTACCCATTTGTGTTGCCTTGATGTAAGTGCTATAGTGTAAGTGCTTGATGTAAGTGCTTTAGAAATTAAAATGTTTGGTCTTGAAAAAAACTAATGTTTAGGTAATGGCCATTAAAGATGGTTGTATTAGAGAAATATACAAACAGACAGTTTAGTAAAATAAACACTTAAATGTAGCCTACATTTTGGCCCTTTTTATTTATACTTATATGAAATAAAAACATGTTATACAAGCAAAATAGACAAAAATCTCTGAATTGATCAGTGCCTAAAAAAAAGTGTGTGTCGTGTCTGTAGTGTCTCACCTTTAATGACCTTCCCTAGAAATGCTTCTGGCTATATTTGACAGCATGTAGTTAGTGACAATGCATTGTGATTAAGTGACTGTTTCCCAGAGGGCTTGGTCTAACAGTGAGAGCTGTTTACATGACAGGTGACGAGGTGTGGTCTCTCTTTGATGCCAAGGTATGCATTGGCTTGGATGAGCAGATAAAAATGCTGCTGCATATTGCTGCCGTCACATTCCCCCTGTCAGTCCGTCACTATGTCAGAAAGCAACCTGCGCTGGAGCATTCTGCCGCTGGTAGCCGGGGTCCAGCTCAGTAACTCCCTCTACTCCACAGCTCTGCCTATGGTGGTCAAGGAGCGATGCATCAACTCCACCACCACCACCACCAACAACTCCACATCCACGGACAGCTGGCAGAGCGCCGTGTCAGACTTCTACATGACCTACAAGATCCTCAAGCAACTGCTGCCCATCGTCCCAGGCCTGGCTCTGGCATGGCTGGGGGACAGGGGCTGGAGGAGGGCCCCCATCTTGGTGCCACTGGTTGGCTTCATCCTGTCCAGACTGGTGACACTGCTGGTGTTGACCCTGGACTGGCCTCTGGAGGTCTTGTGGGTGGATGGGGCCCTGAGCGGATTGTGTGGGGGCTTTGTGGTGTTCTGGGGGGGCACCATGGCACTGTTGTCTCTGAGCTCTTCCGACAAGGAGCGGTCCAGTCTCATGATGAGAGCGGAGCTGACCAACGGGATGGCAGGCGTGGTGGGCTGCGTGGCATCCGGCCACCTGTTTGACCTCACCGCCGCCGTCGGCTGGAGTCCCGGTGTCATGATTGTGGTGACGTGTTTGGTTCTCCATGCCCTCTGTGTGCTCCATGTGGTTTTCTGCTTACAGGTGAGTGTGTGTGTGTGTGTGTGTGTGTGTGTGTGTGTGTGTGTGTGTGTTGTTGTTGTTGATTTGAATGATCAAAACATAAACCTGACACCATTTCATATTAAGCCGGAACTCAAACTGTCAAACTGAAATCACATACAGATTAAATCATTACATACCAGTTTGTCCACAAAAGTGAAGCGCTTTTTTCTTTGAACAATACCTTTCAACACTATACGCACAATACAAAATACCTTTGCCTAGTCTCTGTCACGCTGCTCTGCGTGTTTAGTAGACCATTGCTGCTTGAGAACGGCAGCTTTCTTTCTGGTCAAATGTCTGAAACTGAAATAATGAGACAGTTTTGATTCAAAATCTGCCGCCTTGCTAGAACATTAAATGAGCAGACAGGATGAATGGGAAAAACATGCTTTCCCTGGTCTAAAATAACAGAAATGTGTATCTATACACCGTTTGGTGGCCCTGAATGTGTTTCAGATTTGGCAACATCAGAAGTTTTCTCTGGTCTTCTAGGGGTGCGTCATCATTCCAAAATGTTACAGTTTTCTTGAGTAAAATATATATATCAGTTATCCAATCTGATAGACTTAAAACTGTTTTGTTGTTGTTGCCTTTTTCTCAAAGAAATGCAATGTTTGTTAACCTTGGACTTTTAAATGGAACATTTCTTGCTTATCTTGCTGTATCTCTATTCAACACTGTACTGTATGCGACAGTCACTGTGACTGTGTGGTTGTGTTTCTAGCCATTTCCATCCAAACAGTGCAATGAACGTCTGTGCAATCATTGGGAAGGGGCCTGTTTTATAGTTAAGAACCCTGGGTAACAGCTTCTTTGTGATATCTTTCTTTTTAGCAAAGAAATGCCAAAAGGGGAAAGATGATAACCTGTTTTTGCAAAGGTGGGACACAGGGACGTTACAAAACCTGAATGGATAAAGGGACAGTATGAAAGATTATATCTGGACCTGATATACTGTGCACATTTAGGTTCACGCACCCAGAGATTGTGAGTACCAGAAGGAGCTGAAAGCGGAGTCTGACCAACGCATACAGGTGGTGACCATGGTGCTGTTGTGGCTGGCAGGAGTCCTTTACGATGCTGCAGCTTCTGCATCTAAGAACATCCTGGTCTTATTTCAACTGATGGAGCCTCTCCACTGGAACGTGACACAGGTGAGTTTGTTTTAAGCAAACCAGACAAATGAAATCATTGTTTTCATCTGAAAGTGACATTTTACTCATCTTAATCATCTTTAGTACAGATATATAAAAAAACAGTGTCATCATAAGAAGAAGAATCATTTACTATTTAGTACTTTGCCAAAATCCAAATCACCAAGTGTTTTTGAAAAGGCTACAGATATAAAACAAAAAAGTGGCTGAAAAATCAAGATATCTCGGCCTGTAGTGCTTTGATTTTAACCTTTGTTATATGCATAATATGTCTCCAAATGTATAATAGTACAATGCATACATACAGTATTACAGATATTAAATTAAAGAGCATGTAATCCTTGAGTTAATCTGAAATGATAAAAGAACATGGAGATACGTGGTATTCATATTCTCGTATCTTTAATTCATCAAGTTTAATTGTGTGCACAATGTATGAGTTTGTAATTCCAGCATCATCCAGGTTTCTAAAACCTCCAAAATACCCAGAAAATACCAAGGAAATGACAAGGCGGGGACCTTAACGGCACCACTTCCCTTTCTCTCATGGTCAAAAATAGTACAAAGGTGTAACTTCACAAGAATTAATGTGAACTGTTCTGATGTGTTTTGCATTCAGTGTATCTCTGTTCAGGCATTAATGGTGACACAGGGAAGCAATGACACAATGGATTAAATCAATCGAAGATAATCTGACAATTCCAAATCCGCAGTGTAAAGGTGGAGTCAGTGATTATGGAGAATGCTCGTTGTCAAAATCACTTTTTGTCAAAATCAGTGAATATCTCCTCGCGGTCCGCTGCCTGTCCGTACTGGTTGTGCCCTGGGAAAAAAAATTCTGGTGTTAATACACAACCTCTGTAAACTGGTATGCAAACAAAGGTATGTACATAAAGGGGACCCTCCATAGCTAGCAACATGCCCATTTACAGAGCCTAGGCTGTGTATTGGCACTGGACTTTTATTTCAGCGCAAACACAGTTCTGACAGGTAGTGGATCGTGGAGATATCCACTGATTTTGACAACAAGCATTTCCCAGAATCACTGACTCCACCTTTGATGACAGTAGTGAAAGCAGCATCATTGGCGTCTATGTTTGCAGCTTTCAGACTTTTGATCTATTCAAACTGAGCTGTTTATTATCCCCATGTATCTTTCCAGGTGGGCTATGGCGATGCCTCTGGTTTCCTTGTTATCATTACCAGCTTTCTGGGTGCCACGGTCATGTCGCGGTGGGTCAGTGATCTCTCTCTGATCACCATCGGCATGCTGTCCTATGCAGCCGGCATGTTGCTCATGGCTTTTGTCACCACCACGTACATGTTCTACATTGGTAAGACCATGACACTTTGCTGCAAATTTGCTCCACGCAAATCAATGGAAACTTTGTTCTATTAAGCTGTTATTATTCATATAAAAATGTACTTAGACATCACACTTTGTTCTCCTCAGCCCGTACCCTGACGTTGTTCTCCCTGATGCCCATGCCGATCATCCAGTCTCTACTGTCCCAGCAAGTGCACGGCTCTTCATATGGTGAGACCATAGTATTATTCAGTAGTTACTGTATATATGTGCTCACACACATCAGCAGCCCAAAACACAGCCATTAAGTATTGTCATCCTCCAGGTATAGTCCTCACCTCCCTGCAGCTGTGTCGGAAAATTTCCAGTGCGGTCACCAACCCGCTCTACGTCCTGATGTACAAGCATACTCTGAACTGGTTTCCTGGCATTGTCTTCATCATATCCACCATCATCGCTATTGTGGCAATCATTCCCATAAGGTACAGAGTACATCCAGAACAAACCTGTCAACTTTTTTACATGGGAGGAATTAGCACATACTCACAATGGGGAGTGTGACTTTAAAGGGATAGTTCAGTTTTCTTTGACGTGGGGTTATATGAGGTACTTATGCATAGTTATTCTGTTACGTTATGGAGATGGTGATCAGCGCAGTAACCGTAAGGAGTTTGGGAGAGACATCACTGTAGCAGACCTCAGCGTTGTACTGTTGAAGAGGGGGCCAGCAGAAAACTGTTTTTTTCACCACATATACTGTATAAATGCCAACCTAAAAAATTAAATATACGTTCAATTGTACGCTAAATATAGGATTTATTCACAGCTGATTGTGGGAGTACACTGCACTGCACAGCCAGACAGCTGTTTATTTTTGCACTTTTTTAAAGCGTAGCTTGGCCATGTAATACTACGCTAACTCGAATCGGTGCAGTAAAGCGTTTCATTCCCCCAATCAGCTGTGAGAGCGTTCTATATGTAACGTACAATTGAACAGATCTTTTTGTTCTAGGTATGCTTTTATACATGTAGAGAAACACTGTTTTTCTGTTGGCCCCTTGAGGGTTGAACAGACTATGCTTAAGTAGCTCATACAACCCCACTTCAAAAATATCAAACTATCCCTTTAAATTGACATTGTTAAACGTCATGTTGTCTCTTGTCCATGCCCATCTTACCTTTGCAGAATACTTGATAGTGGAGGGGCTGTGAGCAGCAGCTACCAGAGGGTCTATGAAGAAGAGGACACTGATAAAGACGACCTCGTACAACTGACAAACGATTGCACAGATGACATTAATCATTTTGATAAGCAGTTCAAAGTGTCGGGAGGAAAAGAGACGGGCGGAATGTGTCTGCAAGACGACAATGATACGGACATATATAAGAAGATGAAGATATGAAAATGTTTGGATTTGGAACTTTCCTTTGCACTACAGTCCATCTAATCTGTCAACACTCCTGAGGAGCCAGAGGGGGGTCTGCAGACAGATTGACACCCCATTCTCAATCAGGGATACACACACTTCTTGGCTAATGGTTGACTCTATGCGAGAGGATAAAAACAGTAACCACAATAAAGGTCCTGGTACATCAACTAAAGACTAAAGAGAAACAACAACAACAACCATAACATCTTGAAATAACTTCTATGGTCTGCATAACCTCAGTTGTAGTAGCGCCCTCTGTTGCCGTGTTTTGAGTAGCCTATTGACGCTCAGTCATGAGATGACTTTGATGGACATTTGAATGATTTCAATGGAAGAAAGTTTGATCAGTATGTGGCTCTACACACACACACAAATATGTGTTTCTTCTGTGGAGAACATAATATTCTCATTCATCCAGTAATGTGCCTTAACAGACTTAACATTGTTTTGTCAGATTGATACTTTATAATAATGACATAAAGATGAGTTTGAACTAATGAAAACAAGTTAAAAAGCTACAGAAAATGGCACACTTCAGCTGTAAATCGATCAGAGCAAGGCTATTTCATCAGAGTTATGTAACAGTTTTTTCAGTTTCTTTTAAAGAGGTCTAAAAGGTGGGCAGAGTTCTCTCAGCTTTCATTGACCACTCACATAAATACCTAGCCTGGAAATCCAGACCCTGATATCTGCAAATTTAATTTGCCAGCGCCTAGTGGCAGGTCTGGAAATGCCAGGCTAATAAATAACTAAATATTTAATAAAAAATAAATAATGTCATCCTGCACTGTCCATGTAACATCTCAAACATGATTTTTTTTTACACTTTCATGTACATATGTCCAGACTCTGGGAGTCCAACCTTTTTTTCAAAAAATTGATTAATAGTCTAGATTCCAAAATAAAATGCCATGCCGACGTGGATTAGGAGTTGTGTGTAGAAATTTCATTTTATAATTCATAGACGCTTGACATGACACCTGATCTTGTCCGATTCAGTTCTTCCAGCAATAAAAGGAAGCGTATGAGTAAGAGGTTATATTTAGAAAACTCCACCTCTCCCCTCCCCTTCCCACCCCTCCCCTCCCCTAGTAGGACTGTTCCTCATGCCCATTTTTTTTAATTTTTCTTTTCACGGCACAGTAGGTGGAGAGTTGTGCAAAGTTACTCTTTACATTAATCTTTTTTTTAAAATAACAGTTGTCCTCTAGATTTTGATATTTACTGAATGTCACACTGGCTTTCTCATGTGATTCCAGCTGTGAGTGTGTGTGTGTGTGTGTGTGTGTGTGTGTGTGTGTGTGTGTGTGTGTGTGTGCTGGTGAGAAGGAAATTCTACTTACTTTCATACTTAGGTGAAATGTGTAAGGTTAAAAGAACTGAAACCCCAAAAAAGTGAAGATCACAAAAATACAATCTCATGAAAATTCACTAGTTCCTATTTTGGTTGAACAAAGAAAAATTAAACTGTTTTTATACTATAATGTCTCATGTTGTTGTTTATTTCACATAAATGATTGATGTCTTCATTCCTGATACCAGCAGTGACGGCTGTGTTTCTGAACTTATGAATGTTATGCTTGCTGTAGCCTATAGTTACTCTTCCTGTGGTATCTGGTGGACAAGTCCCTCCCCCAGGAAACAACCCACTAGACCAGCTTCAAGTTTCAAGGCGGCACAAAACAATCAAGAGTGCACGAACGAACAAGCTGGTAAGTTGCTGTTGCTTCAGCTTGACTAGATCTTTATCTTTCTTTCTTTCTTTTCAAGAGTGAGTATTGTCAAAAGATCATACTGGGCGAGTGACTTGTAACCTGAGATGTCTGTGTTGTTTGTGACGTAGGCATAAAGAATGCAGTGTGTAGTACACACTACAGTCAAAACATGCTCTGCTGTGAAGCCGGGGATACAGCACACAGTAAAATTTAAGTGCCTCACATCACCTTTTTTCATTTGTAGTACAGGGTTTTAGCCCTTGTATTTCTCTGAACCTTCACATTTGTGCTGGTTAAAAACAGGAGTGCATTAAGCAGCTGTATATGGCACAGCTGAACACAAAGGATTGTCTCATTTTTGCCATGACATCATGTTGTTTTAATCCTGACTCTAAATTTCCTGTACCTCCGTCTGCCACAGGTCTCTGTTGTCATGTTAATGCCCAGGTGCAGACAAAAGGCTTTCTGAGTTTCTGTGTGTCAGGTAATCTATTCGGTCACTTCAATATTTCTGTGTGTGTGTGGGGGGGGGGGGGGGGGGGGGGGGAGCCAATAGAGATAGAGGACAGACAGGCGTATTCTAAGGCTTAATAAATTAAACATTTATTTTTAGTTTTTTACACAGGGTTATAGATTGACTGTGTAGTTAATGTGTAAACTTTGCACACACACACACACACACACACACACACACACACACACACACACACACACACACACACACACACACACACACACACACACACACACACACACAGCACAGTACTTGCTGCATCACCTCAACTACACTCCATCATACAGGACAGCCTGTATTTCCTCTAGCGTTTCATCGGTTTATTGTGATTTTCTCAAAGTTGTTGCATTTTTACTTTTGAATCAAAAAGTTAAGCATTGTTCAGAGAAAAGTTAGCCTGTTCCACAAAGACACCATTGATGTATCAAGATAGCTGGATACAGAGCTGTCACTCTGTGTTCAGTGGTAGAACGGTTACACTTTAAAGGAGAAGCAAGTGATATGGTCCTTTTAGCTCACTTCCTGTCAGTGTCTGCAGTTAGCAGTCCCTTCCCTCGTCCCTACGTCACCACCACATGAACACACAGCTGTCTTTGTCAGATACTGCCGTGTTGGAAAGCAGCGTATCATCATTCACGGGCACAGAGACCCGCCTCTTTATAGCGCTCTGTCTCCTGATTGGATAAAAACGAGCGTGATACTCAAAATTTTATCTGGCAATAACTGCAAAGCTGAATGACTGGGAGACCCATATTATGAACTGTCCATACAGTTTAAGTGATTGCTGTATGAATATAGTTTGATTTGACACTTATATTAACAAAGAAACATCACTAACTTCTCCTTTAAATCAGTGAGGTTTTATGTTTGTAACTTTTCTGAGCCTAGAAAAGTGATTGCACAATGTAATTCCAATGGTAGTTTCCTCAGCTTGTCAACCATCAGGCAAGTACACGCACACGCTCACTATATACTATGTTTCCAATGGATCTTGTTTATTTGTGTACTTTCAAACATTGATGCACAGAACACCATTTGAAGAAAAAAAATCACATTTTGGAAACGAGTAGTAACACATTTGCAGATTCTATACTGTAGTTATGTGAATAACAGGCTACTGCAGATTTGTAGGTGAGAGTCTGTGTGAATGTCTTGTGTTTTGTAAGGTTTTTGGTTATATGTGTGTAACTCCTGCTTCTGCATTTTGTATGTGTTTTACTGTAAATGTGTGTGTTCAAATTTAACTTTTTTTTTTTTTTTTAACACAGGTCCTTGCAACTCTGTGCCATGAGGTCCTCTTCCCTCCTCCTCTTCTCCGTCCTGGTGGGAGTGTGTGAGGTTCAAGCGTCCTCAGATCTAAGAGTCTGTGCCTTCAACCTGCAACACTTTGGAGAATCCAAGAGCAAGAAGAGCAAGGTCATGCTGAGTCTGACCAGGGTAAGACAAAGACAGGTGGATTAGACTGAACTGGAAGGGGGTGCCTATACTCACCTGACCTGGTTAACTGTTTGGAAGCTCTGGGTGTCCTCAAAAGTCTCTTTTATAAATGATGTCTATGGGGAAAACACTGCCGCTGTTTTTATAGTTGTAGCCAGCTCTCACTTCCTATGCAGTCACTCACTAACAAGTATCCTAATACCCAGAATGCAACAGTCACGTCTGTGTGTTACAGTGAAAATCGCCCTTTTCATCCCGGTGATATTTGTTCCAGATCATCGCTCGCTGTGACGTGTGTCTGCTACAGGAAGTCAGAGACAGTAAAGAGAAAGCTGTACAGAAGCTGCTCGACAACCTCAACAGGTGAATTATCACTGGATAGTCCAAACACACACACACACACACACACACACACACACACACACACACACACACACACACACACACACACACACACACACACACACACACACAAAAGCCCACAAGACCGTGGACAAGCTGCTATCACCCCTCACACAGGTATTAACAGTTGCATCCACGTATCTGTGTCTCTCTTCAACATTCAGGTATGACTACAAACACGAGTATAAAGCTGTAGCCAGTGAGAGACTGGGCAGGTCTGAATCCTACCAGGAGCAGTATGTGTTTATTTACAGGTGAGTCAAACTGTGTGTCTGCACACTCGGTGCACTGTAATGTTAAGACATCCCAAGTACAGGAAGTGACGTGAATACTGTACTGTGTGTGTGTGTGTGTGTGTGTGTGTGTGTGTGTGTGTGTGTGTGTGTGTGCGTGTGTGCAGGACTGGTTCAGTGACGGTCACGGGCCAGTATCAGTACCCAGATAATCTACCAGGAGATGTTGATGCCTTCTCCAGAGAGCCTTTTGTGGTTCGCTTCAAAGCCCCGAAGACAGGTCAGTTGTCTGATGACCCTCTGCAAGAAAGAAAGCGTGGTGATATTTAAACAAACTGCATGAACACCTTTCCTTTCCTCCCCCCTATCTGTATACCCAGTGATAAAGGAGTTTGTCCTCATACCTCAGCATACCACTCCAACCAACGCCACCAAAGAGCTTGATGCACTGTATGACGTGTTGCTGCATGTGAAGAAGATGTGGAAAACAGAGGTAAAAGCTAATTTTGCCCAAATGTTATTAATAAATTATAGTGACAGAGTGAATGCAGATAGAGGTATCTTACCATCAGTGCTGTTGTGTGTATGAGCAGAATCTGATGCTACTTGGGGACTTCAACGCTGACTGCGGCTACCTGGCTAAGAAGAACAGGAAGAATGTGCGTCTGATCACAGAGAGGGGCCTCTACTGGCTCATTCCAGAGAAGACAGACACCACTGTGAGAGAGAGCACCTCCTGCGCCTATGACAGGTGAACCCACGTTTTCAGTCTCACAAATCTAGGAAATGCCTCTAAAGGAAGCTAACTGATGGCTGGGTCATTTATTATCTCTAGTGCGTTGTGATGTGTGGCTGGCCACTCACATTGGGCCTCATTCACAAACATAAATGCATAAATGACAAAGGATTGACCGACTTACAAAATGTAAACAAACACATTTTAAGTAAAAGCAAAACATATTAAACTCCATTCAGTCATTGATCAACAACAATATTAAAGAAATGTTAATTTACTAACTTTGGTCAAATGTATTATATAGCCTATAAACCAATTAAGAACAAACTGAGAATCAGAATGACCAAAACAATTAGTTTGTCTGACACATGGAAAATGATGAGCTGTGTTTTTTTTTTTTAAAGAAGTGGATTTTGTGACTTTAGAGAAGACAGCTGAGACTTTGTATTCTTGTAAACAGAATCTTAAAGCCACTACGAGTAACATGGCACGTTGGCAGCCCCTTTGGACAAAAGCGGTAGTATTTTTACGACGCCAGCTGTCGTGAAGTTGTTTTCTAGCGCGTGCCGGGCGTGCGAGATTCAAATGATCAGGAAGCAATATTGTGCATGTCCGTGTGTTGAAAGTGTGAGGGCACCGGACTATTTTTGGCTCCGTGAGAGTGGTTAGTGACACAGCATCAACTAATGCCAGTCAGTGCTACACACACCTGATTGCAATGAGTTGATGCAGTGTCACCTCTCATGGAGCTGAAAGAGTCCATGTCCTCACACAAAGCGAATGAACGAGAGACGGCAGTTAGTATGGATCACGATGAGGTAATGTGTTTATGTTGTTGTAAATAATGAGTATTTCAGATGAATAATGGTCATCTGATGATGCTGGTGAGGCAAAGTAAACTTTGTTTTAGTAGGCTACCGCTCATTCATTTAGGAGTAAACACTGCAGTCTAATTCGATCCAGTGAAATTGTGTATATACGTTGCTTGGCAACGCCCTCCCGCCCGCCTATCACTCTCCCTTTTAGCTTTTCTTCATTGCAGTTTCTTTTTTTTCTTTGATGGTTCAGCCCCGTTATCAGTCATTATGACGACAAACAACTTTCTCAAACAAGGCTCCCGCTCCCCTTCCCTCACCTGGAGGGATAGGCTTCTCAAATCGCGTTGCAGCGCCACACTGAAATCTGCGATCAATATGTGACCATAGAGCCTGAACGAGCGAACCGAAAATCGGACTGGGTGTACGACCAGACCAAAAGCAGTAATAAAAACTATATAAAAACGTCTTTCTTTGCACTGATGGTCTCGTTTGCTGTTAAAGGTAATTTATGATTATGAGAGGAAACATGAGGCTGTTTAAAATATATTTAAACGTTACTCGGAGCTGCTTTAATGTAAACATTTGGCATGTTTTAGGATCAATGTTATTGCTTAGGGTGAACACTGGCATCTTGGGACAATGGGCATCTTGGGACAGTTAAGCTTGATCCTGTTTTTCTTTTAATGAATAATATTTTATTTCTAAAATTCTACACTGAGCCAATCATGAGAAAGTTTGGAATGAAAAAATATTGGTTATGTGGTCATGACATCACTTTTGGTGGCATGATCTAGCCATATTCAACAGCATTGCAGTGAATTTAGATGAAAAGTCAAATGACATAGTGTTTTCTTGTAAATGATGTTAAGATCATAAAAATCTAACAAATGTATGGATGTTTGTAATGTGTATATATTATGTTAGGTAATAGAGTGGTCAATCAGAATAAAAAAAAATCATGTTCAGATCAATCTTATTTTCTGTTAAAAATGTGATTTTGTCACTGTCCCAAGATGCCAATTGCCATCAGTGTATTACTGGCATCATGGGACACAGTGATTCAAGTAATTTTAATGGGGAATTTTGTCCTCATACATTTAGATGGTAAAATTTTCAAATCGATTATTCCATATAGCTTTTATTTAAAAAAAAAAAATCGGTTTATAATTGCTAGCAAGCAATTAGCATCACATTTATCATTAGCACTGCCAGCTAGCTCAATGGTAGTTTTAGTGAATATTTGTTGAGTTAATTTTTTTTGATTTTCCTAGACATTATAGCTCAACAATGATTAAGATAATCTGTTGCACCCTTCCTTTGAGATTAAAGTGCTTTTTATTTGAATTGCTACTGTTTTATTACTTCAATTTGATGTGTTTTAATTGTCCCAAGATGCCAATAACAGGTGTCCCAAGATGACAGTAATGCCTTGAAAAATGTTTGGGGTCAATGTGTGTTTGCTGAAGAGTCATTCATCCTGTGTTTAATTTTGACTTATTTTTTCTTCTCTGTTGTATAGTAGAGATCTCAAGCTGTTTAGAATGGTATCATGTGATGGGAAAAGACCTTTGAATCATACTTCAAACTTTCACAAGACATATATTTTCAAAAAGTGTCCCAAGATGCCTGTATTCACCCTATATATACGATCCTGTTGGACATGAAAATGTGTTTCAGTGAGGTGCTGGCATCTATTAGTCATGTTTAAGTCAGATGCTCATCCAATAAACTACTCCTGGCAACAGGTATGACATCGGCAACTGTCTCATACACACCCTCTGTATCGACAACGTAAAAGTTAGCTGCAATTTTCCCACTTGCGAAGCCAATGAAATTCTGTGTTTTTGATGCTAATGTAACAAGGCCTTAATTATCTCACGTGCCATTATATTTGAAATGAGAAACTATCAGTAAAGTCACTTTATTTGTTTTGTTTCAACAGGATCGTTGTGTACGGGGAAAGGTTTTCCAGAGCAGTTGTGCCTTCCTCTGCAAAACCATTTAACTTCCAAAGGGAATATAAACTGACGGAGGAGCAGGTAATACACTTTGTGTGTGTGTGTGTGTGTGTGTGTGTGTGTGTGTGTGTGTGTGTGTGTGTGTGTGTGTGTGTGTGTGTGTGTGTGTGTGTGTGTGTGTGTGTGTGACTGTAAATTTGAAATATTATAACAGTCTGTACGTAATACAGTTCTATTCCATAGATGTGTGCTGGGGTTGGTTAACTGTTCTTTCTGTGCTTTTTTCTTCAGGCGCTGGAGGTCAGTGACCATTACCCAGTGGAGGTCCTGCTGAAGGGCAAAGCGCTCCGAGTCTCCTCCAACGTGGGCACCTTGTTGGCATTTTTCAGCTATCTTGTCTTCCACATGTTGACATGGTAGTGGAATAATCTAAGTGTGTGGACTTTTTTCAGAGGACAAATCTCAGGACGGCTTCCTTCACAAACGCATGAGGGGAAAGGCCAGCTACTTGCCAAATATCCCCGAGAACACTCCATGGGAATGGCTCTCCATGTGGGGTTCAGAGTCAAAAACAAAACAAAATCAACTGAAAATCATGCAATGGCTATTTTTGTAAAGCCACCATATTGCACAATAACTATCATGAATGTTGTCTTTATAGCGCTGCAGAGTAAAAAGAACAGATGCTGGTCAAATGTCGACCAATGACTCCATCAAACTCATAATCTGTTCATTTGCTTATTGAAGGTTGTGCCATTTAAAGGCCTACTTCACCGGTTTGAATATGAAGGTGTATTGAATTCTGAGATCCTATGTAGTATAAATGTGCGAAAAAAATTGAAATCGGTTCATCCTAGCCTGAGAAAAGGCAGAAAGAGTGTTTTTTTAACCCTATATTTCTCTTTCTCGTGACATCACAGAAAGAGAAATATAGGGTTAAAAAAACTTACTTTGTAAATATTACTGTGATGTCTTTTACTGTGACATCACAGTAATATTTACAAAGTACGTTTTTTTACCCTATATTTCTCTTTCTGTGATGTCACGAGAAGGAGAAATATAGGGTTAAAAAAACACTCTTTCTGCCTTTTCTCAGGCTAGGATGAACCGATTTTAATTTTTTTTGCACATTTATACTACATAGGATCTCAGAATTCAATACACCTTCATATTCAAACTGGTGAAGTAGGCCTTTAATTAATTCCCTCAACACGGATCCAAGGTAGAGAGGATTGGACTCACAGTTAGTGTTTCACAGTTGTTATAAACGGGATGACATCTGCTGTACATCGAAGATTGTATAGAAAAACCAATCTGTTGTTCTGTCACATATATATAAAAGATAATGTATGAACAACTGGAAGTGTTCCCATGGGACTAAGCCCGAGCAAATCACAGTGAGGGAAAAGTGACAGGAAATCAAGGATGTACAAATCATTCACCAGAAGGATAATTAAGTTATTCAACAGGATAAACTGAGGCACTGAAATCAATACATGGAAGCATTAATTATGAATGTGGTAGAACAATTCATACTCATATCCAAATATCAGACCATTTCTCTGTATAAGGGTGCTTAAATATAAAGAGAAAAGGCAAGGTGTTCACCACTTTTACCAAATGTTGCTGCATTATAAACAAGCTATGCACTGTGTGATGTTTTTCTTTTCAGTAGAATTTTTTTTAAAGAAGGAAGGCAAATCAAAAATCATTAGCATTCACAGAAAAATGTAAGTATCCTAAATCTTTAGCTTGTCAGAATGTCCTGCAATCATATTTTACTTTTTATTTATCATCATGTATTAAGTCTATATGAAGACTCATGTACATCCATTTATTTTAGGGTACATCCTACCCTTGTTTAAATGACTTAATCTCAAATCCCAAATCTGTGTTACTGAAATGGAGCCCCAACATGCCATTACATCAGTTTATTCATACAGCCAATGTTTACCTAGTTTTCCTCTCAGTCCCTTTTTGCAGCAACACCCTCTCATCCCCAGCCCTCTGCACCTATCTCTATCTGTTCCTGTCTTCACTCTTCTCTCTGGCCATGTTCTTTCTCCCTACTCCCCAGACCTGCTATACTTGAGTCATCCACCAGATGGCTTCAGATCTGTCCAAAATACTTCCTCATTCAACTGCTATCTTACTTTCCTCAACAGACCTGCAGTCATTTGACCTTCTGCTTGGTCAGCTTATCACATGTTTTCACTTCCCTTATCATAACTCACCACCACACACAGCCCTGATCCTTTTCCTCAAGACATGTTTACTTTATTTGTGATGTTGTCTTGCCTTATGTGTGTTTCAGTTCTGTCCTCGTAAAAATAATGTTTAGTCATAATTACGGCATTACCTGGCGCTCCGTGGAGTAGTGGGTAGAGCGTGTACAATATTGTCTCAGTCCATGTCGCAGTGGTCGCAAGTTCGAATCTGACCAGGGGACCTTTACTGCATGTCATCCCCCTCTCTCTCCCAATTTACACTTTATCTCTCTTAACCTTCCTCTCGTGTTAGGGTCGCCACCGGCCCGTTTTGTATTTCAAATGCATAAAAGAACCACTTACATTTTGTTTATTCCATCAAGATTTCTTGACTTTGTCAGGAACCTCTATTTCAACAAAATAAAAATAAATAAATAAAATTTCACTTAATTATAAAATGCTCTGGTGGAAATTATAACACTGGTGGTGTTAGGGTTGTTTTCGACCCGGTTATAGAATAAGGTGTAAAAAAACAATAACTAGAGCCAAAACTGAAATCATAAGTGCACTGTCAGCCAACATAATGACAGTCAGCTCCTCTCCCAATCATGTGAGCTCTGGGGAGGTTCTCATTTTGACTTTTTTTGCCGTTATACCTGCATAAAAGCTAAACAAACAGACGGGCATATCCAGACATGGGAGGTCAATTCAGTATAGAGTTGGTGACTTGCAGAGTGCACATCTCCTATTTGCAGTATTAAAAAATGAGGAGATATACAATGAGCCAAGTTCTGGATCATGTTTTTGGTGAAAATGGCCACCTGATTCTAAAAATAAGAGGTGTCAGGTCTGCCAAAGCACTAAGGACAGAAAGATAAAAGTATTGTGCTTTACCTGCAAGAAATATTTCTGCAAAGAACACTGAAAGTGTTGCTCTTTGCCACACACCTGAACACACAACCAAACATATGCACACAGAGACTTTTACTCTGTTTTTTTTTTACTAGTTTTGGAACTAGTAATTGATTTCGATTGGTTTGACTTGTTGATTGGTTGTTGCTTACAAATCTATATTTTGTGTTGTGACTTGTTCTGGTTTTCATTGTGTGTTTGTATAATGCTGAAATAAAAGTTTTTTTTGCTGTTTTCTGAAATAAATATGGGTCGTAATTGACCAGTAACACCATGGATGTTAAAAAGGTCAATAATATTAACATGAAAAAATAAATAAAACAAATTTAGTTAAGAAATGTGTTCTCATACCCCCCAGTAATAATCAGGTAACACAACAACCAGATATTTATTTATATGATTCTCTTGAGGTTCATTTTACCATTTTTTTTTTTCATTTTTTTTTGTGGCGCATACTGACAAAAAAAAGGCCCAGCCTCCTACACCAAAAATATTAAAAACAATATTTTCATGGATAAGCAAGCCTAACAAGGTAACCAAGAGATGAGAAACAAACTGGATGATAGATAATTGTTTTTAGTGTTTTTTACAGCTGATTTCAGACACGGGTCGAAACCGACCCGCTAACACCATGGATGGTAGCAGAAAGTTAACACAGGAGGAAGGTTAATCTTCAACTATCAATAAAAAGAATTATGGTATTATTGTTATAACTTAAAACACATCTGAGAAACCTTTCCTCTGGAGCCAGTGTTGAGAAGTGCAACAGACTTTACAAGAAAACCCTCTTTACATTCCTTTAAAATGATGGTAATAAAATGATCAGTCAGTTTTACTTTACTTTCTCATCTTTGTATAGAATGCATTGTTGGAAAGTAAAATCTAATTTAAATTACAAAATAAAGTACAAGTTTATTGTGTGCGACAAACAGGAGAATACATTGTATACTTCATTTTAGATGAGACTGGACCATATGGCAAAGTTTGAGTTAATCATGGGAATTTATAAACAACAAAACATTTTGCATTTCCAAATGTATGTATGAATTGAATTGTATTCCATTGTACAGAAAATTATGTCATAAATGATAAAGATGGGTTAGCCAAAACAATAAAAGAGCTAACGATACAATTAAATTACTAGTGTTTGTAATTTCCCTATCAGTATTGGACTTGAACCGTAAACAACTTAGACACCTATACCACTTTATTATTTGTACATATAAATATGAACTCTAGTTTGCTGTAGCAATTCACATTGATGATTCTGTTTTTACATGAAATAAACCCACCACCTGTTCTCTGTTTCATCAGTAAATATCTTATTTATACCTCAGGGCAATTGTCCACTTTTAATTACTTGGCCAGGCACATAAATGTCACTAAAATCTGCACATACTATAAAGGAAACAACTTTAATTAATATAAAACATTTTGTATTAACTGTTATTGTTTTGCTAGAAGATAGGCAGCATGTGTATCTCTACCCACAGCAAAGGAAAATCCATATTCTACATAAATAATTCAAGTGTCACCCCTGAGAAATAAAATGGTTCAATCTCTTACAGTGATCACTGAGTGAGACCCCTAAGCCTCTTACGCATTCTCATTAGTCTCAGCTAAAAGAAAAATGAAAGTAGTGCAAGTGATGAAATGAGTGTCAAATGATACCTTGTCTCAATTGATCACACACAGATCTCTATCCTGGTTCAATCTGACTGACAGTGACTGCTGTGTTAATTTCTAAACTTTGGTGGCTCAATTAGTCTTATATTTGAAAATACCCTAATATTATACCATCATATGTTATTATGTAAATAGTTATGTTATATTCTGTCCATAGAAAATCAAATTTAGAGACCAAGCTGACCTTGGATGAGCAGATGATGCTGCTGCTGTTCGGTGGCCAGCCAATGGAAAAGTTTAGTAAACAAACCTAGTCAAGATAATATGTATACTTTTGAGACCGAATTAGCCCATGCCTAAAGTCAGACTGACCAGTTGTGCTCTCCTCGATTGTTTGATAGGCATTTGCCAGACCAATGAACGTATAGGAAGATAAGAATGTGACCAGTCAGAGGAGGGAATGGAAATAATGGGTTGTGTGGAGTGTAACATTGTGTGAATAATGTATAAAAAGACTTGATGCTGAAAGTACAAATTGGGAGCTTTTTGTAGAAATCTTCCCCGGTTTTGTTTTCTGAATAAAGCAGTGATGTTCTTCTTCAAACCCTTGCCTCCTGGTCTCCTTGTGTAAGACTCTGAATGTGCCACAACACTTTTTCACAGGTGTCTTCGTTAAATGAAGAATTGGATTAGTGCAAGTTCTTAAATAAGTCCAAGTGGCTTTCCCCGTTCAATTGCAGAATATAAATTTGGTATTTAAAATGTCACAACAATTTACTCACATGTAGCCTATCACTCTTTACTTTAGTCTTCAGTTTACGCTGGGTTTTGTTGTGTTTTCATAAATTAAAATAGAGCCTAGAATACGCCTCTTACGAAAAGGTCCCTGTTTGCAAAATGTGCAAATAACAGAAGTTAAATAATGTCAGTAGGCTACTCTCTGAGCCACCAGAGTGTATTATGCAAAATAAGACTATCAATTCATCAAACGGGCATATAATCAACAGAACATTAATGTGCTTTACAAAGTACAGTGTCAGGAATGCAAGGAACAAAGACATTTCCTGTTTGTAAAGTGAAAGTAAAAAAGAGTCATGCCAGGCGGACGCCGGTGTGGTGCCAAAAAGTGATCGGCCGCCATAAAGTGATTTCAGCCGCGGGAGTGCGCACAGCCTGTTTAAACTGGACTATATCGCCTCGAAACGTGTGTGCGGCAGCAACTTCTGATCAGTCATACTACTCAATAGCACTACAGGATTATTGTCCGCTGTATTAACACATACATGTCTTTTAAGGCGACCAGACATCAACGTTGTACGGGGATCGACCCCGTTTTTGGTGGCTCTCTGTGCATCAAGGTGAAATAAAATAACGTGATTAAGGCATTAGGCATAGGCTATTGGTTTTTGATTTGTTTATGTGTACCGTGGGTCAATTATCCTGCTTTTTGTTTTTAAACCACTGTAATTGAAATTATTTCTGTTTTATACCTTAAAATGAGTTGTAAACATTCATGAGTGTGACAATTAATAGATTATATCATATCCAGTGTCTATTACCAGCTGAAACCCCCTTAAATGGTCAAATATAAGATATTTCAGTCGTTTTGCACCTGCCAGAAATTGATCTCAAGCCCTATCTTGATACTGACATGTTTTATATGCCTTAAAATGAGTTGTTAACAGTCATGAGCATCACATTAAATAGATTATATCCTATCCAGTGTCTATTACCAGCTGAAACAACTTTAAATGGGCAAATATAAGATATTTCAGTCGTTTTGCACCTGCCAGAAATTGATCTCAAGCCCTATCTTGATACTGACATGTTTTATATGCCTTAAAATGAGTTGTTAACAGTCATGAGCATCACATTAAATAGATTATATCCTATCCAGTGTCAAGAAAACGACTGAAATATCTTGTATTTGCCCATTTGAAGTTGTTTCAGCTGGTAATAGACACTGGATGGGATAAAATATATTTATTGTGATACTCATGAATGTTAACAACTAATTTTAAGGCATATAAAACATGTCAGTATCAAGATAGAGCTTGAGATCAATTTCTGGCAGCAAGAAAACGACTGAAATATCTTATATTTGCCCATTTAAAGTTGTTTCAGCTGGTAATAGACACTGGATATGATATAATCTATTAATTGTCATACTCATGAATGTTTACAACTATATATAAAACAGGTAAGGTATATAAAACAGAAATAATTTCAATTACAGTGGTTTAAAAACAAAAAGCAGGATAATTGACCCACGGTACACATAAACAAATCAAAAACAAATAGCCTATGCCTAATGCCTTAATCACGTTATTTAATGTCACCTTGATGCACAGAGAGCCACCAAAAACGGGGTCGATCCCCGTACAACGTTGATGTCTGGTCGCCTTAAAAGACATGTATGTGTTAATACAGCGGACAATAATCCTGTAGTGCTATTGAGTAGTATGACTGATCAGAAGTTGCTGCCGCACACACGTTTCGAGGCGATATAGTCCAGTTTAAACAGGCTGTGCGCACTCCCGCGGCTGAAATCACTTTATGGCGGCCGATCACTTTTTGGCACCACACCTGACCCAGGGCGAAGTCCGATCCAGGCTGAAGCCTTTGCAGTAGCGGTGGAGCCAACTCGAATGTGACGCAATAACCAGGTGAGAAGCTGTTTTTTATGGTATTTTTCCATTAAGAAGGGAATTTCACATCTTGCATAGAGAAAGCTAGTTTATGTAGGCTAACGGAGTTGCTAAAGCTGTTTGCTCATGTTTTTTTCCCCCAAGCTTTTTAAGGCGATATCACGATCGTCTTCAGGCTACCGTGTATAGGCTACAGTCTGGTTAACTACAAGGGCAAGCAAAGAAAAAATATATGCTACATTCAACTCTGAAATATGAAGCAGACAATGATTTAGATGAAAACAAATGAAGCTGTGATAAAAAGAGTCAGTTATACAGAGTGAAAGTAAAACTAATGTTGAGGCTACTTTCAACATGGTTAAAAATAGCATTGAGTTTACTGTAAATAGATTTTGATGGGTAAATTGGACATGTAAAAAAAAGCAATAACAAAAGTCACTCTTAAATAGTAGTAAGTAGCAGTAAGTTAACAGATAACCGTGTAAAATACTTCGATACATATTTGCTTTCTCATTTTAAGCTCCACTGAAAGCCTCCTCTCCTCTTCCTAGAATGTGGAAATTTTTATGTTAGCCTACTCATTAATCCGTCTGAACTTTGAACAGCTAACACGCAAGGTGTGTTTCTCGCTGTCAATGTGACAGTGAATCCGTTTTGGCAAAGGTTTGGATCAGTCTGCCCCTGTTATACAGGATTCTCATTTGCATTGACGTTTAGGCTGAACACAATCTATCTGTATTGTGTTTTTCTTCAGGGTTTCCAGATGGTGTACTCATTTTGGATTTCATCCAAAGTGATGAAACCACCATCATCCTGGTGAATGAAATGATGTTCAGAAGAAAACCTGTGACAGCTGCAGCACTGCTGGTAAAAAAAAAAGTAGCATCAATGCATAAATCATGTTGCTTTGTCTTCTCCAACAAATCTGCCTATGAAAAGCTTTTTTCTTTATACTTTCACATCAACATTAGTAGAGGAAGCATTTTTATACTGAACAACAAAATTAGGAGCTCTGCTGTGTTTTATTTAAATCGCTGCTTTTTGAAGACCATGTGAGTTCCCCAGATATGGGTTTTCCACAATATTTTCTTTATTTCTAACAAATGAAAAAAACTAAAATAAAAAGCAAGTGTGAAACAGCATACAAAATAAATATAAGTGTCATAAACAATATTAATGAATAATTGAATTGTCCGTGTCCGAAAAGCAGTAGAAGGAAGCCAACGCTTATTGAGTTCCACCCCTTAATCAACTGCTCTTCTATACATTTATCAGCTATACACACCTACATTTACATATGTGCACCAAATTATAATTTTTTTTTTTAAAGATATTTTTTGGGCATTTATTATGCTTTATTGATAGTGCAGAGAGACAGAGGTGAAATGGGGCATAGAGGGGAGTGACATGCAGAGAACGACCGCGGGTGGGAATCGAACCCGGGTCTGCTGCTTGGCCCGGCCCGGGAGGGGGACGCCTTACCAACTGAGCTAAAGGCGCCCCGTGCACCAAATTTTTTACATTTATACAATAGTTGAATATTTAAGCCATACAAAAAAGGGACAAAAAAAATACAAAAAAAGAAGAAAACCAAACCTCATTCACTACACAGCATCTTTGTCATAGGCCCTATGTAACTCATCAACCTATAATCACCTATCCCAATAATCAGTTTAACTACTAATCATCTATCCTCATTCCAATATCGTTTAAAAAAAAGTGCTTTTGTACCTCTTTTTAAACTTTTCTAAATCTTGAAGAACCATTTTCCCACCCAGTCCCTGTTGATGTAGGGAAGGGGCAGGGTCCGTTCTGTGCTTCCTGCGGTCAATGACGACATGGAGATGACTTCTTTCAGCTCACTGAGTAATGGGAACATTTCTTTATCCTCTTTAGGAGTAGAGCGCAGCAGTGGTAGGTTAAGATGATTTCAAAAGTAGAACTGGGGTTCTGTTAAAAAAAAATTAAAGTGTGGAAAGAGGCAGTCTCTTAGCCTGGTCCAACCAGACCATCGTACTTAATAGCCTCGTTCGACTTACCCAGGTCTGAGCAAGACCTGCGCAACTATGACGCGCGTCTTGCTGAGCGCACAACAAAAATGCTGCAAAAATGCTGTGCGCTCAGCAAGCCGAGCGTCATAGTTGCGCAGGTCTTAGCAAGACGGCGACATCTCAAACGAGGCTAATTTCATTTGTACAGAAGGTCTGGAACTGTGCTATTGGCAAACGTTCACTCACTTGGAGGCGGATGTCTGTTGAAGTTTAAAACTGTTGGATCTGCCCAGTGCCGCTCTGGATTAGCCAACCAATCGCATCACGTTTGGTCGTCACGTGTGTCATGAGCCGGCTTCTGACGGTGCGTTCAAGTTGTACAGGGAACTCGGAAATTTCCGACTTCACTACATATTGTGGTCTATGGATCTACCGGTACCTGGCAACGGTAACGTGCTAGAGCCTAACGTTTAGTTATTTGGACGAGAACGGTTTTAGGCGTCCATACTTTCCCAAGCAGATGCACTGGAACACAGACAGGTCGGAACTCGGAACTACCAAGTCGGAAATTTCCGAGTTCCGAGTATAAAGCAACGCAGCATTCAACTGAAACTGGAGCGCGACTTCGACGTCATCGTTCTCAGCCACTTCCTCTGTTCGCTGATTGGACCGGTTAAAGAGAAAACCCGCGAAAACACCGCAGACCCAGACTGACTACTGAAGTGAAATGAAAATTGAGCGGAAGTAGGTAGGCGGGCGGAGCCAGGCTAGCAGTCTCTACCAGTGCCTGTGAAAACCACATCTGAAAGAAGCTTGACCTGAATAAAGACTAAAAATAGAAAAAGTATTTGTGAAAAAAGAGAAAATTCACTTCATATTCGATAAACCCAGGTGTTCCTTCACGTTAACAGTCTCAGCTGTCGACTGCTCTGAGTTGAGGGCGCATCACAGGAATATTTCAGAGTTGGATCCACAAACATAAAGTTCAGTCTGATTTCTGTCAGTTCATTCCAACTTCTCATATGCATTTGTCTCATGTTTCTCTTCACAGATACTAATGATGATTATCTCCAGAGGTCACAGCCTCACGTGCCATAGAGCAGAGTATCTGACAGCGAATGAATGCTGTCCCATGTGTCCTGCGGGTAAGATCCTACTGAGTGTTAAAGGGATATCTCACCATGATAGTTACATACAGAGTGCTTTTGTTTGTAAGTTGGTGCCAACCAATGTGTACGTTTATAAGTGAAATATATCAAGGGACCAACAGCTGACAACAGTTTATTCTAACAGTAAAATAACTTTAATCTCTTAAATTTGTTATCTGGTGGTGGTGATAAGAATGCCACTGTAGTAGACAGCAGTGCCTGTCACTTTGCCTAGCTCACAACATTGAGATATTTTCATTTAATAGAAATATGATGTTACACAAATAGTTAAATTGTTTTTCTTTTTCAACAGGACAACGTGTAAAAACAGATTGCACAGAATACAGAAGTACTTCCTGTCTGCCTTGCACTGAAGGAACCTTCATGAATAGTTTAACTGGACGAAAAACATGTTTTCCGTGTTCCCGCTGTGATAAAGGTAGATTTCCGTTAATATTTCCTTATGAGTACAAAACATATCACTAAGTGTAGATTTAAAGGCTGTAAATAATGCTGTGTAGGACTGTTGAGGATTGGTTTGATATTGCAAAGCTGACTTGGCAGTGATAAAAATGATAGACTGCCTGTAAAAACAAGGACTCGTGTCTTATGACTAAGCACCATGACTTTTGACTTGACAAGAAGTCTAATCTTATCAGTTTTTAAATAGCTTTGCATCAGTGTAATTTGCAGTGATGATAGGTTAGAACTTCAGGCTATTCTATATATGTCATTTAAACATTTAGCATGCTGCTCTCTAGTAGATTAAACAGAATGCAAGTTTACAGTGTCCATAAATATCCTCTGTATGTGTTGGCAGGTTCTGGGTTAAAGGAAAAGACTGCATGTACAACAACATCAGATATAGTTTGTGAACCACTGGAGGGATTCTACTGTAGGGACCCTTTAGAGGATGGCTGTATTGCAGCAAATAAACACAGTAGCTGCAGACCAGGACTATACATCAGTCAAAAAGGTTGGTTTACTTATTCAAAATAGTAGGTGAGATACAGGTTGAACTATGCAAGTGAAATATCAAATGAAAGGGAAGGGGATTTAGAATTGTGATATTAAGCGAAATTATGCATCTGCCTGACCTATGAATCACTTTCTCAAATGCTTAGTTTCACATACTGTATTTAATTGTTTTTGGGCATGAGTTCATGATTCACACAAATGATAATACAGACAGCTGTTCGGACCAAGGTACGCTGCAGGTGCATCTATAGGCCGCAGGTGATGAAAAAACACAAGCTTTATTCTGCCCTGAGAGTCAGGAATAACAACTCCTTGTGTCTCTTTTGTGGTGAACTGTCTTTTCAACTGTCCTTTCACATTGTCCCATTTGTTTGGTTTGACAAAAGATTAAAAGCCCCAGGTCTGCTCTAGTCGAAATTTTGCAGAGCTTTAAGCAACATCTAACAAAGTTTAAATATAAAAAATCTAAATATTCAAAATACTGTTATGTGATGACTTTTATTGGTTATATATGGACAGAGATGGTTTCTGATGACATGAACCATCCTTTATTTTTCTCCAGTCGTTTGTACTAGAACATCTCATCATACCTCAAAGAATACCAACATAACTTTTCCTGAAATTTAAAAGCTTATTTTTAGGATTTGAATAAAGACATTTCGATGGAATTCTTTCCAAAAATCTATATATATATTTTTTTTAATTGACAGGAAATCAGGCAGGTCTAGTAAAAGGTAATAACTCTTTGACGATCCTTTCATAATATGTTTACTGAACTAGTTTCAATATCATTTGTGTTCCTGCAGGAACGGCATCCAGAGACACTGTGTGCTCTGACTGCAGCAGTGGAACATTTTCAAATGGAACATTAACATCTTGTCAGCCACACACAGAGTGAGTGAAGCTTCACATCAGACCTGGACACTCCTGAGTTCTTACAACAGCAGTCAATTCATGATTCACAGCAAATGTTCCTGTTAATAATGTCTCTCTATCATTCCAGATGTGGATCAATGAATCTTCAGCTGATCAAACCAGGAACTGTTTCAGCTGATGCTGAATGTGGAGTACGAGACATGGCATTAGTAGTGCTGATCAGTGTTGTTATTGTTTTGCTGCTTTTTTTATTAATAGGGCTGTCAGCAGTTTTATTATATTGTCGAAAAATGACAAGGAAAGGAAACATAGGTAAGATTTGCATTTTCGACAATAAAAACATCATGTGTTTGATAGATGATAATATTGAAAAGTTGTTGATTACAGTGTTTTTCTTTCACTTTATTACAGAAACAATACACAATGCACTCAAACAGGTATGTTTTGTACTCTCCTTACTGTTACTCAATTTGACATTATGTACTGAAGTAAATAGGAGTGATGAAAGTAATTAAATGGTCTCACTCACTTATCAATATTTCCCTAGGGGGAGACACATTTACAGAACATAACAGAGGAGCAGCAGGTAAGACATCAGTGCATTCTTCATTAACAAGTTCATTGACCGAGGACTTTTCTGACTGAGCAACACTCTGTCACATCTGTTAAACAAGGTCAGATGTTTCTATTCAATATAAATGTATTTCTGTCCTCAGGATGGGACGCCGTGTGTCTAAACATGCAGACTGTTTTTTCGGACACTGAAGAGTAAATGTTCTCTAGAATCTTGTTATAATATAGCTGGATGCTGGGACATGTCTTTGCAGTGTACAGAAATAATATCAGTCCAAGATTTTGTTGCTGAACACATCCTCCTCTCCAGATCTGCAGCTCTACAGACACTGTTTCTTGAGGAATTAATTTAATGTCACTTTCTACAATGATCATTGTGAATCTTGTTACATCTAGCCTGGCTGAGTGAACCCCAGTCTGAATGTATAACAGTGATAAGTGCAGCTTGCTCAATAGGAGACTCAAGATGTTTCTTACACACGGTAGTGGACAATAACAAAGTAAATTAACTTAAAAACTGAAGTAAATTCTTTGAGCATTTGTATCCTAGGCTACTTGTATCTACTTGTACCATGACAGACAGGGAGAGGCTTCAGAGGGTAGTTAAGGCAGCAAAGAAGAGGCGATATAGGTGCATCAGTACAAGGACTAACAGACTCAAGAACAGTTTTTTTTGCCAAAAGCCATAACCACCCTGAACCTATTAGCCTACTGTGCAATATTCTATACTGAATTTAGTGAACTACTGTGCATTATCTGTGCAGCCTACTGTGCAATATCATTACTCTCATTGTTCAATATCCGCTACTCACAGTTTTGGACCATTTAAACTGTGTAATTTTCAATATGTGCAATAACCCATACTGTATACAAATCCTATATATTCTTTTTATTGATATGTATATTACATTCAGACCAAAGTGCGGAAATGGAGACGGCAGGAGATGAACCTGTTGCTAGAGATGGAGAACAATACATGACCAAATCAGAGCACCAATGGCCATCTCCATAGGCCTATAATGTTCCAGATGTCCGAAATGAGAATGACTCTTATTGTTTCAAATGTTTAGACTAGCCTACTATGTTTACCGCGAACAAAATACATCTTTGCTTTCAAGAACTATTTGTCTAACCTGAGAAAGCCCTATGCCAATTGTAGTTTGGTATGTAAGTTGTATTTTATGTCATTTTAAATATTATTTTACGTCTAATGTACCGTATCTGTTTTAAGTGGCTTCTGTCACTTATCTAATTAAATTTTTTATTTATTTGTTTATTTAAAGGACATAGCAAATGAATCAACATTTCTGTAAACGTGCCAGTGTTAGCAAGCAGGCTAAATAAAATATGTTAAAATTACCACTACTATGTAGGCTATCATGCCTCCATTTTAAATGAGAACTTTTTCTTATAAGAAAAATAGGTGAAATAAGATAAATATATAAAATAAACTGGAGAATGTTTTTTCTGAAGCAATGCAAACTCCATAGAGGAATTACTACTGTCCTACACATCAGTAATAGCCTATTTTCTAAACATATCGTTGTATGAAAACCTCCGCATTAGAGAGTGATAATGAGTATATGGATGTAGTTTTAGGCTGCTGGTTCAGCCTCTGACTCTGTTGTATGGCTCGGTGTCCTGATGACATTAATGTCCTTCACTCCTAACAGCCTCAGAAAACCTATTTTCTTTCTTTGCTCATTGTTAAATATTCTGAAACTAAAACAATCAATTCGGAAAAACACCAGCAAGTTAACACATTATAAATAAAACGATATTTACAGTCATTGGTGACATGAACAAAGGGAATGGAATTTATAAATTCATACTCTAATATGAAGTCATAATGAATAACCACTGCTACTGTTGCTGCTATACTCAAATGTTGCTGAAGTCATAATAATAATCTTAATAATAGTTGTTTTACATATTACAGGGCAAATTACATATATTATATTGCATTTTTTTTAAATCAATTTACTCATGACCCTAGAACTGCCCCTGCATGTCTGATTTAATACTGTAGCTGGAGTGTCCAGTGGTCAAATAATGTCAAGCATGTTGGTGCAATTTTAATTTTGTAACAATTTTTACAGCATCTCAGGAGCTATAGTCTTCTTTTTTCCGACTCCCCAGACCTGCTTTCCTCAAGCAATCCACCTGGCCTCAGACTTTTCCAGTTGTAGACTTCCTCATTTAACTGCTCCCCTGTTCTTACTTCCCTAAACAGCCCTGCACCCCTTTTTTTCAAGAATTTATCAAGAATCATTAGCATTTACAGAAAAATGTAGGTAGCTTAAATATTTACCTTGTCTGAATGTCCTGCAATATTATTTTATTTTTTATTTATTAAGTCTTTATGAATACTTGTGTATATCCATTCATTCTAGGGTACATCCTACCCTTGTTTAAATTACTTAATCTCAAATCCTAAATGTGTGTTAATGAAATGGAGCCCAAACATGCCATTACGTCAGCTAATTCACACAGCCAATGTTTACCTAGTTTTCCTCTCAGTCCCTTCCTGCAGCCACACCCTCTAATCCCCAGCCCTCTGCGGCTATCTCTATCTGTTCCTGTCTTCACTCTTCTCTCTTAACTCTGGCCATGTTCTTTCTCCCTACTCCCCAGACCTGCTATACTTGAGTCATCCACCAGATGGCTTCAGATCTTTCCAAAACACTTCCTGATTTAACTGCTCCCCTGTTCTTACTTCCCTCAACAGCTCAGCAGTCATGTGACCTGCAGTCATTTGACCTTCTGCTTGGTCAGTTTATCACATGTTTTCACTTCCCTTATCATAACTCACCACCACACACACAGCCCTGATCCTTTTCCTCAAGACATGTTTACTTTATTTGTGATGTTGTTGTCTTGCCTTATGTGTGTTTCAGTTCTGTCCTCGTAAAAATAATGTTTAGTCATAATTATGGCATTACCGGGCGCTCCGTGGAGTAGTGGGTAGAGTGCGTACAATGTTGGCTCAGTCCATGTCGCAGTGGTCGCAAGTTCGAATCTGACCAGGGGACCTTTACTGCATGTCATCCCCCTCTCTCCCCATTTACACTTTATCTCTCTTAATCTTCAACTATCAATAAAAAGAATTATGGTATTATTGTTATAACTTAAATGCATTAAAGGACTAAATGGGTTTCTCAGGAGGGTGGCTGGCGTCTCCGTTAGAGATAGGGTGAGAAGCTCAGTCGTCGGTGAGGAACTCGGAGTGGAGTCGCTGCTCCTTTACTTTGAAAGCAAGGAGCCACTTGAGATGGTTTGGGTATGTGGCAATGCCACCCGGGCGCCTCCCTAGGGTGGTGTTCAGGCATGTCCAGCTGGGAGGAGTCCTTGTATAAGATAAGATTATATCTCCACTCTGGCCTGGGAACATCTCGGGATCCCTCATTGAGAGCTGGTCGATGTGGCCCAGGGAAAGGGAAGTTTGGGGTCCCCTGCTAGAGCTGCTGCCCTTGCGACCAGACCCCGGATAAGTGGTTGACAATGAGTGATGAGTGAGTGATTTAAATGCTTTCATTCATCAAAGAGCTGTCTGTCAGAAAGCAGCAGATGCTTTGTTGAGATGTCTTGGGACCTTTTTCAATTCATCTGAGCGAGGCATCAGTCAAATCAGCACCCATTAATCTGCACCAGAGAAAGGAATCATACTGGGAACCTGTCCAACCTCCACCTGTAAATTGGAGATATGGACCATGTCTCATTTCAAACTTCTGCTCTTGGTTTCATGTCTTTCATAACTGAAAACACATCTGAGAAACATTTCCTTTAAGCCAGTGTTGAGAAGTGCAACAGTCTTTACAAGAAAACCCTCTTGACATTCCTTTAAAATGGCTAAGTGTTGGTAATAAAATGATCAGTCAGTTTTACTTTAAATTCTCATCTTTGTTTAGGATTCATTGTTTGAAAGAAAAATAAGATTTCAATTACAATATATAAGGTTATTTTGTTTCAGAATCAGGAGAATACATTGTAGACTTGATTTACGATGAGACTGGACCATATTGCAAAGTTTGAGTTATATCATGAGTTATTTATAGACTTAATAAACAAAGGACATTTTATAATACTAAAAGTCCTGCAATAACTCAGAAACGTTCTAATGTTCTGCTTTTGTTGAGACTGTTCTGAGACTGTTTTAAGGACATTTGTAAACTAAGCATTAATAGCATCTCATTTTCACTCAATAAACATAGTTTAGGCTCACAGTGATCACTGTGAGATCTCTACTCTTTCTATCAGGTGCAACAGGTGCTTCTAGAGTCTGAATTAAAAGATACAGATCTCAGTCATGGTTCCATCTCAGGTGTCAAGTGCAAATACTCCACTGAGTCGTAGTTTCCCACTGTCACATGTCGAATTGATATCTGTGCATTTAAAATAAAATGTCCAAACAATGTACTCACATGGGACATTCAATTATTTATGTGTAGCCTCCATAGTTTTAACTGTTGGATATTGTTATGTTGTTCATGAATTTAATTTACAGCAGTTATATAACTTTAAACCCATTAAAATAAAGCATTCCTTATCTTTTACTCTGAAGGCACATTCAAAAGAACAGTTTTTATAGGCATCTCATAGGAATGAAACAATTCCACAGTTCTGTAAGCAAAATGTTCACATACATAAAATAAGTTAAATACGTTCACTAAGTCAACATGATGTCAATGTATTTCTCTGATGAGTCACCAGGGCCCAGTTTTTCAAAAAGTTTAATCTGGATCAAAATTATTCTATCTGAAAGACGATGACGAATAGCCTAACGAATCATTCTGATCATGATTTTTTGAAAACTGGGCCCTGAGAATCTCATATTCTAGATCAGATTTTCACTCCATTAAAATCGCATGAAAAGTGTGTTTTCAAAGTAGGCTAACAAAGAATGTAGCCTACAGTTTCTTGTAAACGCCATTACTAAAAGTGAAAGTGAATCATGATAAGGATGCTATGTGAGCTGCAAGAGTTGGAATCACGCCAGGGGAATTCAAATAGTTTTTTTTTTTTTTTAACTCGAGGTAAGGGCGTCTTCACAGTAAAGCAAATAAATAGACCTAAATGTCTGCCTATATATAGCCTATATCTAGGGCGTTATATAATGATATGTTTCTGGTTTGGGCGGATTGATAGTTTTTTTTAAATGTTTTTCTGTAAAGCACTTTGTGTAGCGCGCAAACTGCGCCCAACTGGAGGGGCGGCCTAACGGAATATGTAGCTGTCTGATAACGAAAGTGTTTCCTATTTAAGCAGAGCCAGCTTGAATGTGCAGTGATCAGGTAAGGAGCTCTGTTTTTTATGCTCTATTAAGGGAGGGAAACACTGTCCACGTAGGTTATAATATAGGAAGCCAGTTGTTATAATGGAGTTGCTGAACTTGTTTGCTCCAGGCCAGCGGTTTTATCGAACAGTAGCCTTATTTGCACTGCGTTCGAGCCATTCGACACTTCGGTAACGAATATCAAGCCTTAAGACGCTCTTGTACACTAGCCATTACGGTAAGCCAAAGGCTCTGGTGTCATAACTGGTTTCAAAGTTGACTCTTTCGTCACTGTCAGGTGTGCATGATTTCAGTCCGACAGACAGTCAATTATCAAATATGAATTAAGAAAGAGAATATGATTAACTGACATTTGATTTCAAAATAAAAGCTCCCAAGAATAGGCTATCATATTTTAACTTAATCGCACTGATGTTAGATACAATTTAAAGGAAATATTCTGTTCCCATGTATTCCTACACTTTCAAATAAAGTTTAAAATTCCCTAAAATAATATTTAAAAAAATAAATAAAATGTAATCTTTTGGGTTGGTTGCTTAAAGGTGCTCCGAGGAACTTTCAGTTTGTGTTAATTCTTGCAACCCCTTTGGACAAAAGCGGAAGTGTTTTTACTATGTCACCTGTAGTTTCTGGGTGAGCGTACCCATGACAAAGGCATTATGAAAACCTAAATAGAAATAGCATTGTTTGCACTGATGGTCTCGTTTGCTGTTAAATGTTATTTATGATCATCATCAGAGGAAAATACCGAAATATTAAAAAGTTCCTTGTAGCACCTTTAAAAGGTTGAACAATATGCGTAATAAGCAATAGGCCTACCTCACAGACACCAAGCGCTGGCAGCACATCAGCCCTACGCTCATTCACCTCCACTGGCTCCCGATCAAGTCCTGCATCCTCTTCAAACTCCTCCTTCTATCCTAATAATTTCTTCACGCCCTAGCCCCATCCTACCTCACCAACCTCCTAAACCCCTACAACCCCTCCCTATAGCCCCTGCCCTTCTTCAAACCATTGTCAACAGAGCCTTCAGCGTCGCAGCCCCCACCCTCTGGAACTCTCTCCCTGCCAAAATCCGTAACGCTGACCCTGTGGACACTTTCAAAAAACTTCTTAAGCACCATCCCTTTACTAAGGCCTTTGGCCTCTGTTAACTTTGTCCCATTCAATTAAGCAACCAGTTTTTAGTTTTTTAGTGTTTATTTATTTTTTTCAGCCCTTGCTCGTGTTACTCATTCATCCCCCTGTACTTTTGTAAAGCGTCCTTGGGTTTCTTTAAAGGCGATATAAAACAAAGCTATTATAATTAGTTAAAAGTTGCCAAATTTGCCTATTTATTGAAACATTTATGAAAAAGATTATGTAATTAATTTAATGCAAGTAATCAACTGGCAAAGTGTCATGATGATATCTATAAGTAAAATTTTTGAGCCTATTCAACTGCAGTGTCTAGCCTTAAATTAACGTATGCCTAGGGTTGCAAAATTCCGGGAATTTTCACAGTTGGAAACTGGGAATTAACGGGAATTTTCGGAATAAAAGGGAATAAACTGGAATTTACTCAATTTAAGGTTGGCCCTTAAAGGCCCTGGCAACCCCAATGCACTAAATCCTTCTTACTATGTTATTTCAGTCCTGGCAAATGTTCTCGACAGTAAAAACTGTTTTTTCAACTAAGTTTTATAATGAACATTTCATTTCAATCAGATTTTTTAAAAAGCTTATTGAGACACCTAACTTGATATATTGATTTTACTCTACCAGGTTTACAGAGGCTTAAACAGTGATTTTAAATATAGTTGGGGAAAATATATTTTAGCATAATCTTGACTAAAACAACCTTATTTCATGCAAGTGTACACTTGGCAAGTTGCACATAGCGATCACCTTGGGGGGGGGGGGGGGGGCATTTTACTTTATTTATTGAATGGTTGGGGTCAGACAGATGAGTAATATTTTACTTAACATTCATCTTTTTGTTGTTCAGTGAAATTATTGATTGTAATGTTCATAAAATAATCAAAACTTGATAAAGTTCTACTTACAAATAAATCTGTTCAAATGTAATGTTTTTTAATTATATTATATTGCATGGATGTCTGCTTATGACAAAACTTCACATTTTTCACATTTTCCATCATTCTAAATCTCAGTGAGATGATGTCTGCTGCCCATGAAGACTGTGATCCTGGTGAATGAAATGATGTTCAGAAGAAAACCTAGAACCGCTGCAGCACTGCTGGTAAAATAAGTAGCAGCAATGCATACATTTTGCTTTGTCTTCTCCAACAACATAAAAGAAGGGCAGATAACACATATTATAGTGAGGGATTATTTTGATTATTAAAATGTTGAATAGTATGCATTTAACATCTGTAGGAGGAGAGATCAGAGGTGGTAAAGGTTTTCAAAGTAACACTGGTTGGGAGGTGTAAACTATGGAAAGAATATTTTTCCGGTGGGTGGATGAAGAAAAGAAGTGTGGAAAGAGGCAGCCTCTACCAGCACCTGTGAAAACCACATATGAAAGAAGCTTGACATGAATAAAGACTAAAAATGTAAAAAGTATTTGTGAAAAAAGAGAAAATTCACTCCATATACGAAACACACAGGTGTTCCTTCACGTTAACAGACTCAGCTGTCGACAGCTCGGGTTGAGGGCGTATCACAGAACATTTTCAGAGTTGGATACTCAAACATAAAGTTCAGTCTGATTTCTGTTAGTTCATTCCAACTTCTCTCATGCATTTGTCTCATGTTCCTCTTCACAGATACTGATGATGAATATCTTCAGAGGTCACAGCCTCACGTGCCATCGAGCAGAGTATCTGATAGAGAATGAATGCTGTCCCATGTGCCCTGCTGGTAAGACACAAATGAATATTGAAGATCTCATAATGATAGTGACATAAAGAGTGCTTTTGTTTGAAAGTTGGTACCTGAATCCACCACTTGTGTGAAGATCACTGGAGTCAGTAACTCTCATTGTTGTTGCTGTAAATGTAAATGTATCAGTGAACCTACAGCTGACAACAGTTTATTCTAACAGTAAAATAACTGTAATCTCTTCAATTTGTAATCTGGTGGTGGTGATAAGAATGCCACTGTAGTAGACAGCAGTGCCTGTCACTTTGCCTAGCTCACAACATTGAGATATTTTCATTTAATAGAAATATGATGTTACACAAATAGTTAAATTGTTTTTCTTTTTCAACAGGACAACGTGTAAAAATGGATTGCACAGAATTCAGAACTACTTCCTGTCTGCCTTGCACTGATGGAACATTTATGAATAGTCCAACACATCGTAGACTTTGTTTTCTGTGTTCCCGCTGTGATAAAGGTAGATTTCCGTTAATATTTCCTTTTGAATATAAAACGTATCACTAAGTGTAGATGTAAAGGCTGTAACAAGGGGTTTTACTGCAAGTCCATATTAATGCTGAGGATTGGTTTGAAAGTGTCATTGCAATGCTGAGTTGGCAGTGATAACGATTACAGACTGCTTGTAAAAACACGAATGACAATGAATTGTTATGACTAAGACACAAGACATTCAACTTGAGTTTTTATATAGCTTTTCATCTGTGACATTAGCAGTAAGATTAAGTAGATTAAACAAAATAGAAGTTTACGGTGTCCTGTCCATAAATAACCTCTGTATGTGTTGGCAGGTTCTGGGTTAAAGGAAAAGACTGCATGTACAACAACATCAGATATAGTTTGTGAACCACTGGAGGGATTCTACTGTAGAGACTATTTAGAGGGAAGATGTATAGCGGCTCTGGAACACAAAAGCTGCATACCAGGGCAATACATCAGTCACAAAGGTTGGTTTCCTTATTCAAAATCATAGGTGAGATAGAGGTTGAACTATGCAAGTGAAATATCAAATGAAAGTGAAGGGGATTTAGAATTGTGAAATTATGCATCTGCCTGACCTGTGAATCACTTTCTCAAATGCTTAGTTTCACATACTGTATTTAATTGTTTTGGGACATGCGTTCATGGTTCACACAAAAATGATAATACAGACAGCTGTTCGGACCAAGGTACGCTGCAGGTGCCTCTATAGGCCGCAGGTGATGAAAAAACACAAGCTTTATTCTGCCCTGAGAGTCAAGGAAGAACAAGGCCCTGTGTCTCTTTTGTTTTGAACTTTCCAACTGTCCTTTCACACTGTCCCATTTGTTTGGTTTGACAAAAGATTCAAAGTCCCAGGTCTACTCTACTAATTTGGGGAGCCTTAAGCAATATCAAACAAAATTTAAATAGGCCTATACAAATTATAAATATTAAAAATCTACTGTAGGGACTATTCAGAAGGAAGATGTATAGCAGCACAGAAACACACAAGCTGCATACCAGGACAATACATCATTCAAAAAGGTTGGTTTCCTTATTCAAAATCATAGGTGAGATAAAGGTTGAAGTATGTAAGAGAAATATCATTTGAAAGGGAATGAGATTTAGAATCACGATATGAAACAAAATGATGCATCTTCGTGACCTGTGAATCACTTTATCAAATGCTTAGTTTCAGATACTGTATTTAATTGTTTTGGGACATGCGTTCATGGTTTACACAAATAATTATAATACAGGCAACTGTTTGGACCAAGGTACGCTGCAGGTGCATAGGCCGCAGGTGACGAAAAACACAAGCTTTATTCTGCCCTGAAAGTCAAGGAAGAACAACGCCCTGTGTCTCTTTTGTGGTGAAGTTTCTTTGCAACTGTCCTTTCACATTGTCCCATTTGTTTGGTTTGACAAAAAAATTCAAGGCCCCAGGTCTGCTCTAGTCGAAAGTTTGCAGAGCTTTAAGCAACATCTAACAAAGTTTAAATATAAAAAATATAAATATTCAAAATACTGTTATGTGATGACTTTTATTGGTTATATATGGACAGAGATGGTTTCTGATGACATGAACCATCCTTTATTTTTCTCCAGTTGTTTGTACTAGAACATCTCATCATACCTCAAAGAATACCAACATAACTTTTCCTGAAATTTAAAAGCTTATTTTTAGGATTTGAATAAAGAAATTTCGATGGAATTCTTTCCAAAAATCTATATATATATTTTTTTTAATTGACAGGCAGGTCTAGTAAAAGGTATTAACTCTTTGACGATCCTTTCATAATATGTTTACTGAACTAGTTTCAATATAATTTGTGTTGCTGCAGGAACGGCATCCAGAGACACTGTGTGCTCTGACTGCAGCAGTGGAACATTTTCAAATGGAACATTAACATCTTGTCAGCCACACACAGAGTGAGTGAAGCTTCACATCAGACCTGGACACTCCGGAGTTCTTACAACAGCAGTCAATTCATGATTCACAGCAAATGTTCCTGTTAATAATGTCTCTCTATCATTCCAGGTGTGGATCAATGAATCTTCAGCTGATCAAACCAGGAACTGGTTCAGCTGATGCTGAATGTGGAGAACCAGACATGACAGGAGTGCTGATCAGTGTTGTTATTGTTTTGCTGCTTTTTTTATTAATAGGGCTGTCAGCAGTTTTATTATATTGTCGAAAAATGACAAGGAAAGGAAACATAGGTAAGATTTGCATTTTCGACAATAAAAACATCATGTGTTTGATAGATGATAATATTGAAAAGTTGTTGATTACAGTGTTTTTCTTTCACTTTATTACAGAAACAATACACTAAAACAGGTATGTTTTGTACTCTCCTTACTGTTACTCAATTTGACATTATGTACAATAGGAGTGATGAAAGTAATTAAATGGTCTCACTCACTTATCAATATTTCCCTAGGAGGAGACACATTTACAGAGCATAACAGAGTAGCAGCAGGTAAGACATCAGTGTATTCTTCATTAACATGTTCATTGACCGAGGACTTTTCTGACTGAGCAACACTCTGTCACATCTGTTAAACAAGTTCAGATGTTTCTGTTCAATATAAATCTATTTCTGTCCTCAGGATGGGACGCCCGTGTGTCTAAACATGCAGACTGTTTTTTCGGACACTGCAGAGTAAATGTTCTCTAGAATCCTGTTATAATATAGTTGGATGCTGGGACATGTCTTTGCAGTGTACAGAAATAATATCAGTCCAAGATTTTGTTGCTGAACACATCCTCCTCTCCAGATCTGCAGCTCTACAGACTGGGTCACTGTTTCTTGAGGAATTAATTTAATGTCACTTTCTACAATGATCATTGTGAATCTTGTTACATCTAGCCTGGCTGAGTGAACCCCAGTCTGAATGTATAACAGTGATAAGTGCAGCTTGCTCAATAGGAGACTCAAGATGTTTCTTACACACGGTAGTGGACAATAACAAAGTAAATTAACTTAAAAACTGAAGTAAATTCTTTGACCATTTGTATCCTAGGCTACTTGTATCTACTTGTACCATGACAGACAGGGAGAGGCTTTAGAGGGTAGTTAAGGCAGCAAAGAAGAGGCGATATAGGTGCATCAGTACAAGGACTAACAGACTCAAGAACAGTTGTTTTGCCAAAAGCCATAACCACCCTGCACCTATTAGCCTACTGTGCAATATTCTATACTGAATTTAGTGAACTAATGTGCATTATCTGTGCAGCCTACTGTGCAATATCATTACTCTCATTGTTCAATATCCGCTACTCACAGTTTTGGACCATTTAAACTGTGTAATTTTCAATATGTGCAATAACCCATACTGTATACAAATCCTATTTATTCTTTTTATTGATATGTATATTACATTCAGACCAAAGTGTGGAAATGGAGACGGCAGGAAATGAACCTGTTGCTAGAGATGTAGAACAATACATGACCAAATCATAGCACCAATGGCCATCTCCATAGGCCTATAATGTTCCAGATGTCTGAAATGAGAATGACTCTTATTGATTCAAATGTTTAGACTAGCCTACTATGTTTACCACGAACAAAATACATCTTTGCTTTCAAGAACTATTTGTCTAACCTGAGAAAGCCCTCTGCCAATTGTAGTTTGGTATGTAAGTTGTATTTTATGTAATTTTAAATATTATTTTACGTCTAATGTACTGTATCTGTTTTAAGTGGCTTCTGTCGCTTATCTAATCTATTTTTTTTATTTATTTGTTTATTTAAAGGACATTGCAAATTAATCAACATTTCTGTAAACGTGCCAGTGTTAGCAAGCAGGCTAACTAAAATATGTTAAAATTACCACAAAAGACTAGAAGAATAAAAACATAATAAAAAATACACACCAAAACAAATAAGAACAGAAGAACAAACATTCTTACCCACCACCATGGATCATATTATGCATCAGGCCGCCATTGTAAATAAGAACGTTTTCTTAATAAATTGCTTGTACAAAATAAAGGTGAAATACAATAAATATATAAAATAAACTGGAGAATGTTTTTTTCTGAAGCAATGCAAACTCCATAGAGGAATTACTACTGTCCTACACATCAGTAATAGCCTATCTGTATTTTCTAAACATATCGTTGTATGAAAACCTCCACATTAGAGAGTGATAATGAGTGGATGTAGTTTTGGGATGCTGGTTCAGCCTCTGACTGTTGTATGGCTCGGTGTCCTGATGACATTAATGTCCTTCACTCCTAACAGCCTCAGAAAACCTATTTTCTTTCTTTGCTCATTGTTAAATATTCTGAAACTAAAACAATCAATTCGGAAAAACACCAGCAAGTTAACACATTATAAATAAAACGATATTTACAGTCATTGGTGACATGAACAAAGGGAATGGAATTTATAAATTCATACTCTAATATGAAGTCATAATGAATAACCACTGCTACTGTTGCTGCTATACTCAAATGTTGCTGAAGTCATAATAATAATCTTAATAATAGTTGTTTTACATATTACAGGGCAAATTACATATATTATATTGCATTTTTTTTAAATCAATTTACTCATGACCCTAGAACTGCCCCTGCATGTCTGATTTAATACTGTAGCTGGAGTGTCCAGTGGTCAAATAATGTCAAGCATGTTGGTGCAATTTTAATTTTGTAACAATTTTTACCGCATCTCAGGAGCTATAGTCTTCTTTTTTCCGACTCCCCAGACCTGCTTTCCTCAAGCAATCCACCTGGCCTCAGACTTTTCCAGTTGTAGACTTCCTCATTTAACTGCTCCCCTGTTCTTACTTCCCTAAACAGCCCTGCACCCCTTTTTTTCAAGAATTTATCAAGAATCATTAGCATTTACAGAAAAATGTAGGTAGCTTAAATCTTTACCTTGTCTGAATGTCCTGCAATATTCTTTTATTTTTTATTTATTAAGTCTTTATGAATACTTGTGTATATCCATTCATTCTAGGGTACATCCTACCCTTGTTTAAATTACTTAATCTCAAATCCTAAATGTGTGTTAATGAAATGGAGCCCAAACATGCCATTACGTCAGCTAATTCACACAGCCAATGTTTACCTAGTTTTCCTCTCAGTCCCTTCCTGCAGCCACACCCTCTAATCCCCAGCCCTCTGCGGCTATCTCTATCTGTTCCTGTCTTCACTCTTCTCTCTTAACTCTGGCCATGTTCTTTCTCCCTACTCCCCAGACCTGCTATACTTGAGTCATCCACCAGATGGCTTCAGATCTTTCCAAAACACTTCCTGATTCAACTGCTCCCCTGTTCTTACTTCCCTCAACAGCTCAGCAGTCATGTGACCTGCAGTCATTTGACCTTCTGCTTGGTCAGTTTATCACATGTTTTCACTTCCCTTATCATAACTCACCACCACACACAAAGCCCTGATCCTTTTCCTCAAAACATGTTTACTTTATTTGTGATGTTGTTGTCTTGCCTCATGTGTGTTTCAGTTCTGTCTTCGTAAAAATAATGTTTAGTCATAATTATGGCATTACCGGGCGCTCCGTGGAGTAGTGGGTAGAGTGCGTACAATGTTGGCTCAGTCCATGTCGCAGTGGTTGCAAGTTCGAATCTGACCAGGGGACCTTTACTGCATGTCATCCCCCTCTCTCCCCATTTACACTTTATCTCTCTTAATCTTCAACTATCAATAAAAAGAATTATGGTATTATTGTTATAACTTAAATGCATTAAAGGACTAAATGGGTTTCTCAGGAGGGTGGCTGGCGTCTCCCTTAGAGATAGGGTGAGAAGCTCAGTCGTCGGTGAGGAACTCGGAGTGGAGTCGCTGCTCCTTTACTTTGAAAGCAAGGAGTCACTTGAGATGGTTTGGGTATGTGGCAATGCCACCTGGGCGCCTCCCTAGGGTGGTGTTCAGGCATGTCCAGCTGGGAGGAGTCCTTGTATAAGATAAGATTATATCTCCACTCTGGCCTGGGAACGTCTCGGGATCCCTCATTGAGAGCTGGTCGATGTGGCCCAGGGAAAGGGAAGTTTGGGGTCCCCTGCTAGAGCTGCTGCCCTTGCGACCAGACCCCGGATAAGTGGTTGACAATGAGTGATGAGTGAGTGATTTAAATGCTTTCATTCATCAAAGAGCTGTCTGTCAGAAAGCAGCAGATGCTTTGTTGAGATGTCTTGGGACCTTTTTCAATTCATCTGAGCGAGGCATCAGTCAAATCAGCACCCATTAATCTGCACCAGAGAAAGGAATCATACTGGGAACCTGTCCAACCTCCACCTGTAAATTGGAGATATGGACCATGTCTCATTTCAAACTTCTGCTCTTGGTTTCATGTCTTTCATAACTGAAAACACATCTGAGAAACATTTCCTTTAAGCCAGTGTTGAGAAGTGCAACAGTCTTTACAAGAAAACCCTCTTGACATTCCTTTAAAATGGCTAAGTGTTGGTAATTAAATGATCAGTCAGTTTTACTTTAAATTCTCATCTTTGTTTAGGATTCATTGTTTGAAAGAAAAATAAGATTTCAATTACAATATATAAGGTTATTTTGTTTCAGAATCAGGAGAATACATTGTAGACTTGATTTACGATGAGACTGGACCATATTGCAAAGTTTGAGTTATATCATGAGTTATTTATAGACTTAATAAACAAAGGACATTTTATAATACTAAAAGTCCTGCAATATCTCAGAAACGTTCTAATGTTCTGCTTTTGTTGAGACTGTTCTGAGACTGTTTTACGAACATTTGTAAACTAAGCATTAATAGCATCTCATTTTCACTCAATAAACATAGTTTAGGCTCACAGTGATCACTGTGAGATCTCTACACTTTCTATCAGGTGCAACAGGTGCTTCTAGAGTCTGAATTAAAAGATACAGATCTCAGTCATGGTTCCATCTCAGGTGTCAAGTGCAAATACTCCACTGAGTCGTAGTTTCCCACTGTCACATGTCGAATTGAGATCTGTGCATTTAAAATAAAATGTCCAAACAATGTACTCACATGGGACATTCAATTCTTTATGTGTAGCCTCCATAGTTTTAACTGTTGGATATTGTTATGTTGTTCATGAATTTAATTTACAGCAGTTATATAACTTTAAACCCATTAAAATAAAGCATTCCTTATCTTTTACTCTGAAGGCACATTCAAAAGAACAGTTTTTATAGGCATTTCATAGGAATGAAACAATTCCACAGTTCTGTAAGCAAAATGTTCACATACATAAAATAAGTTAAATACGTTCACTAAGTCAACATGATGTCAATGTATTTCTCTGATGAGTCACCAGGGCCCAGTTTTTCAAAAAGTTTAATCTGGATCAAAATTATTCTATCTGAAAGACGATGACGAATAGCCTAACGAATCATTCTGATCATGATTTTTTGAAAACTGGGCCCTGAGAATCTCATATTCAAGATCAGATTTTCACTCCATTAAAATCGCATGAAAAGTGTGTTTTCAAAGTAACAAAGAATGTAGCCTACAGTTTCTTGTAAACGCCATTACTAAAAGTGAAAGTGAATCATGATAAGGATGCTATGTGAGCTGCAAGAGTTGGAATCACGCCAGGGGAATTTTAACTCGAGGTAAGGCCGTCTTCAGAATAAAGCAAATAAATAGACCTAAATGTCAGCCTATATATAGCCTATATCTAGGGCGTTATATAATGATATGTTTCTGGTTTGGGCGGATTGATATTGTTTTTTTTTAAATGTTTTTCTGTAAAGCACTTTGTGTAGCGCGCAAAGTGCGCCCAACTGGAGGGGCGGCCCAACGCAATATGTAGCTGTCTGATAACGAAAGTGTTTCCTATTTAAGCAGAGCCAGCTTGAATGTGCAGTGATCAGGTAAGGAGCTCTGTTTTTTATGCTCTATTTCCGGGAGGGAAACACTGTCCACGTAGGTTATAATATAGGAAGCCAGTTGTTATAATGGAGTTGCTGAACTTGTTTGCTCCAGGCCAGCGGTTTTATTGAACAGTAGCCTTATTTGCACTGCGTTCGAGCCATTCGACACTTCGGTAACGAATATCAAGCCTTAAGACGCGCTTGTACACTAGCCATTACGGTGAGCCAAAGGCTCTGGTGTCATAACTGGTTTCAAAGTTGACTCTTTCGTCACTGTCAGGTGTGCATGATTTCAGTCCGACAGACAGTCAATTAACAAATATGAATTAAGAAAGAGAATATGATTAACTGACATTTGATTTCAAAATAAAAGCTCCCAAGAATAGGCTATCATATTTTAACTTAATCGCACTGATGTTAGATACAATTAAAAGGAAATATTCTGTTCCCATGTATTCCTACACTATCAAATACAGTTTAAAATTCCCTAAAATAATATTTAAAAAAATAAATAAAATGTAATCTTTTGGGTTGGTTGCTTAAAGGTGCTCCGAGGAACTTTCAGTTTGTGTTAATTCTTGCAACCCCTTTGGACAAAAGCGGAAGTGTTTTTACTATGCCACCTGTAGTTTCTGGGTGAGCGTACCCATGACAAAGGCATTATGAAAACCTAAATAGAAATAGCATTCTTTGCACTGATGGTCTCGTTTGCTGTTAAATGTTATTTATGATCATCATCAGAGGAAAATACCGAAATATTAAAAAGTTCCTTGTAGCACCTTTAAAAGGTTGAACAATATGCGTAATAAGCAATAGGCCTACCTCACAGACACCAAGCGCTGGAAGCACATCACCCCTACGCTCATTCACCTCCACTGGCTCCCGATCAAGTCCTGCATCCTCTTCAATCTCCTCCTTCTATCCTAATAATCTCTTCACGCCCTAGCCCCATCCTACCTCACCAACCTCCTAAACCCCTACAACCCCTCCCTATAGCCCCTGCCCTTCTTCAAACCATTGTCAACAGAGCCTTCAGCGTCGCAGCCCCCACCCTCTGGAACTCTCTCCCTGCCAAAATCCGTAACGCTGACCTTGTGGACACTTTCAAAAAACTTCTTAAGCACCATCCCTTTACTAAGGCCTTTGGCCTCTGTTAACTATTCAATTAAGCAACCAGTTTTTAGTTTTTTAGTGTTTATTTATTTTTTTCAGCCCTTGCTCGTGTTACTCATTCATCCCCCTGTACTTTTGTAAAGCGTCCTTGGGTTTCTTTAAAGGCGATATAAAACAAAGCTATTATAATTAGTTAAAAGTTGCCAAATTTGCCTATTTATTGAAACATTTCTGAAAAAGATTATGTCATTAATTTAATGCAAGTAATCAACTGGCAAAGTGTCATGATGATATCTATAAGTAAAATTTTTGAGCCTATTCAACTGCAGTGTCTAGCCTTAAATTAACGTATGCCTAGGGTTGCAAAATTCCGGGAATTTTCACAGTTGGAAACTGGGAATTAACGGGAATTTTCGGAATAAAAGGGAATACACTGGAATTTACTCAATTTAAGGTTGGCCCTTAAAGGCCCTGGCAACCCCAATGCACTAAATCCTTCTTATTATGTTATTTCAGTCCTGGCAAATGTTCTCGACAGTAAAAACTGTTTTTTCAACTAAGTTTTATAATGAACATTTCATTTCAATCAGATTTTTTAAAAAGCTTATTGAGACACCTAACTTGATATATTGATTTTACTCTACCAGGTTTACAGAGGCTTAAACAGTGATTTTAAATATAATTGGGGAAAATATATTTTAGCATAATCTTGACTAAAACAACCTGATTTCATGCAAGTGTACACTTGGCAAGTTGCACATAGCGATCACCTTGGGGGGGGGGGGGGAGGCATTTTACTTTATTTATTGAATGGTTGGGGTCAGACAGATGAGTAATATTTTACTTAACATTCATCTTTTTGTTGTTCAGTGAAATTATTGATTGTAATGTTCATAAAATAATCAAAACTTGATAAAGTTCTACTTACAAATAAATCTGTTCAAATGTAATGTTTTTTAATTATATTATATTGCATGGATGTCTGCTTATGACAAAACATAATATTAATATGTTTAGATTTATGTTTGGATATGAAACCGATCATTTAAATTACCTCCATTTAGTAAATTCCTATAATTCCCAATTTTGAATATTCCCAAAATTCCAGAGCAAAAGTTCCCATGGGAACTTTCCAGAAATGTACCGGAAACTTTCAACCCCTTTGCAACCCTAATTGTAATAGGTGCATCTCTTTCATGGAAAAGTTAATTTTCTTCCCTTATATTATTTAAAAAAGGGAAACTTTAATGTACTTTAGAATTCATTACACATTAGTGAAATATATCAGGCCTTTTTTGTTTAATTTAGCTGATTATGGCTTACAGCTCTCTCCCTATTATGTGGCTCCTCTGGGACATTTTCATGTTAATCATCAACAGGTCACAGGCAAGTTCTTATTAATATTTACATACAGTATACCTGAACTTTGAACAGAGCCGTTAACACTCAAGGCAGCACTGGAGCAAAGCTCATGGGTTCTCGCTGCAAAAAACTGCTTTAACCAGTTCTGTACCTGGTAAAGGTGGACAGTTTAAACCTGACTAAGAATCCACTTTGACATAGATTTGGATCAGTCTGGCTCTGTTAACTAGGATTTGCCTTCATATGTTGTTTCAATACACATCAAACTTTATTTCTATAGCACTATTCACTTGCTCAGAAAAAGCAAAACAAAGAATAAAAAGAAAACAGTAAGTAAAATAACAATATCAACCCCCCCCCCCATCCACAGTATGAGCAGCAAATTAGTTTCAGAAAATAAAAAAAACACCTAATACAACATCAGAACAAAACATAGACTGAACAAAACTAGATGAAGTACAAGCTTGGATCAATACAACAATAAAAGCTATAAAAATTCACTCTCTGTATTATGTTTTTCTTCAGGGTTTCCAGATGGTGTACTTGTTTGGGATTTCACATTTTCCATCATTCTAAATCTCAGTGAGATGATGTCTGCTGCCCATGAAGACTGTGATCCTGGTGAATGAAATGATGTTCAGAAGAAAACCTAGAACCGCTGCAGCACTGCTGGTAAAATAAGTAGCAGCAATGCATACAGTTTGCTTTGTCTTCTCCATCAAGTCTGTCTTTAAAAGAAGGGCAGATAACACATATTATAGGTAGGGATTATTTTGTGTGACAATAATTTATTTTTTCATTAAAATGTTGGAAAATATGCCATAAACATCTGTAGGAGGAGAGATCAGGGGTGGTAAAGGTTTTCAAAAGTAGCACTGGTTGGGAGGTGTAAACTATGGAAATAATATTTTTCCGGTGGGTGGATGACTGAGTTTTGGGGTTCTGTTAAAAAAAAGAAAAGTGTGAAAAGCGGCAGTCTCTACCAGCACCTATGTAAACCACATCCGAAAGAAGCTTGACATGAACAGACGTTAACAGACTCAGCTGTCGACAGCTCTGAGTTGAGGGCGTATCACAGAACATTTTCAGAGTTGGATACACAAACATAAAGTTCAGTCTGACATCTGTTAGTTCATTCCAACTCTTCAACATGCATTTGTCTCATGTTCCTCTTCACAGATACTCATGATGAATGTCTTCAGAGGTCACAGCCTCACGTGCCATCGAGCAGAGTATCAGATAGGGAATGAATGCTGTCCCATGTGTCCTGTGGGTAAGATCAAAATAAATGATGAAGGGATATCTCAGCAAGATAGTTACATAAAGAGTGCTTTTGTTTGTAATTTAGTGCCAACCAATGTTTAACAGAATCAAACACTTGTCACACTCCGATAGTTGTTGTTTATGTTCACAAGTGAAATGTATCAGTGAACCAGAAGCTGACTGGAGTTAATTCCAACAGTAAAATAACTGTAATCTCTTAAATTTGTACTCTGGTGGTGGTGACAAGAATGACAATGTAGTAGACAGCAGTGCCTGTCACTTTGCCTAGCTCACAACATTGACATATTTTCATTTAATGAATATGATGTCATGTTACTGTTCTTTTTCAACAGGACAACGTGTAAAAACAGATTGCACAGAATTCAGAAGTACTTCCTGTCTACCCTGCACTGATGGAACCTTCATGAATAGTCTAACTGGACGAAAAACATGTTTTCCGTGTTCCCGCTGTGATAAAGGTAGATTTCCGTTAAATATTTCCTTTTGAACTTAACACAGGGTTTTTTTTTGTGCTACCTAACACATAGGTAGCACAAAAAAAACCCTAGGTAGCACAAAAAAACCCTATGTAGTAGGTAACACAAAAAAAACCCTATGTTAGGTAGCACAAAAAAAAAACCTATGTAGTAGGTAACACATATCTATGTAGTAGGTATGTAGTAGCTACTACAATTTTGTGTACCTTATTGTAAAGTGTTACCTTCTATCCTATCAGTTTTTAAATAGCTTTTCATATGTGTCATTTGCAGTGATGATAGGTTAGAACTTCACATAGGCTATCCTAAATATTAATTTAAACAGTTAGCACGCTGCTCTCTGGTAGATTAAAGAGAATACAAGTTTACACTGTCCATAAATAACATCTGAATGTGTTTGCAGGTTCTGGGTTAAAGGAAAAGACTGCATGTACAACAACATCAGATACAGTTTGTGAACCACTGGAGGGATTCTACTGTAGAGACTATTCAGAGGGCAGCTGTATTGCAGCACATAAACACACAAGCTGTGGACCAGGACAATACATCAGTCAAAAAGGTTGGTTTCCTTACTCAAAATCATAGGTGAGATACAGGTTGCAGTATGCAAGTGAAATATCAAATGAAAGGGAAAGGGATTTAGAATTGTGAAATTATGCATCTGCCTGACCTGTGAATCACTTTCTCAAATACTGTATTTAATTGTTTTGAGACATGCGTTCATGGTTCACACAAAAAATTATAATACAGGCAGGCAGCTGTTCCGACCAAGGCCACAGGTGATGAAAAAACACAAGCTTTATTCTTCTCTGAAAGTCAAGGAATAACAAGGTCCTGTGTTTCTTTTGTGTTGAACTTTCTTTTCAACTGTCCCTTCACATTGTCCCATTTGTTTGGTTTGAGAAAAGATTCAAAGCCCCAGGTCTGCTCTAGTCGAAAGTTTGCGGAGCTTTAAGCAACATCTAACAAAGTTTAAATATTAAAAAATATAAATATTAAAAATATTGTTATGTGATGACATTTTTTGGTTGTATATGGACCGAGGTGGTTTCTGATGACATGAACCATCCTTTATTTTTCTCCAGTCGTTTGCTGATCATCTGTCATGTCCATGACAGTCAGCTGATGAAGGCCACACCATTTGTCTGAAAGCTCCACGAAATGTCAACTACTTGAACTTGTTGCTTAGAATCTTTTTCCAAACAGTGCCATTTCCAATATGTAGCCTACTTTGAGGTAGGAGCTGCACTAGAACATATAATCGTACCAACAGAGATTTTTGTTGAAACATAAAAGTGTATCTGTAGGACTTGAAAAAAGAATTGTTTATGGAATAATTTCCAAAAATCTCTACTGTTCTCTTTTTTTTATTGACAGAGGAAATCAGGTAGGTCTGACAAAAGGTAATAACTCTTTGATGATCCTTTCATAATATGTTTACTGAACTAGTTTCAATATCATTTGTGTTGCTGCAGGAACGGCATCCAGAGACACTGTGTGCTCTGACTGCAGCAGTGGAACATTTTCAAATGGAACATTAACATCTTGTCAGCCACACACAGAGTGAGTGAAGCTTCACATCAGACCTGGACACTCCTGAGTTCTTACAACAGCAGTCAATTCATTATTCACAGCAAATGTTCCTGTTAATAATGTTCCTCTATCATTCCAGATGTGGATCAATGAATCTTCAGCTGATCAAACCAGGAACTGGTTCAGCTGATGCTGAATGTGGAGAACCAGGCACGACAGTAGTAGTGCTGATCAGTGTTATTGTTGGGGTGATTTTTTTATTAATTGGAGCGTTTTTATTGTATCGTCTAAAGATGAGGGGGAAAGGAAACATAGGTAATATTTGCATTTCGACAATAAAAATATGTGTTTGATAGATGATAAAATTGAAACTTGTTGATTAAAGTGTTTTTCCTTCATTTTATTACAGAAACAATACAAAATGCACTCCAACCCAAACCGGTATGTTATGTACTCTCCTTACTGTTTATAACTTTCACTGTACAGTAGTAGATAGGAGTAATGAAAGTAATTAAATGGTCTCACTCACTTATCAATATTTTCCTAGGAGGAGACACATTTACAGAGCATAACAGAGGGGCAGCAGGTAAATACATCAGTGTATTCTTCATTAAAGTGTCAACTGTCCGAGGACTTTTCTGACTGAGCAACACTCTGTCACATCTGTTAAAACAGACCAGATGTTTCTGTTTAATATAAATCTATTTCTGTCCTCAGGATGGCACGCCATGTGTCTAAACATGCAGAACGTTTTTTCTGACACCCACATGTATAATATGTACAAATAATAATTTTTATACTTTATCATTGTAACATTATCTTTTAACATGTGACTGAGTGAATCCCTGACTAAATAAAGTATTGTCAATGTAGTGGAAAGGTTCATGGAAAGTGTATGTTCATTCCTTTGTAATAAAGTACAAGATACAATAAACTATGGCGGTTAAAGAGGGCTTAGATAAAAACAAAATCACTGGCACTTATAAGGAGGTTTAACTTTGACTAGAGGGAGACGATTTGAAGGTGTTTAAGGCAACGTGTGATAAGAAGATAAGTTATCCACGTTCTGAATATTGCAACTCAGTAGGCAATATTTTGACAAGGTGACTGTTGATTCAGCTCACTGATCAAATCAACACAAGTTATAAGCTATAATGTAATGGCAGTCTTCTTGCACACAATAATGACAATTATAAGGCTATTTGCATGTGTTCTGACACTGTGAGTCATGTGTTGACACAATCCTGTCTTTATTAACCTCTTGAGTGTCACAAAATAGAAATTATCAGCAGAGACAGATTTGCTGATTTGCAGTAAAATAGTCCCCGTCATTGTTTTCGTATCATCTGATCATGGTTCTGGTTTAACATTTATAATGCTGCGATGTACCGCTGTAGACAGTAAGCTCATTTTATATCACAAGAACAACATGTATTCACTAGACAGAAAGGGGAAGAACATGTTTAAATTAACAAGTAGGCCTACTTGCACTTAACTAGCTTAGTGCTATGAGTTAGCCTACATTAGGATTATTTATTTAACTTTAAATCCAAAGTGTGTGTGCAACATCATAGATGGTGTAGGCCTACATGTGTCAAAAATATAGAATAATATTAGGAAATGTTAAAGTGTGAGTAGGCTTAAAATACGTGTCTGTGTAGAGTGAAACCTTATATTTATGTAGGGTTTTTGGTTTATCCATGGTGGACCATGGGTTTACCAGAGTCTGCATCTCTCTTCCGCATTCAATGTGAGCATGAATCTTCATCTTACATCTCTGTGAGCCCAGATGAAGACCTGTATGTCCATGATGAAGACATCGTTCCCATGCTGCTTCATGGGTTTGTAAAAAGTTTGACTTTTTTTTTTATTTTATATGCTTATTGCTCATTTATAACCAGTGTTGGGAATAACGCCGTTTAAAATAACGGCGTTAGGTAACGCCGTTTAAAATAACGGCGTGGCCTTTGCACACCGGGCGCGTTTTATTTGTGCGATTAATCCGTTAATTAACGAACGTATACAGAGTCAATACAAGCTTCCACACCAGAGCCGTCATTTCGCATCGCGAATTTGCGTTTTTTATTTTTTCGAACTGAGTTCGATTTTTCTGGGACGTCGCTTCTAAAGTGAGACGCGACAAAATTCACATTTCAAAACATTCGCTTTTACGTTGCGTTTAAAGGCCTTTGCACACCGGGCGCGTTTTATTCGTGCGATTAATCCGTTAATTAAGGAACGTATACAGAGTCAATACAAGCTTCCACACCAGTGCCGTCATTTCGCATCGCGAATTTGCGTTTTTTATTTTTTCGAACTGAGTTCGATTTTTCTGGGACGTCGCTTCTAAAGTGAGACGCGACAAAATTCACATTTCAAAACCTTTGCACACCGGGCGCGGGTAACGCCGTTCTTTTTTCAGTAACGGCGTAATCCAACTACGCTAATTAGGCCTACTTTTTCCGCCGTTACAACGCCGTTATCGTTACTGACCGTTAAATGCGGTGCGTTACTATGAATTGGTTGAATAAACTGTGTAATCCGAAAGCACCCCTGGCTCCATACTACACAAACTGCTAGTAAGGAGACCGGTGGGTTAACAACAAATAATAAGCGATTGTTATTTCTTATAGGCCTACTGTTTTAAGATGTGTTTTATTCAGTGTGGATGACATTATAACTGTCACTTTGCGCCGTCACGTCAGTCAGCCGGAGCGCCTGTTTAGTGAAGTTTCTTTTTCTTTCTCTCTCTGTTGTGTGAGCGTGCCCGTTGCCGCAGTAACCACCTATCAATCCACGGTTGAAACGTGCTCTCCCTGAGTTTGTTTGCATCGCCCTTGTGAGTAAGTGCATGGAGTTTCCCGATCTCTATAAATTATAATTTATGCACGTTATTAAACAGCCGCGATTCGCCGGTTGCAACAGCTGTTTAGCGTGTCATCATGAGCCGAATAGCCTATTGCTACGTTATTTCCCTGGGATCTGTATGCTGCTGTGCATGTTAAAGAAGGAAATAAACATAGGATAAATCCTTACTCTTCCTCTCATCGTCTCATGCTTCATAGTCTGACGTTTTTGGCCTTAAGTGGGGTTTTAGCCGACACCCCTGAAGTGAATCCAGTGATAGCAGATCAGCACGGCAGGCTACATTCAGTTTCCTCTACTACTTTTGTTGAGAACAAAATAGGCTAAGCCTACTGGAATGCAGGATAAACCTCTTGCTGTCTGTTGATGTGCAATAAATATTGAAGGTCAAGTAGGCCTGTTTGTTCTACTCATTTCAACTGACTTGTGAAAACTGCTAAGAAAAATCCAAATGTGTTGACATAGGCCTACAGCAACTTTTTTTTTTTACAGTAGGCTAACGCAAATAGTATACTTTCCCTGGTAACTAGTTACTTCTATTATAAAATAATTCAGTTACTAACTCAGATACTTTTTGGAACAAGTAGTAACTAATTACTTTTTTAAGTAACGTTCCCAACACTGTTAACTGGGTGTTCAATTAAAACACGCCCCCATCCATCATGCTGACGCGACCTCGCCTTTTTTCATCCGGGGATTTCCACTGCTTGTTATCTTTTTTATTAGTGTATTAAGTTGTTATAAGGTTTTTCAAAATGAAAACTTTATCGTGTCCAAAAGTTGGTGAAACAATGTGATAGGTCGCGTTGCAATGATTTGGACATTGGTGTTTTTTGGTAAGTTACTTTTACGTTGCAGTAAACTGAAGTCATATAGTGATCGACCTGTAGGCATAGTAGCTGCTATCGTTAGCAAGGCTATACTTGATATACTTTTCTTTATATGTCCATGGTGCAGACCAACATGTAAACAAACTGTTTCTCTGACAGGTTGTATCACCTACTTCATAGTGCCTGGGCTGTGCTGCCGTCCAAAGGAGTATACAACACGTGATGGGCAATGCTGCCCAATGTGCCAAGAAGGTAGCATACAACAACCCAACAAATGCAACGATCCACCATTTTGCTCGGTCCCGTGTTGTCTAAATTCGATCTCTTAGTTGTTCGTCAGGGATTCCCCATAATGTGAAGAAAGTACACAGGACCCATCAAAAGCACACCACTGTGAAATAATAAAATTTGTAACAAGGCTGAACTCACGTGTGTATTTCTAAAAGACTACTTCTAGACTATGCGTCATAACATATTTAACATTGCACGTCTATTCGCGCAAGTACGGTATATTTCACTACTAAAGTCATTTCACTCACCATTTCACAAGATGAGAAATGCCATAATTTATGATCCACATGTTCTTCACGAATACATTTTGAAGCAGTTTCACTGTACATTAGGTACCTACTGAGGAGGCAGGGGGGCATCAAATTAGATCGTGACACTTTATGCCTATCTTCTGTCCTGCAAGAGGTGTGCTGCAATGATCAATGTGAATCATCTGTTCAGCCCTTTTATACTAGGTCCATGGTTTAACCCATGACTGACTATGTTAAATAGTATGTGATTCCCCTGAGTTTAAGGGACATGTCACATAGCCTACATCTCGAATTATCATTGAACAATCCTTATTCAACATTTGTTCAACTGTCATTGTTTTCTAAAATAAAATCCATAGTGATAGTGAATTATTCAACGTTTACATATTATAGTGTAATGACAATGGAGGGGAATTTAATAAGGATAAGGAGATGTGGCCTATTACAAAAATAAAGAAAAGGGGAAAAAACTTGCATTTGCTGAGATGGAGTCAAAACTGAACCTTAATCAATACAGCCAGATTTTTATTCTTTCCTAGTTTGATGGGTGCTGTCTGACATTATTTTTCTATTTTGATTTTGGTGTGAGGACTTTCATATGTGAGTCATCAGCAGAGCAACCTCTGTAACACAAAGATGCACAAGGATTAGGCCTAACATGAAAACACACCAATGTTTATTCTTTTTCTATTATTATTTCTGAGTATAAGTATGAATGTAAGTGTATTAAATGTCATAACATGGTGGTTACAGTGAATGTGTCCTTCAATTGACCTAGGAAACAAATTAACACAAAGTAGTGTTTTTGGACCAAACAGTAACTACTTTTTCTTTGGCAGCTCAAGTCTGATAAAGAAATTATTTTTTTGGAATCAATATATTAAAGCAAAAAAACACGGAAACACACATCAATCAAATCTAAAGCAAAACTGTATAAAAGGTTGAAATGAAATGTGTAGACATGTCCCATGCTGACATGACATATCTGTATGTATCTGCCTCTAACAGGTTCAGTGGTGCGAAAGGACTGCACAGCACAGACAGGCACACGGTGCAACCCCTGTGAGCCTGGGACTTTTATGAACGAGCCCAATGGCCTGACTAAATGCCTCACCTGCAGCTCCTGTAACCAAGGTACAATCCTACTTAGATGATTAGCCGGTTCTTTATGTAGGTCATCACTCTCATTTAAAAGCAATTTCACCAAACGTAGTGCGGCTCTGAGGAACATTATACATTATACATCATTATACTTCTAGACCCACTGTTACAAGCAGTGTTTGTTCTAGGAGCCATTAGAGAACACAGATAAGAAGGCAGTTGGTGCATAATTGCCTTATAAAGAAAATGATACCATTGTTTGTCCACTTATTTCTGGTTCAGCAAAGTCTTCCTTCAGTTACTCCACGTGCTACAGTCTGCCGCCCACACCCGTATCGTGGCTCTTACACGTGGCCCATTCTGAATTATTATACCTCAGCTAAAATGAAAGCTGACTGTATAACCGTTTCAAACTAATTATACTCACTTACCGCATACTTGTATACACTCCAGTTGAGACGGCTGCTGCTCCTTTCTTCACCAGGAGCAACTGCCCGGCTGCTGATCACATAAGCAGCAGTAGAGGATAGGAAAGTGCCGGTCCACGCCCCAAAGTGTTTCACTCTATTTCCCTGCAGCACACCAAACTCCATACGCGTCCCAAACTGACTTGAATTGACCACTCTGTTTTAAAAAAAGAAAACACTGTAAATAATAATACAGTAATATAATAATAAGACAATAATAATTATAAATTTAAGTAGTTCCACCCCACAGATCGGCTAAACAATCTCTGATCAGCCCCATCATAGCAGTTTGGCCAATCGGAGCTCCTCCTGCTGCTGCTGCTGTGTGGGTTGGGTCTCGTGCATCTCATGATTGGCTGCAGTCAAACAAAATAGCACATCGTCCTATTATTTCAAATATTATTTAAGGTGCAATAGGTTGTAAATAAGTTCAACACTACTATAAAGACTGTTTCTGCTTGCTTTTAGGTCTCTTTGCCAAACTGACCTGCACGACAACAAGCGACACAGTGTGTGGTGTCTTAAATGGATACTTCTGCACAAGCTTTGTAGATAATGCAGGATGTGATTTGGCAGTGAAACATAAGCAGTGTGAATCGGGTGAAGGGATAAAAGAGGCTGGTAAGTAAAACTGAAAGTCAGAATAGTCTAGCAGTCTTTTCTTTACATGTTTACATTTAGTGATGGATTTTCTCTTGATGTTCGATTTGTATGTAATTAATGTCCCCTATGTGTGTTTCTCTTAGGAACCAGCAGAAATGATACAGTGTGTGAAAGTTGTCAGCCGGGCTATTTCTCACAGGATGGTGTGGACTGCACAGCTTGGACTATGTAAGACATTGTTTGTAAATGAATTGCTCGAAAAAGTGGAATTCTTCCTTCCCTGTAGCACAAAATGACCAAAATTGGATTAAACTGTTTTATGGCTCCCAATTTGAGGGAATCCTTCAGACTCTTTGCCAATCCCCAAGTCTTGTTTAATGGTAAGACAATGTCAATGAAAACCAAAGTAACTTTCATTTGACTTTTTGTGGGTCACTTTTAGTATTAAAGAAGACATACTTTATTAAATTAATTTTTTTACACATATTACACACACAGAGGCCCGAAATACAGAAATGCAATGGGTCCTTTTACACATGCATTGAATGGAGAGCTGTCAGAGTGGGCAGCCAATCTCGCAGAGACGCCACTCTGAGTAGTTTGGGGATTCGGTGCCTTGCTCAAGGGCACCTTAGCAGTGCCCAGGAGCTAGAAGTCCACACACTCCAACATTGGTCCAAGCGGGGCTTGAACCAACAACTTTCCGGTCTCTAACCCAAATCCCTGTGGACTGAACTACTGCGGTGCATAGTGATGTTTTAAAACAGTGTTACATATTGTATTTTCACAGTTTTTCGGTCACACAAAATGATTATTCTTCAGAAACAAACATTGTACCAAAGTGATATTTTATGTCTCTTCTCCAACAGTTGTTCTGCACCAGATGTTAAGGTCAAAGAAGGAACCATGAGCAGGGATGTTGTCTGTGGATCTGCTTCAAGACATCATTACTTCTATATACCTTTATTATTGTTTTCATTAACAGTTGTTGGGCTTGTGTTCACAGGTTAGTGCCCGTTCTGAATCCCTAATTCTACCCCCTAATATATCATCTTGACATCATTTCCACCCTGTGGATGGTCACTAACTGTTTAAGCTAACACGTTGTTTTTTTTGTTTTGCTTTTGCAGGCAAACTAACATCAAAAATAAGTTCTGCATAGTCTCCAGCGAGGAGGGTAGGTGACTTACCCATGAATTTGTGTGCTCAAGGAAGCCTCACAAGTGCAGAATTAATTTCCAATTTATTTTTATTTTTTTTCAGAATAACAACTGAAGATTTGTGTGTTTCAGGGAGACATTTACTCGGCCACTGACCTGCTAAACCTAATGCTTTGGTTTCAAGGCCCTTATTGCACGATCTTGCTCCAGCTCTTCATGTTAACTAAGTTTGAAGCCGGATTGATGGGTGTTAGGTTGGTAACTGTGTGACCTGATGTTCATAACAAACTTTTGAATTCTGAAGAATTAAAAAAGTTAGCTATTTGAGCCCTAATGACTTGTTTTTATGTTTACAAAGGAACAAATGATGTGTTACGTCAAATGTGTCCATAATAGAGAACGAAACAGCTCTTCAAGTACAAACTGAGTTAAGCACACATCCATTGAAATCTTTCAAATGGGACCCAGTGAAGGTGGTAGGAGACAGGAGGGGGATAGCGAAGCTGTCATCTACAGTATGTTGGACAGCTTCATGAGACAGTTACATCACTGAGCGATTCCTTCAGTCACAGACTGATACACCTGTAGTGTGTGAAAGAGAGATACTGCAGATCTTTTCCTCCTACAGCAGTCAGACTACCATCTGCACTGTTGAACTTTGTGATATATTTGTGTTTTTTTTACTGTCACTTGCCTTTTTTTACTGCTTCAGTAAGCCTACTTTTTAACTGTTAACTTACATTACATTTTACTTTGTTGACATTTTTATAAAGTATTCCTGTGGGATAAAATGACTAACAACTGCTTGGTGCGATTGGATTAAAAAAAAGACAAATTAAATGTCATATTTTGCTTTGATCCAGTGTGCATTACCATGGCAAATGAATGATGAACTTAATTTTTTGTTGTTAATGACCAAAGAATCATAATTATAAGTTTCCAAAGCAAGTTCTGTGTTTCTGCCCTTTTCATACTATCAAGTTTAATGCACTTAATACATGTTTGTTTTTATTGATTTATTGTGATTTTACTTTTCTTTAATGTGTGAAACCCCTACACACAGTAGGAAGAAAACATAATTCCCACATTCATGCACCAGGAATGATAATTCACTAGAGATCACATAACACAGGGCAGCTATTAGCACTACTTACTATTTCCCGCCACTCCTTTTGTGATTGTTTGTATGTGTTTATTGTTTACATTGTTGTATTATTAGGATGATGGCATGACTACTTCTCATTAAAGAGTGAACATGACCAGTGCAGTCAACACTTTTATATATATTTTTTAAATATTCAATGTATTCTCTTGTAAGTTAAGTTAGCTTTGTCTAATTGTTTTTTAAAGCTTTAATGCATTTCTTGAAATACCTGTTTAAATGCAGATATACAAATAAAGTAATCTGCCTTGACCTATCCATCTCAGTCAATGGTGTCTGCACTTGCTTGAATGTGTTTACCTTAAACATGTCAATATTTCAAGGAAGCTGTGGTTTTTTGCATGTGTGGTCTTATGTCATCTAGAGCCTTTATTAATAGATACGATGGCCTACTCCCTTAGAAAAGAAATTAACATTTCTCATATGATCATGTGACCACTATAGCTTACTGTTATATCAACTACCACATGGCAGCATTGCTTTTGTGACATGAAAAATAACAAATTGATGCATGCCATATGAACAGTGAGGAGTCATTTTTTTTTTACCATTATCATTAGGGAGCACATGATAGCTACTAAAAAAAAAAAACTAATGTCCAAAACACATGAACTGTTAGTATAAGGATGGTGTTTTCCTCACTTGGCCAACATGCACATCTAGCTGATGAAGCTCTCACAAAGACATGTAGCTACATCCTCTCTCATGTTAGCAATACACATCAAATGTTAATGAGGTGGGGCTTGCAGCAGAGAAGGAGAAGGCATTGACTGGACACCAGTGGAAAACTGGGGTCATATTGCATTTGATCAATATTATTACTAGGGAAAATTGAATAGTATATGGATACTGATACATTACATACTGTCCCTCTCAAATTCTAAGCCCTTTATTTGACTGGTTGAAGACAAAGAATGAAGGTTACAGGCCTTGAAACCGTCAAGCAGTAAAAGATGGCTGCAGTCCAGGCCTGACAGCGTTACTGGGGAAGATGGGAGAACAAAAGGTGTCTCTGATGTCTGTATATTCAAGTCACTGACCGCAAAGCACTCCACAGAGGCATAACTTGCATCCAACACATTTCAGTTCCCTAATATCTGTATCTTCTAAATGCATCTGTGTATAAAAACATCCACATTAGAGACCGATAACGAGTGTATGTAACAAGGTTTAGGGCTGCTGGTTCAGCCTCTGACTCTTGTATGGCTTAGTGTTCTGATGATAATTTATGTCTTTCACTCCTAACAGCCTCACATGAAAGATGAAATAACTGTACTCTCCTGACCTCTAGTGGCTGAAATTAAGAAGGGAAAATTATTTATTTAACTTACTCATGAGTTACCGTAATATTCTGAGATTATCACAAACAATATGGAGAAACACCAGAAATGTATTACTATATACAACATTTACAGATATATGCAGTCATTATAGTGACATGAACACAATGAATGGATAATACGAAGCCCTTCACCTCTAATATAAAGTCATAATAACTAAAACCACTGCTTACTGGGACTGTTACTGCTACTGAAATACTGCTGTATATATAGCCATAATAATAATATTATTATTTAAAAAGCACTCATTACATTGTAATATTTAGGCCTATCGATTTACGCATGACCCAAGAACTGCACATTCATGTCTGATGTAATACTGTTTTCTCTGACCGGGAACTACAAAGGCTGACGCTGAGGCTAAATGGCTATATGCCCTCTGTGTCAAGACAAGATTTTTTCAAACTACATATTGAGTATTAATTTCTCTCTCTATTTAGTGTTGTTCAAATAAATAATAGGGTTGTTACTGCCAAATAAGTTTGACTTTTACAGTAAAATAATGAATAACTTAGGTTATAGCTCATCCTTCTAAAATAAACACTTATTAGGGGAGAACGGGGGAATGTGAGCCATCGGGTAATGTGAGACACCCCCTGTATCTAGGCAATGGAACACATTTTTGGTCATGTGAGATACAGTGCTGTGAAAAAGTATGTGCCCCCTTCCCGATTTCTTATATTTTTTCATATTTGTCACACTTACAAATTACAAATTTTAATTTTAATCAAAGATAACCCGAGTAAATATCAAATGCATTTTTTAAATGATGATGTCATTTATTAAGTGTAAAAATCTATTCAACCGTACCTGGCCCTGTGTGAAAAAGTAATTGCCCCCCTTTGATAAATCAATGGATTGACCACATATTTTGGAATGTTGAGTTCAATTTACCCAGGCCTGATTACTGCCAGACCTGTAGAATCTAGAAATCACTTAAATAGAACCTGTCTGACACAGTGAAGTTGACTAAAATATCTCAAAAAGCAGCACATGATGCCACTATCAAAAGAAATTCAAGAACAGATGAGAAACAAAGTCATTGTTATCTGTAAGTCTAGAAAGGATTACAAAACCATTCTAAGGCTTTGGGACTCCAGCGAACCACAGTGAGAGCCATAATTTACAAATGGAGAAAACTTGGAACAGTGGTGAACCTTCCCGGGAGTGACCGCCCTACCAAAATACCTCCAAGAGCTCATCAACGACTCATCCAGGAGATAAGAAAAGAACCCAGACTAACATCTAAAGAACTGCAGGCCTCACTTGCCTCAGTTAAGATCAGTGTTCATGATTCCACCATAAGAAAGGCACTTGGCAAAAATGGCATCCATGGGAGAGTTCCAAGGCGAAAGCTTCTGCTGACCAAAAAGAACACAAAGGCTCGTCTCACATTTGTCAAACAACATCTTGATGATCCCCAAGACTTTTGGGAAAATATGCTATGGACTGACGAGTCAAAAGTGTAACTTTTTGGAAGCTGTGGTTCCTGTTAAATCTGGTGTAAAGCTAACACAGCATTCCACCATAAGAACATCATACCAACAGTCAAACATGGTGGTGGTGGTGTGATGGGCTGCTTTGCTGCTTCAGGACCTCGATAGCTTGCCATAATTGATGGAACTATGAATTCTGCTCTCTACCGTTACAGCTAGCCATAGACCAAACCGAGCTAAAGCTGCTAACAGTGAAGCCAACATCCACCTCGTCACGTGACAGGGGAAAGAGAAATTGGCCCCTGTTGCCCTCTGGTGGCGGGATAGGGGTACTTTATTATTAAATACTTTATTTTTGGATTTTTCTTTTTGAAGAACACAAACACACAACTGTAAAAGTGAACACACACACACAAAAGACAAAATAAAATGAGCAACTAACATGGCGTGCTCTACTTAAAATATAAAAAGTCAACCAGGTGTCATGTAGGTCCCTTCAGTACTGTTATATAGTCCAGCATAGGCTGACATATCTGTTTAAACTTCTCTGCTTTCCCTGAAATCTCATAACGGATTTTGGGATAGGGGTACTTTTTAATAAAAAATTAGGGCTGTCAAGCGATTAAAAAAAGTAATCTAATTAATTACAGGCTCTGTGATTAATTAATCTAAATTAATCGCATACTTCTATGACACTTTTATGCCTGTTTGTAAACAGCTGTATTAGCCTACAGTTTGTTTCTCTCTCTCTCTCTCTCTCTCTCTCTCTCTCTCTCTCTCTCTCTCTCTCTCTCTATCTCTCTCTTTTTCGTAACTTCTGCCTCCTTCCCTCAGCCAGGTTTCTAGGTGAAATAAAATTAGGAACTTCGCCAAATTTTCTACAAAAACAAGCAGGCTAAATGAAGACGCGATGCACTGCCAGCTAACGAGGCAGCTAGCAAACAACAGTGAGACACACGGAGGAAGATTGGGAGATACTGTTTTGAATCTACATTGTTAATTAGGCACCCACTAAATCAATAATGCACAGACACTGCGGAGAATAACATAAGACGTATCCCTACCTTCATGCTTATTTGCCCAAAGCTTCCCATAAAACGTCCATAGAGCCCTCGGCCCCTTTCCCCTGCTTCTCTCTTTACTCTTTAATCCCGTGCGGGCCGTGTCCGCGCTCTCGTCTCACCCCTTCTGCACCGGGTCAAAGGGCACTATAGAAGTGCGATTAATCTGCGTTGATTTTTTAAATCGCGTTAATTTTTCTGTGATTAATTAATCAAAATTAACGCGCTAATTTGACAGCCCTTTTTTTTTAAAGCAAACGATTTGGATATTTTTTAAAATAATATATATATTACAATAAAAAGAGAAGTGCCTTGAGACTTTAGACTTATAGCTATATATATGTATATATATATATATATATATATATATATATATATATATATATATATATATATATATATATATATATATATAATGGCCTAAATATTGATTACATTGTTGTTGCCATGTTGCACCGCCATGTTTCTACAGTAGCACAGAACGGACAAACTTAACGGCCTTACACGTTTTTATTAGGGCTGTCAAAATTAACGCGTTAACGCAGGGTGATTAATTTCTGGAATTATCAGCGTTAATTTTTTTAACGCATTTAACGCATGTGCAGAATGATCCGCCCTGTACATCCGACCGGCTCTGTACTACAGTCTTTCTAACGTTGTGGCTGACCCAGGATCAGTAGCACGTTAGCCCGTGCTGTGTTTTAAAGTTTTAAACTGCTAACGGCCACGTCTGTGTCGGGGGCATAGATAGTATATAAAATCAACTGCCGTGGGTGACAGTTGATGTCGGGAGCAACAGGAGGAGAAACATTGTCCACTCTGTTAAGAGCCCGCGAGGACACAAACGTCTGCAGTCTTCAGAGGTGTGTGTGATCAGACATCAACATAACGTCGGCTTCCTGGCACACATGAACAGTCCCCTAGGACGTGGTCGCGCGTACAAACGCACCCACACACACACACACACACACACACACACACACACGCACACGCACACGCACACGCACACGCACACACACACACACACACACACACCGCGGACTGTAGCTTAATCTAGTTGTATTCAAGAATGCACAACCTATAGATTCACCAAATAAATGCCCTTCTATAGCCTATCCTATATTTGCCCAAAGACATAGTAAAGAGACAGACCAATTAAATTATGGTTTGGTAGGTAGGCCTATATATTTTAGTTTGATTTAAATTTATTTTCAGTATTAAAACCATCATTTGGATTTTCAATTAATAAACATACTAATTTTAAATGTACATATCCACCTTCTGTCATTTATCTTTCCGTTCATACAACAATATACAGAGAAAATTCTAATTTTTAGGGCATATTTCGAATGGTAAAATTAATCGTGATTAATCCACAGAATCCTGTGATTAATCTGATTAAAAATTTTGATCGTTTGACAGCCCTAGTTTTTATATATAGTGGGCATCCTGGGGAAATGCACCTGTTGGAAGACCAAGAAGAAGAAGAAGTACCATAGAATAAACAACTAAATACATCTTCACCTCATCACTTGATATTGTGGAAAGACTTGAGGCAGTGGTGGATGATAATCCGTGTATCTTCCGTTCAATCCATATCCGTTTGGAAATCAAAACACGAAAAATGTTTTTTAATAATCATGCTCTCATCTACATTATATATTATACTAAAAACACACTTTTCTCTATTTTTAATCACAATTCATGACCAGGATATCAAATACGAGAATAATGGCCTAAATGTTGATTTTGAAAAATACATGTTTCAATTTAGTGGTCGATCTGGTGTCGTGCCAAAGTTACCTCCGATAAGAAGTGCGTGTGTGTGTGTGTGTGTGTGTGTGTGTGTGTGTGTGGGTGTCTTATCTTATCTTATCGTAGCTATGATTAAGCTGTTTATAAGACAGACAGGCACCACAGTCTATCATCAATGTAAGGCCAAATCCGGTCCGTGACGCCAATTTGTGAAGGAAGTTCTTTTAAGGTTGGAGGTCAACTCGGGTGGAAGAATATTTCAGGAGACTTGGATCTGTGTGTTGACCTCATGCTGTGTGTGTGTGTGTGTGTGTGTGTGTGTGTGTGTGTGTGTGTGTGTGGCTATTAACCTTGTGCTATCTCTAACGCCTGTGAACCATAACATGCTGGAGTAGAAGGAGAAGAGACTTTACCTATACAACTGATCTAAGTGTCTCCTAACAGGCTCCAAGGCTGACCTAGAGTCTGACAGACAGACAGACAGACAGACAGACAGACAGACAGACAGACAGACAGACAGACAGACAGACAGACAGACAGACAGACAAGATAGGCATATATGAACTATTCATCTTTACCATTATTATTACAACTAAAGACCGAAAAAAACGTGAGCCGATTCCTCCATCCCTGCCTTAGACAATGAATAAAGAGAGGTGAACCTGCCCAGAAACATGTTTTTAACACTGGTTGGCAAAAACTCCCTCAGGTGAAAAATGTTCCCAGTGTTTTTATGTTTCTGAAAATGAATGCGGAAAAAATGAGGTGTGACATACTCAGGACAATGGGTTGATTGCCTGAATCGGCAAACTCCATTTTCGGGTAGTCGGACTGGTGTGTCCAGGCCTTAAAAGGTGGGATTTCTGCCTGATCACAGACCCTCAATGAGCCATACACTCAGCTGGGTGATTCACTGTGCCCATTAAAGGACTATTTCACTTTTTCTTTTCTTTTGTAATTTTTTTCTTATTTTTTTCCGCTTTATTAGCCAGTTTAGAGAGACAACGTTGAAATGGGGTAAAATCTCTACTATTTGAAGGCCTCTTTCGCACAATAAAAAAAAACATATTTCAATTATAATTTTAGCTAGAAATGTATAAATATTGAACATCATTCCTATTAGAGTTCAACAATTCACTATCGTTCATACTTAAAGACTATTTCTTACTTTTCCACATCTTCATGCTTCTTTAGCTGATTCATATAAATTCAAGCCATCAATGTAGTCTATTCAATTACTATTTCACAGTTTTATATCCATGTCTTTCACCTTATTGATAATTTCAGCAAGAAATATTATTCAAACCTCTATATATTCAACTTTTAAACTCCTTTTAAACTTTGTTTACACAATTATGACCTTTATAAACTTTAACAACTTTATAAACCTTTATAAACCTTTTTAAACTTTTTCAAATCTTCATACTCACCTATCCAGTTTAGCGTAAGCTGTTTCAGCATTCACACGCATTTTCAGCAGGAATGCATTTTCTAGTTGTATCTTGTTATCCTTTTAATGTTTAGTCCCGTGTCTGGATATTATTGTGTCTTGTTTAGTTTAGTACTTTTTCTTGTTCTGACACCTACCTGCCCAGGGACTACAGGTGGAAAATACCAGTTTGCTAAAACCTGGTATGCATCTCTCCTTGTTTTAAACAAGGTTAATGTTTCTTTTGTACCCTGTCCGTGTTCAAATAAAGTTACATTACATTACATTACATCCTTTTCCTCCAGGCCCTTTTCTGCTGTTCTACATAAACACATCACAGGTTTACACATCACACAGTTCAACCATCAATGAATGATGAATTATGAAGCAATATCAATTACAGGCTCGGCCAAGGAGAACCAGACTGCAACTCGGGTGACTTGCACTTCAATTCTGACAAACCCTTCCTGAGAGCTGTGTGTTAACCTCATGCTCTCTCTCTGTGTGTGTGTGTGTGTGTGTGTGTGTGTGTGTGTGTGTGTGTGTGTGTGTGTGTGTGTGTGTTAACCTCGTGCTATCTAACACCTCCCCGGCTCGGGCACCAAGCCTACCAATGTTTTGGTTCAGAGCTGAACACAGTGAGCCATAACATTCTGGAGTAGAGGGAGATGTGCCCCCGTTCGGCCCATAGATAGTATAATTAAGGTTCGAGGGCGCTGTTCTTATTTCTTAACTGATTTCAATAGACTGTAGGCATATAACAACCCAGTCTCACAGTGAAATGTTTTATTAATTATGTTGGCCCACACCTGAAAACATAGTCTCACAAAAACAGCCCTGCAATTGAGAGATTATTAAGTTGTTTGCTTCCAATTTAAAATGATTGCGTAGTGGAAAGAGTATAGCCTACACATTTCACTGTGATGGCGTAACTAGGTTGGTTATTACCCTAAAAAAAAACAATCTGACCATTTCAGTGCCAATTTTGAGAAACTTCTACAATTTGCGCAATGGACCAACGTTTTTACATAGCCTATATTTCACTATGAGACTGGGTTAATCAATAAGAACAGCGCCCTCTAGGGTCACACATTCTGACAGGTCAAAGCTTTCGGTGCAACACCGGCCCTCCACAATTGATCGGCCAACCAATAGTAGGCTACACATTTATCACGGTCCCTTAAAGATGACTGTTCAATTGAATTGCATTACAATGTTGGTTTATTTTGAACACGTGTACAGACATATAATACAATAATATCTGCAAAGTAGTATAGTAGCTATAGCCTACTATTCTGTTGCGGGTGGTGCTCGAAAAATGCCTCCAACACGGTTGGCTCAGAACAAAGTAGGCTAATCAACATCTTCCTGGTCCTTGCTCTCTCTCTCTTGACAGACTCCTCCTCTGTGGATGGTGTCTAAACCTTTTTCATAAATGAGGAGAGACACAATTGATTGAGATTTTAAGGATCTATCAGTTAAAGAGGTGGAAAGATGCATTACAATATATAGTTATATAGGCAAAATGCACAAATTGTTCTTTTACTAAGTAAACCACTGTGAATAAAAGTGCACAAAAGTAATGGTGTAATGTGTATTATTCTAGTAGCCTACATGATGGGCTAGAAAGTAGGTCTAGTAAAATAAACTCAACAGCATAACATTTTTAGTTTTTTACCCATACATTTTAAAATGACACATTTGAGAGCTTTAATCACATATTGTGATACCATGAATCCCTGGTATTTTTGCCCAAGGTTATCATACTGTCAACATGTCATACCTGCACATGCCTAACAGTAGGTTGTACTAATTTAATTGAAAAAAGCATGTCTTTTGAAAACTGCTTTTGAGATAATAATAATAATTAATTTAAATAATTAGGACATATATATAAATGTCCCAAAAGAGCTGTTAAACCATATGGCCTAAGCCTAATAAATTAATAAAGCAAATAAAACACTGACAGCCTCCTCACTTTAATGTTGATCAACTAGCAAAGTAATGATACTCTTTCAGTACACAGACAACAGAGCTATTTAACTCCCCAAAGAAAACACAAGAGAGCTAACAAATGTTTAGATAGCCACTTTGACCTGGCTCTATCATGGACCTAGAAAGGGCTCTATAGATGGTTCTATACACCATGACGTTATAATCAGTACTCGAGTTGTAAAAAAAAAATCAGGGGGGATGGTGGATTGGACTTAACGTGTAGGGAAAGATAATTTTTGCTGATGACAGCTTATATGGTGGGAGACCAAAGGTGTACCCTTTTGATTATTGTTTAAGCACAGATAGAGATAATTATTATATTATATTCAGTACTTGAAATGGGGGGGAGTGCCAGTACTCCCTTATTCATATATTAGTTTGCAAATCAATAATCCGTTGTAATATTCTGACTGTGAAAACACAGATATTAAACAGCTGCTCCATTCAGGTGTTGTGCTGATAGAAATAGGCCTAATAGGTGGGCAGAGATTCCTAAGATGCTCGCGTATTAAGGTGCTTTTAACTGGTCCAGTACACGTGTGGACAGTTTGAACCTGACCAATAATCCAGTTCGTCTAAGGTTTGGATCAGGATGGCTCTGCTAGCCAGGATTCTAATTTACATGACGTTTAGGCTGAAAACGGACTCTCTGCATTATATTTTTCTTCAGGGTTTCCTGATGGTCTCCTAGTTTTGGATTTTACATTTAGATGATGTCTGCAGCCCGGGAAAACTCTGATTCTGGTGAATGAAATGATGTTCAGAAGAAAACCTGTGACAGCTGCAGCACTGCTGGTAAAATTATTTATAAAAGCAGACTTTTATTTGCTTAGCAGCGATTCATACATCATGTTGCTCCTCTTCTCCAACAAGTCTGTATTTGAAAACCTTTTCTCCTCATGATTTCTCTTCACAGATACTCATGATGAATATCTACAATGGCCACAGCCTCACATGCCTTCAAGGAGAGTATCTGATAGGGAAGAAATGCTGTCCCACGTGTCGTCCCGGTAAGATCCTACTGAATGTTGAAGGGATATCTCGCTTTGATAGTTACAAACTGCGTGTTATTTTTCTCTATACTATCGGGTGCCAACCATGTTTATCAGAATCAACCACTCGTGTGCAAATCACTGGAGTCAGTCTTACTCCCATGGCTGGTCCAGTTTATTCCAAAAGGAAAATAACTTAAATCTCATAAACCTGTAATTTGGTGGTGGTGATAAAAATGACACTATAGTAGAAAAGAGTGTCACTTTGCCTAGTTACAGTAATAACCTGCGCTGGAACCTCAAGCTTATATATTTTCATTAAATATAAATATAAATATGTTGTGAAGTTGTTTTCTCTCAACAGGAAATCATGTAAAGACGGTTTGCACAGATTACAAAAGAACTACTTGTCAGCCCTGCACTGAGGGAACCTTCATGAATAAGAATACTGGACATAAACTATGCAATAAGTGTACCCGCTGTGAAGAAGGTAATGTCTGACAATATTTTTTAAATCGAGCAGAAAACCCACTAATAGCTGGTCATTCAACAAGCAGAACATTGTTATTGCATCAACAAGTTTAAAGTTGTTTAGAATTAGTTTGAGATTAGTTTTCTCCACCCAACAAGTGTTCAGACACAGAGAAGCTGTAATTAGAGGGCCAAGCCCGAGAAGGGCCTGGGACCGCGTTTTGCAGAGTAACATTTGCTACAATCTACGTAAATGCTCATAAATCCAAAACTATAAATCGTATCAACTCCTAATTTTAGACATATGTTTGTGCCATCCTTAGTAGCATTCTCAAAAAGTTTCGAAAATGTATCCATAAGGGGGGCCAAAAACACCAAAAGTTTATATCTCGTAATTGGCAGCTTAAAACTCAGGGGAGATCATCATGGGGCATAGCTGAGTCTATATATAAAAATATGGCCAAGAAATATTAATGTGGGCAGGAGTTATTAAGAAAATTGGCTTGGTGTTTTTGGCAGGAAATTCATAAAAGAGTCTCTTTACAGTGGAGAGGCTAACAATCTGTATATAACTCCCACATTGAACATCCCACATTACCACAGATTCACTGAAGTCTGCTGGATCTTTTGGTATAGGCCACTCCCATTTGCGCAATTAAAGATTAAAAATCGCAAAAACTGCAAAACAGACTTTTAATTTCAGCTCCCACATTTTTTGCACAATTGACACCAAACTTTGCACAGGGGAAAAATTATTTAAAATAATTTTGCTCAACCAACGATGATGAAACGGTAGCGCTTTGAATATTTGCGCTTTAGCTACATCCCACATTCAAAAACTTTAAATACCCGGATTTTGTGAAGTGAGCGGCCGGCATTGCGGTCGACGACACTCGGGTCCTAAGTTGCATTGGAGGCTTAGGGTGTATTCACACTTGGAAAGTCCGCTAGTTCACTTGCTTTGGTCCAGACCAAATAGAGGTTTGATTTTTTTTGTTTGGTGTGGTCCACTTTCATATTGCCCCTTTTGCAAGTGAACCAGCATTACGAAGCAAAACCACACGTGATCTGAGGTCATTCATTCATTGGACAGACATTCTGGGGTGGAGAGAAACAGGAAGCACGAAGTTAAAACTGCGAAATATATATCATTGATATAATATGGGGTTAAAAATAATAAAAGGGCCTACATCTAACCTATAAATAAAGAAGAAAAACATCAAATTATTGTTGTTTCATATGGTGATAATGTGTAGCCCTATGTCAATGCCACATTAAGTGGCTTGTAGCCTACGATATGAAACATAATTTTTACTGTATTTTTGGTGCTGGACGCGCGTCACGGGAGAAGAATAGGCTCAAGCTGACACTCAGCTGATTAAGCTGTGGATCAGCTGGGTCGGCGCAGTTCAGCTCCAAACTTACACGGGGATAGTAGCCTATTGACGGTCCCGTAGGCCTACATGGGAAGCAAAATAAAAACACACACTTCATGCGCAGTGTGAACCTGTTGGCACTGTGCGGGAGACGCTCCCCTCTCCTTCAATGGCGACAACAGCACTTTCCCATAATGTGAAGCTGACGGCTATTTAATAAAAAAGAAAAGAAAGAAAAGGCACAGTGCCTCCTGCATTTGGGTCGGATCGAGTCCGGACAAATTCACACCACAAACGAACTGCAGCAGAGTGCGTTTGGAAACGCACCGAGACTACCTCTTCAGCTGGGTCTCGGAGCGTTTGTTTGGTCCGCCCCCGAGTGCGATTGCTGTATTCACACCTGCCTGAAAGATACGCACCGAAGGCAGAAGTGCATCTGAGTTCGTTTCAACCGAACTAAACACGGCATGTGTGAATACACCCTTAGCCCCCGTTCATAACTGCTTGCAGTTCTAGTTTGTATTATTATTCTTAAAGCTTTGACTTCTTTTTTGCAGCCACCACAACAAAACATTAAGTTTCCAGTTTATAGGCTACGTGTCTGTGTGCTCCAGCTCCAAAAGAGTGATTTTGCAGGATCTTAACGGCACTTTTTGCTCTATTGAAAAAAAGTTCAATCGAGCAAAGCATCTCCGTTTAAATTCTTGCTTTTCTAGAAATGTTTCTTATACTGTATAATGAATCTCTACGGCTCATGGTGCGGATATTATCTCGGTGTCCATTTGCTGCAGTGAAACTGTATTTGAACACAGGTCTGATGGTTACCTTAAGTGAAACAAACCTGAACCACAGAGGAGGCAGAGCACAACATTCTTTAATTTTGGCACAGTCATGCTGTCATTCTGAAAATACCAAGTTTACCTCTAAATATTGTTTTGAGGAAATGTTATAACTACCTTATCCCAAAATAAGGATTTGATTCAGAAATTAGTACATCATTAAAGAGGACCTATGATGCTTTTTGACTTTTATGACCTATAAACGTTGTTATGATGATTTATAGTCATGCTTAACCATACTAAATTATCAAATAATGACTTACATGCATTTCGACGTATTCCCTGCTGACCGTCTGGGGTGTCTGTGCAGAGCACTAAACACTATTCTAGCCAGTCGAGAAGTCACGTCTTCAAAGCGGTCTACCCTTTCATAATTTGTGACGTCGCATAAAACTTTGTGACGTCTCCACGCGGATGTTTCCATGTATGGTAATGCTGTCACTTCCCTGTTCGCGTCTGCCTCGCGCCCTTATAGGTCCATGCTCGCGCTTCCCGCCACTGAAAGTGTTCCGGAAGGAAGGTAACCAATCACAACGGAGTGGGGTTTGCAGGAGGGGGGGGGAGGGGAGCGGAGATGGCCGAAGCACAGGCGGAGGGAGCGGAGATGGCCGAAGCACACACACTCAAGTGTTGACAGGACGTGCTGGATCGCCAAAATAAGAGAAGGAGCTTCCCGAAAATCTTCATAGTTTTTTGTGATGTGATTCGTGTCAGGTTGCTCTATAGCAGTGTAAAAGAATAAATTAAGACCAGAAAAGTAGCATAATAGGTCCTCTTTAATGACATGTACTGTAGATCAATTATAGAAAGGATTATGATGCCATAGACACTTCTATCAGGTTCACACCAGAGATACTGTTCCTGTGCTGTGAGGCAACAAATAGTTCCAGGTCAGGGGCGGATCTACCGGGGTGGCATGGGGTGGCAACTGCCACCCTAAAAAAAAGCCTTGCCACCCCAGCTGCCACCCCAGTTGGCAGCTCCCAATTAAACATTTATTTCTGGCTGTTAAGAGACATTTACGAGCGCGAGTTTCAAATGTCCGACTGCAAGTGAATGCAGCCAGGTAATATTGCCCCACCCCGATCCCCCGCGACCCACTCCCGAGACTCCTAACCGCTCCCAACGGCACTGATTTTGAATACAAGGCGCGCGAGAGACGGATCCAAACCTCTAGACTAACGAAGCAAGCAGCACAGGAGAGACTACACTCTCCAGGTATTACTGATCAACTGTCTATCTATGAAGAAATGACAATAATGAGAAAAGAGCAGGGCTAATGTAGTGGTAGTTTTCCTATAAAGTTATTATGCTGCTGTGTTGTGACAATGCCTAGCCCTAGAGGTTAATAATAACGTTAGGAACTCGTGAATGCTTCGGAAAAACTACAATAACGTTCACATGAGCGACGATTGTGCACTACTGTAGGCTACTGATCCAAATTCCAACTCATTACTTGTGTTACAGTTTAGTACAATATTTATTCATTTATATTTGGTTGCTCCACCTTAAGTCAGCCCAGGCAGGACAGGATAGTTAAGTTTCGTTTTTCATCTCCGTGTTGGACAGTTGTTCGCTCAGCTGAAGGGCTCGAGCCTCACGGAGCAGACAGCGGGAGTCAGTCTAAAGTCAACGAGGATCACTCTCAAATCAAAAAGCTAAATTATAAAATAAAGCAATCTCTTCCTCCCTTTGTCCACTGCACACTTAGTCACTAGTAGCTTAAAGGAAGTACATGAGGATTAAAACCTCATTTTGCACTTTGTTATTTTTGAATATTTGAAGATTGCAGGCTATAGTAAAATACCACCCAGCCACTACATTCTCAATGATAGACGTGAATAATCACTTCTTATTGTTTTACTATCTAAACCAATTTTTTTTAACAATAGAGGAGAATCAATATTTGAAAGCAATACAGAATGCATGATATTACTGCATTTTATTTTATTCTATTCTAAATGTTGTCAATTACTTTACATAAACTTGATGCAAACAAATTCACCAGAATGCAGGAAATGAAGTCATGAATGCTCAAAAATTTCTGGGGGGACACCCCCAGACTCCCCATTTAAAAAGTATCCTAAACCAAGGTTTAATCATAACCTACACCCTTGAAATTCATCAATTATTTTGTTTAATTGTATCTATAGGCCTTTGTATAAGGATACTTCCTAATTCTTATCACACTATTTTAAATTAAAGTCTTAGGTTGTGCTTATCAATTGCTCATAATAACCAGTAGGCCTATTTCTGTGTTGGACATTACTGAACCTCTTCCCATTTACAGTGTGTTTAACAGGTCACTGTTTGTGACCAAACATAGGAAAATGCCACACAATATTTATATGAATGATTTTATCTGTATTGTATGTAAATTACTACAGTATTTGAATAACTTGATATTTAAACTCAAGTTAGACTGATGATTGACATCTGATGGGAGCAGTAGCGGCGCCAGGATTTTGATTATGGGTGGGCCTTCAGAAAACTGGATGGGCCAGTTAAAATAAGACATAAAAAAAAAAAAAAACACACAGCGTCATCATCGTCATCTCCGTTTCAGCACTTTTCTGCGGCGCTGAGGACAGCGACTAATATCTATGTGGCTCTTCCGTCGCTGTCCTCAGCTCAACTAACTTCATATCTCTCTTGAACGTTCAATGCACAAAAAGACTGTAACTGAATTATATCTTTGGAGGGTGAGGGTCTGTTTCTCTCTCCATTTATTCTTAATTCATTCTATTCTTATTCAGATCAGAAACACATATGAAATAACATGGAAAAAACTCAAAAACAGCAGGGAAACGGTCCCAAATGAATTTTGCTGTAGCTTATTTCTCCAGACGGGAATTTGGAGTACCACCTGCCAGAAAAACTCCTAGCTTTCCCTGATATGTGTGTGGCTGGGAAGGTACGGAGTTTGTGCTGGCTTGCGGGCTCATCTATTGATGACAGGTCTAGCGGAGGTTGCTGGGGAACGGCGTTTGTTCTATGCTGCTGAACCCTGTCTCCTATAACACATAAAGCGCTATCATAAGTTAACTTACTGCCAATATTATTTTTCCCTCCAGAAAATGTACATACAGACAGCCAGACACTAACGTTAATGCAACCTGATATCAGAAATCAAATCCCACTGATGTCTGTGAGATCAGATTGCATTCACGTTAAGTTAGACTGTTAGGCTACTTGCCTTGCTGCCGGTGTGAGGGGGTGACTACGGGAGGTGATGGGGGGAGAGCTGCCGAACTGGATGGTAACTCATTTGAAGAGGCAGGAGTTTCCTCCTCTTGCTCCTCGGAGTGTTTCTTAGTAAATTTAAAAGAAAATAAACTGCTTTGCTTGGCCATTGTCATAGATTTTGTCATAAAGCATCGTAAAGCTTGCCAAATCGCTCTGCTTGTCCGGCGTCTCCCTCTTAGTTACCGTTGCTAACTCATGATTGGTCAGAGGCGGCTCTGAGGCGGGAGTCCGGGACTCAGCCTGGCGGCAGGCGCCACACGTAGGGTAGAAGCCGCTGATTGGCTGAGAAGCTTTCATTCAAAGCTTTCCTCGGGATGCTTATTGGATGAACAGCTAGGATGGGTGGGCCCAGCCTAAAATGGGTGGGCCTGGGCCCACCCGGGCCCATTAGTAGCGCCGCGGCTGGATGGGAGTATCTCATATTAACACAGACAAATACCAAAGACTCACTGTTAACTAAGTACTTATTGCAGCCCTATTTGCATAGATTTTGAGCCCCATGCTGGTGTATTAGTGCAGGTGTTTGTTGTGAGGCAGGTAATGCAGTAATTATTCAGTAATAATAATCTTTTTTTTTTTTAAGATATTTTTTGGGCATTTTTATGCTTTATTGATAGTGCAGAGAGACAGAGATGAAATGGGGCAGAGAGGGGAGTGACATGCAGAGAACGACCGCGGGTGGGAATCGAACCCGGGTCTGCTGCTGGGCCCAGCCCAGGGGGGGACGCCTTACCAACTGAGCTAAAGTCGCCCCCAGTAATAATAATCTTTAAATGTAAGGCTTCACTCGTGCTACAATACATTAAGTATTATGTTATTTAGTCAACATATCTAAATGTGGGGGCTTTCCCAAGTAAATATTTATTTATATGGCTTTAATTAAATCGGCATACTGTATACATCCGCCACAGGTTGCCACCCCTTAAAATCTCCTGCCACCCTCTTGCCACCCCATGAATATTTTTCTAGATCCGCCCCTGTTCCAGGTTATTATACTAATCCTTCAGGCATCAAAAATATGTTTTAAAGTCAGGAGGTGTTGCTCATTAGATGTTGTTGTAGATTTGAATAGCCTCTATTTCAACAGTTGCTGAGTAGATAGACTCTAAAGGTTGAGGTCACGGGGAAGAAGTAGAACCTCCCTAGATGGACGTGTGTTTGACTTGGTATTGCACAAATGATGAAACGATCTGTCTATTTGCAGATATTAAGACACATGATACACCCCACACACAGATATAAACGAGTCCTGTAACTTTAAGGAGAGTGCCACTGCGGCCTCAGCCTGCTGCTATCATGCTCACTCTGAAACCCTCTGTATTGTCTGATGGAATCTCCTTCTAAATAAACCTGAACACCTGATTTAAGAAGTCTACAGTCTACTACCTCTCGTCTTTGTCAAGCCATGGGGAACAATTCGGCTACCACAATGTATCATAAGCTTATATCTAAATAAATAAACATCTGAATGTGTTTGCAGCTTCTGGGTTAAAGGAAAAGACTGCATGTACAACAACATCAGATACAGTTTGTGAACCACTGGAGGGATTCTACTGTAGGGACTCTTCAGAGGGAAGTTGTATAGCAGCACAGAATCACACAGGCTGCAGACCAGGACAATACATAAGTGAAAACGGTAAATCTCTATAATTCCTGACATGTTTGAGGGCCACACCCAAGAAAGCATTTTGACCAACTGTGAATCCACATTTCCAAGAAATGTTCCCTTACCATAGACAGTGTCTCTTAGATAATTTAGGATACTGTAAATTAATGTTATGGCCATCAATTTGAAATGTTTTTTTTTCTTTTTTTTCTTGTCAGTTTAACATAGCCAACTGATCTAAATAGTCTTCTCTGATTACCATGAGCCCCCTTATCATGATGCTGATGAAAAGAACATAACCAGAGGTTACAATCTGGGGCAAAACCCCAAAGTCACTGAACAGTGCTGCCTCAGTCATTTTGCTTAGCTCGAGTAACAATGGTCTTTACTGCATATTTCCCAAATATCTTAAACTCCTTCTGTAAGCTGCTGAATTCATTTAGAGGCTTCTAAATTGGACAATGTATGCCATGAGATAAGTTGCCAGGGATTGTTTTGTCCTCGTTATGAATGTAAGAACATCAGATGTGGCATACTTCACAAAACCTACAGTATTTACTGTTGCAAATGAGCAGATATAGAGATTATTTCTAGGGACAGATTAGTGCTGCTCGTGGACCATTTAGTAAACTATCTTTAAAATAGAACATTTTCTTTTTCTTGTGTTGATGACTTTCAGAATAGTATGTCAGATTCTAAATGTTCACAGTCAGACTTTTTGAAACAACTGAAATGAAACAAAACAGATTTGATATAATGTTATCACTGAAATTATGAAAGAATCATGTTTAAATCCTGAATGGCTGAACTATTTTCAATATCATTTGTGTTCCTGCAGGAACAGCATCCAGATACATTGTGTGCTCTGACTGCAGCAGTGGAACATTTTCAAATGGGACATTAACATCTTGTCAGCCACACACAGAGTGAGTGAAGCTTCACATCAGACCTGGACACTCCTGAGTTCTTACAACAGCAGTCAATTTATGATTCACAGCAAATGTTCCTGTTAATAATGTCCCTCTATCATTCCAGATGTGGATCAATGAATCTTCAACTGATCAAACCAGGAACTGTTTCAGCTGATGCTGAATGTGGAGTACGAGACATGACAGTAGTAGTGCTGATTAGTGTTATTGTTCCGCTGCTTTTATTAATTGGAGCGTCTGCGTCTGCATTTTTATTATATTGTCTAAGAATGAGGAGGAAAGGAAAACCTGGTAAGATTTGCATTTGGACAATAAAAACATCATGTGTTTGATAGATGATAAAATTGAAAGTTGTTGATTAATGTGTTTTTCATTAATTTTTATTACAGAAACTACAATCAACGGAGGCTATGTCATTCCGGTATGTTTTGTGTTGTGTTCTCACTTTACTGTTACTCCATTTTATTGTATGTACAGTAGTAAATAGGAGTCAATATTTCCCTAGGATGAAGATACGTATGGAGTAGAAATACCAGGGATGCCGTTACAGAGGAGAACAGAGCAGCAGCAGCAGGTAAGACAGCAGTGTATTCTTCATTAACATGTCCATTGACTGAGGACATCTCTGACTGAGCTACACACGGTCACTTCTGTTCAAACTGACAAGATGTTTATGTTCAAACTAAATCTGTTTATGTCTTTAGGATGCAACGTCTTGTGACTAAAACATGCAGATGGTAAATGTTCTCTAGAATCCTGTTCCACAAAAAGAGGAAGCACTAACTTCAGACACACTTGCACCAAACCAAGGATAGTTTAAAAGCCTTTAATAGTTTAATAGTAAAGTCTTTTCAACTATCCTTGGCTTGTTGCAAGTGTGCCTGAAGTAAGCCTAGTGCTTCCTCTTTACATTACTTTCCAAGTAACTTCAAGAGCACCTGGCTTATTTATCTGGAGTCTACTAATCAGTAACTGAGAGCACCATGTCATGTCTCCTTGTTATCTTGTTTTATATTCCAGGCGGATGCTGGAACAATGACCACATTGACGTTCATAGCAATATATTTTATTTAAGTGTTCTATTGAGGTGCAATAGTGTTTCAGATCAACAGTTAATCGATTGAAGCAGGGTTTGGATCCTTTCCATTTTGATTTGTGAAAGTAGAATTTTTCAAGGATTATGAGTAGGGGAGAACGGGGTAATCTGAGCCACTTTTTACATTTGCTCCCCTCTAAGCGAGCTAAAATGATATATCACTCAAATTTACACCTTTCCCATTAATTCAGGATGTTTCCTAGAAATGGGCATTAGCAGAATTTTTTCAAGACAAAGGGCAGTGAAAATATGATTGTTTTAAAAAAAGTTGTGATGTGGCTCACTTTACCCCGGCTGTGGGGTAAACTGATCCACTTACTTTTTCCACTCTGAAACTACCATAACAACACATATTGTAACAGTAAGAATCTTGAAAGCTAGCCACACATTCCAGAACTAATGTCGGACTAGTAAAAGAATGATGGGGTTTGGTCAATTAAGCAAAGCAAATTTTCTAAACACTTGAAAGTAACTCTGAACAAAATACAGCATTCACACTAAACATATTATAATTCAAAAGGTTTTAATAAGATTCAAATGAAAGATAGAACCAGTTAGATTAGAACACAGTCTGGGGGTCAGAACACAGGACACTTAGAGCCAGCTAGTGTCTGGGGGTCAAAGCATAGGAAAATCAGAACCAGCGAGAACAGCCTGGGACTCAGAACACAGGAGAAGACCCAACTGGATTATAACATCAGCCTGTCATACTCTACAACTAGGCCTACTCTACATTCCAGCCCTGAAGGTTACAGGGAAAGATGAGAAGGTGCTCTTTCTGTGTGGTTTCCCCAAGTCGTCTTCCTGGTGTATTTCCTTGGCATGATGGCTTTTCTACAATGTGTATGACATTAAAATAAAACATATGTCATGTAATATTACATTAAAATATGTTTAAGACTGAACTTAACTTGTGCCTTATGGTGGGGGAAAGTGAGACAGTGGCTCACTTTCCCCCACAGCATTTGGCTCACTTTCCCCCACCACCACAATTTGAGAAAAAACTACCTCTCTTAGCATTTCAGGCTAATCTTCAGTTATCAGCATCACATGGTTTCATATGTTGGTAGTTCATCAACATGTATGATATAAGTTTTTCTACGTGAATACATTTGCTTTGGCACAACAGTTGATTAAGTTGACAGCTTACTTTTACATGCAAAATACCTATTTTGGTGAAAAAAACATGCTTACCACAGCACCATGAGGTCCTCTCTTTCAGGGCCAAGTGGAAATGAGAGGGGCTTGAAAACATATATCTCACATGACCACAAATGTTTTCCGTTGCCTAGATACAGGGGGTGGCTCACATTACCCGATGCCTCAGATTACCCCGTTCTCCCCTATGTTCACAGTGATAAAAGAAATGAAATATTTTTTCTCTTTCCAAATGGCAAAAATCACAGTTATAATCAATGTTAACTTCAAATCTCCTCACCACTTCTTTGGCAGGGTAATTCAATGTAGTATTTTAAAGGTTACTTATTTTACCTTATTATTAAACAATATTTGTTAAAGTAGTACATGGCTTTTCCCACTGAATCACTCACAATAGAAGACCAAAATAATTTTGCTGCAGAAGGTATATGGTATAATGTTTGTTACTGCAAGATTATTCTCAATATCAATTTCTCCTAATTAAAATATGTTCAGAAACATAATTTTCTTCTGTGATTGGAATCTTCAAGTTTTGAAGAAATTCTGAATATGACAGTGACATACCATTCTTATTCAAGAGCTGTAACACTAACAAATACCCATTGTAAAACCATTACCTTTTTTTGTACTAATTTAATCTAATTGGGATTTTGTTAACAGGAAAATTACATTTAAAAGATATTAATGCCACCAGTAGATATAAACAAGTATGCAGGAAAAGCATTCCAGACACTGTTAAAATACTTCAGAATCTATAATCCATTTAATTTAATAAAAAGTTGTATTCAATATATTTAAGTCAAGAACTTCCAGACCTCCTTGTTTTTTACAGCCTCTAATAATTTCTTTCTTTAAATAATGGGGCTTTTCCCTCCAGATAGCCTATCTCCTTAATAACATTGATGTCTGCTTTGGATAAAAGGAGCCTACCATATATAGAATAGAAATATATCTCATTTACCATGAATTCAGTTTCAATTTAGTTTTTTCAAAATTTGTTTTACATTGTTCCTCTACACTGTTACTGCTTTTTCTACTTATATGAGCTATAATTTAACTTTATTTATGTTTCTGTTTTTTCCCTTTTGCAGCCCTCCCTCGGAAATTCAAGCCCAGGTACATAAAGCTAAAGCCTTTCTGTTGTTGTTTTGCTGTATAACATGGGTTTGAAATCTATTATCCAAACTTACATGTAATATTCATTGTATGTTACACTCTGAAGAAATTGATAGTTTTATACTTAAAGCCATTTTTAATATTTTATTAATTTGTTGTTGTTTTTAAACAACATCAATAACAACAACAATAAATTAGTATAGTTATATATTTATTTTAAACGTTTTCTGGTGGTTTGTTTACATCAGCTATTTTTGTAAAAAAACACATTTTAAGCCATTATTTTTAAGCAAATACAAGTCAAACATAGAATATATTTGCAATGTATTTATTCAGGCTAGGGTTGGGCAATGGGATTGTTTATGTGTATATATTGTTAGAAAATATTAGATTTTTTACTGTCAGAGTATTTGCCATAGTGTTTCTACCCTGGTATCATTCCCTTTAGTTTACTATATATATACACAGTTGCTTGCAAAAGTATTCAGCCCCCCTGAGTCAATACTTTGTAGAACTACCTATCGCTGCTATTACAGCTGCAAGTCAATTGGGGACTGATATTGTTGCCCATTCTTCTTTGCAAAATAGCTTGAGCTTCTCAATTGTATTTAGGCTTCTTTAAAACAGTTTTTAGCTGTATGGCCTCAGATGTTCTACAAATTGTCAACATGTCCCTTCAGACAGGTGTATTCCCACAGGCCCTGAAAACAGCAGTCATCAAGCCACTCCTAAAAAAGAACAATCTAGATACATCACTCATGAAAAATTATAGGCCCATATCTAACCTACCATTTTTAAGTAAAATCATTGAAAAAGCTGTTTATCAACAGCTAAATAACTACTTAGCAATGAATAACTGCTTTGATGTCTTCCAGTCAGGATTTCGACAACACCACAGCACTGAGACTGCTCTGGTTAAGGTCCTCAATGACATCCACTTAAACACAGACAGTGGCAAAAGTTCTGTCTTAGTTTTACTGGATCTCAGTGCCGCTTTTGACACAGTTGACCACAGCATATTACTAGATCGACTAGCAAACTGGGTTGGACTTTCTGGAACTGTACTAAGCTGGTTTGAATCCTACTTAAAGGATAGAGACTACTATGTGTCAATAGGCAATTTCACATCTGAGCGGACAAATATTGAATGCGGGGTCCCCCAAGGTTCCATTCTTGGCCCTCTTCTATTTAACATCTACATGCTCCCACTAGCTCAGATTATGAATAAGAACAAATTATGCTACCATAATTATGCAGACGACACGCAAATTTACATAACCATATCACCAGGAGACTACAGTCCGATACAGGCACTGAGTAAGTGCATTGAACAAATCAATGATTGGATGTGCCAAAATTTCCTTCAATTAAACAACGATAAAACTGAAGTAATTGTCTTTGGTGCCAAAGATGAACAATTAAAAGTCAGCGCACAGCTCACATCCATCATGTTAGAAACCACACCCCAAGCCAGAAATCTTGGTGTTGTTATAGACTCCGACTTGAATTTCAAGAAACACATAAAATCAATTAATAAATCAGCCTACTACCACCTAAAAAACATATCAAGAATTAAAGGACTTATGTCTCAGCAAGATTTAGAAAAACTTGTCCATGCATTTATCTTTAGTAGACTTGACTACTGTAACAGTGTCCTTGCTGGCCTTCCAAAAAAATCTATCAGACAGCTTCAGCTAATTCAGAACGCTGCTGCCCGAGTCCTCACTAGGACCAAAAAAGTAGATCACATTACCCCAGTTCTGAGGTTTTTACACTGGCTTCCAGTCACTCAAAGAATTGATTTCAAAATACTGATGTTGGTTTATAAAGCACTAAATGGTTTAGGGCCAAAATACATTACTGATATGCTGATACGTTATGAACCGTCCAGAGCCATTAGGTCGTCTGGGACAGGTCTACTTACAGTCCCCAGAGTTAGGACAAAACAAGGAGAAGCAGCTTTTAGTTATTATACACCAAATCTCTGGAACAAACTCCCAGAGAACTTGAGGTCTGCTGCAACTCTCAGTTCTTTTAAATCGAGTCTGAAGACTTTTTTGTTTCCATTTTAACCTGCAATTTTCATTTTATTTGCTTCTTTTATTTGCTTTTAAATGTTTTTCATTTTTTTTTATTTGCTTCTTTTATTCGCTTTTAAATGTTTTATAATGTGTTTTATGTATTCTAATCTTGCCCCTGTAAAGCACTTTGAGTGGCCTTGTGTCTGAATTGTGCTATATAAATAAACTTGCCTTGCCTTAGGTCTGGACTTTGACCGGGCCATTCTAAAACATGACTATGCTTTTATATACACCATTCCATACTAGATCTGGCTGTATGTTTAGGATAGATATCCTCCTGGAAGGTGAACCTTTGGCCCAGTATCAAGTCTTTTGCAGACTCTAACAGGTTTTCTGCCCTATATTTGGCTCCATCCATCTCCCATCAACTCTGACCAGCTTCCCTGCCCCTGCAGTGTTAGTTTTCCACCACAGATAGCGTCTTGCATTCAGGCCAAAAACTACATTTTGGTCTCATCTGACCAAAGCATCTTCCTCCAACCCTTGCCACAAGCCATGCAGGTGACACAGCATAGTCAGTTTACAGTTCATAAATCTAAACCAAGTCTGAGGCTAAACAGCCGCGCCAACTCATCATCTGATAGATCTGTTTTTTAATTGTCATGAAGGTTGTCTTGAACTTAACTTGTCCTTTTATTTCATTGACACTGTAAATGTCATATCTAACATGCTGCGTGGATCACTTTAAGTTTTTATTGACATGAAAAGGTATGGGGATGCCAAAACAAGGATAAATAAAACATATCTTTAGATACCACTAGGATCAAGACATTCATTTCATTTAGTTTTATTTTACCCAGGCTTTATTATATTTGTGTCAGGTTTCCTAACATTGACAATTGCCATTAGAAAAATGTCAGCAACGAGATCCCTTTCCATAGACAGTGTCCCTGTTACTGAGGATATCTCAAGTTGTCAAGTGTCAACAGTTTTACGGGGGTCTATTTCTTAGGCAGAAAGCAGTCCCACTGAATACTATGAGCCCTCTAATGGAATCATATTCACCTCCAGTGTATTCTAATGACAGCAGAAATCTGAGAGATTAATATCTCAGTACACGGTCAAGTAAATCCAAAAGCAGCAGCATGGCTAGATACCTCTACAGTTTCTATAACTTGGATGATGCAGTGTGTTAATGTCTCAAATCGAACACTCTTTTTGTTCATTGGCAGGTATTGCAAGCCGCAATTCAAGCCACCCAGTAAATGGTGTACTTTTACAAGCTGAGTCCGTCCATTCCAGGAGTCCCTCCCATTCGCCAGTGGAAGCGCCTCTTCCTATTTTGGACAACAGCTCCAACAGTTGCAGCCTGCCCAGCCTGGCTGACCAACATGGTTCTCTGGAGCCTCCGCTGCACCACAGAGACAGGGCAACAGAGAAGGAAGAGGGTGAATCCCTCTTGGGATATTAGTGCTGTACCTCCTGAGAGCAAATACTCACTCTTTAAAAGGGTCAAAGGTCACTGAAAATCATACCTTAATGAACACAGCCAACCACACTGCAGCAGTGGCCACACTGTCTCTCCAACCCATCTAGGTTATTGATCTCCTGCAAAGCTGATCCAAAAGTAGCCTACCACTGCCTCATGTCCAACAAAACATTTGTATTTCCCTTTCTGGAGACTGACTGATTACATCTTGCCAATACTTTTCTTTTTTTATGTGTACTTAAATAAAATAAATCCCCTGTGATATGTGTTTACACAAGATATTTATATTTTTAATCAAAAGAAAACTATGATGAGTAATTGCTGCTCAAGCATTTGATGATGATACAGGATATGTTTTTAAAAAAGAGGCAAAGTTGGCACACAAGATGAGTAAGGCAAAATTTGTCGATATCATGAAGTCTGCCGCACTACGTCGATTCAATTTGATTTAGGGGCCTGCTATCGATGAAACAATATTATATGCCCATTTAACACAACCTGTTACATTTACATCAACTCACAAAAAACAACTTAAATATGATTTTACCATTATATTTCTAAGCTTGAAATTTTAAGGAAAAGAAAAAAAAACTTGAAGCCGAAATAGGGTCACACAGACGAACAGAGAGATTACGATTATTCAAATAACATTAAAGACGAATACGAAAAAGAAAAAATAGGATTAAATATAAAATGTATTGTGTAACATATGTAAATATAATTAATCAGTATTGTTTGCTAAAATATTTGAATATTTTTTAAGAAAACATGTTGAATCAGAATGACATTTAATTGTAAAAAGTTTATTTTAATGTTGGATGTAGTAAAACCAATACATCAAATAAGTTGCTTGATTAACTCTGAATCACACAGGACTTGAATGCACCAGATCATTTGACTGTGATTAACTTGTTGACATGTGTTGGTGAATATTAATAAAACTGTTATTTATCATATTCAGATATTTTCTCCATAGCCTTCTTCCGAAATCAAATATTACATTCAAAATGTCTGACACATAACTGTTTATGTATGTCATTACATGTGTCCACACTTTACTTTGTCCCTCAGGTTTCTGTATACGTTGTTAGAGAAATAAGTTTGTATATCGTTTGAGGAATTTGTCTATACTTAAACAGGATACTGTTTTTTCCACTTCATTAATGATACTTATGATAATATAGGTAAAACATGTTTTACTGACCAAAATGCAGATGTTATAAGGCATTGTGCTTGCTTAAGCTGTACCTTCTGATGTTGTTTTCAGTGCAAATCTTGACTTGGGGGGAATCTGTACATTTAAAACTGATATAATCAGTTACATCCACCCAGAACTTCTTCACATTGGAGGAAAGACATTGCATGAGTGGGCCGAGCTGACCCCACCACAGCCATGCAGCACATCTCCGGTACAGTTTCCTTTACTTTGCTTGGATCTGCATGCAGTTGGATAACCCCTGAGTGTGTTTTTAGCTCAGTAGTTGAGTACGTTTTTTGTAGGTGATCTTCTACACTTTGACACCTGTATTGAAGATTTAAAGATCTGAAATGAAGACCTGCGGCAGCTAAAGGGGCTCATCCCAGCATCATGTAATGTGCAGAAAACCTGAAGAATTCATTAGTCTGATCACTATACTCGGTTTTGTAACAAACGAGAATCCCACTTGATTATTCAGTTCCCTAAAGGATTTCAGTTTCATTGATCGATATCGACCACTCTTCTTCACACAAAAGCATTGATATAAGAACAACCTTCTGAACCACAACCGAAGCGTGGTCAACCTGAACTACACTATGAATATGTATAGTATAATATAAAATACATAAAAATAAGTACAAAATACTCCAAAACAGTGTAACAACACTGGTGAGAAACTACCTCCAGCAAGTAAAAAAAAAAATATATATTTAAAGTGTCATTAATAATCATTTCATACTATGATTTATATCATTCATCTCCAAAATGTGTTTTATTCAATTAATTTGTAATTGGCACACCCATACTGTGTCTGCATAAATTGTGTCTGCAGAATGGTACCTGGACAACACAGGTTTTCATCCCATTATTACAGTAGAAGTTGAGATGTTTTCTTGATTCCGGGTTGCAGAAAGTACTGCTTTTGGTGTCAATGCTTGTGGATTCTTGGAAGGAAAGCCAGCACTACATATTTGATAAAGAAATAAATTCAACAGCATGTGAGAAAAAAGGTAATGTTTTCTCTTTAGCAAAATATGCATCACTCAAACAATCTGAATTTAAAATGACACTACATTTGCAATATTACCTTTTTTATTTCCATTTTTTCCATTATAAATATACAGGTCCTTCTCATATAATTAGCATATTGTGATAAAGTTGATTATTTTCCATAATGTAATGATAATAATTGAACTTTCATATATGTTAGATTCATTGCACACCAACTGAAATATTTCAGGTCTTTTGTTGTTTTAATACTGATGATTTTGGCATACAGCTCATGAAAACCCCAAATTCCTCTCAAAAAATTAGCATATCATGAAAAGGTACTCTAAACGAGCTCTTAACCTAATCATCTGAATCAACTAATTAACTCTAAACACCTGCAAAAGATTCCTGAGGCTTTTAAAAACTCCCAGCCTGGTTCATTACTCAAAATCGCAATCATGGGTAAGACTGCCGACCTGACTGCTGTCCAGAAGGCCATCATTGACACCCTCAAGCAAGAGGGTAAGACACAGAAAGAAATTTCTGAGCGAATAGGCTGTTCCCAGAGTGCTGTATCAAGGCACCTCAGTGGGAAGTTTGTGGGAAGGAAAAAGTGTGGCAGAAAACGCTGCACAACCAGAAGAGGTGACCGGACCCTGAGGAGGATTGTGGAGAAGGGCCGATTCCAGACCTTGGGGGACCTGCGGAAGCAGTGGACTGAGTAGAAACATCCAGAGCCACCGTGCACAGGCGTGTGCAGGGAATGGGCTACAGGTGCCGCATTCCCCAGGTCAAGCCACTTTTGAACCAGAAACAGCGGCAGAAGCGCCTGACCTGGGCTACAGAGAAGCAGCACTGGACTGTTGCTCAGTGGTCCAAAGTACTTTTTTCGGATGAAAGCAAATTTTGCATGTCATTCGGAAATCAAGGAGCCAGAGTCTGGAGGAAGACTGGGGAGAAGGAAATGCCAAAATGCCTGAAGTCCAGTGTCAAGTACCCACAGTCAGTGATGGTCTGGGGTGCCATGTCAGCTGCTGGTGTTGGTCCACTGTGTTTTATCAAAGGCAGGGTCAATGCAGCTAGCTATCAGGAGATTTTGGAGCACTTCATGCTTCCATCTGCTGAAAAGCTTTATGGAGATGAAGATTTCATTTTTAAACAAGACCTGGCACCTGCTCACAGTGCCAAAACCACTGGTAAATGGTTTACTGACCATGGTATTACTGTGCTCAATTGGCCTGCCAACTCTCCTGACCTGAACCCCATAGAGAATCTGTGGGATATTGTGAAGAGGAAGTTGAGAGACACCAGACCCAACACTGTGGATGAGCTTAAGGCCGCTATCGAAGCATACTGGGCCTCCATAACACCTCAGCAGTGCCACAGGCTGATTGCCTCCATGCCACGCCGCATTGAGAAGCAGTCATTTCTGCGAAAGGATTCCCGACCAAGTATTGAGTGCATAACTGAACATAATTATTTGAAGGTTGACTTTTTTGTTATTAAAAACACTTTTCTTTTATTGGTCGGATGAAATATGCTAATTTTTTGAGTTAGGGATTTTTGGTTTTTCTTTATTTTTTTTGCCAAAATCATCAATATTAAAACAATAAAAGGCTTGAACTACTTCAGTTGTGTGTAATGAATCTAAAATATATGAAAGTCTAATGTTTATCAGCACATTACAGAAAATATTGAACTTTATGACAATATGCTAATTATATGAGAAGGACCTGTAAATGATAATACTATGAGTTGGTTAGAAACATTTATTTAATGATCAAATGCATTACCACCAAAGAATTGGCTTGTGTGAACGGTTATTTTGGTTGTTTATGACCCAACCAGCAGGTGACACTGTATCACTGCATTATAGTAGGGCCCGAAACAACATTGGACCCATGAAATGTGATAATTCTGTCAGGCTGTGTTTGACTTGTCCGTCATTGGGCCTCTTGTGACACATATATTCAATTATTATTATTCATATAAAAAAACATATGTAGGCTTACAAAAAGTAGGCTACAGTGAGCAGCCTTTGGCATTACATTCTTAGTTCTCCATGCAAATTAATACAATAGTGCAGGATAAAAAAGAGTAGGCATGTAAAAATATAATTTATGAAAAATATAATGTAGCCTATACTGTGGTAGATCTGATTAACTTTATAAATGAACCATTAGGCCTTAGATAAGGGATTGCAAATAGATCTCCTTTGTGTCTGACTTGGGCCGAGACATTAGCCTGACAAGAGGAAAGGAAAGGTAAAATAAAAGTAGCCTATTTAATCGTTAGCAGACTGACCAGGAAAAACACCACAATGCAACCTTTAGTGAGTTCATTATAAACCTCACACGTTATGGCGCCCTTCGTTGATGTTATGGACTTCTCTTGATGGGCATCGACTAGCCCAGTCTGGGACGGGGACAGGCCATGGGACAGGCCATGGGACAGGCGGACAGGTGAATTTGGTTCCCGGTTACCATAGTGAACCGTAAGAAACTGACAAGTTAACTACAGTTTGATCTATCGTGATCAAGTGTTTAAGAAGTTCCATTTTCGAAATAAAAGTCCCAATCGTAACACGAATGCCATCACAGCACTCTTTTGTTAGCACGTGTTTTGTTTTGAAACGCAAAACCGGAAATGGTATCTTCACACGGGACAACTTTGGCGACCCCTCCGCCTGAGTGAGAAGCCTCCAATGTTGCCTAAACCAAATTACTTTCCAAGTAGCTCGACAAGCTTTCCTTCCACTGCCCTGGAGAAAACGTCGCTCTCTGCCGAGTAATGTAAACTTTTATCTTCCGACGGCACCGAGTGATACGGCCAGTTTGGGCCTGTCCAGTTCACGTTGTTGGGGCTAGTTGGGAGGAACATCTAACTGTACAATGCACATGCTAGCGTCAAACGGATCCATAATGGACTTGGGCTCGGAGTTGGTGAAAATTAAAGCACACTTCTGTGGGTGAGTAGTACTAGTAGCTGGACGTGGGGAATAAGTAGACAGTAGCTTGCCGAGTAACGGTGACAAGTGGACACCTGTTGAATGGAGGCATCCACATACCTGGCGGTGTGACGGGTCAATATGCTCGTCCTCTTGACGCTTCCGCCAGGTCTAGAGGACCTGGGTAATTTGCGAGTGGATTGTCAGAGAGTGAACCAATGTCAAACTCACCCCGGCATTATTCTGTAATTAATGACTATAATATATCATACCTGTACAAAGTTGTAAAGGCGACAACAGTATTGAATACATGAAGGGAATACATTTCAATTTTTTACTTAATAATTTGTTTGTATCAATTTGTTTGTTGTTCTCGTGCTCCTTGTTTTGTAATGAGGGTTTTGGCTTAGGCAATGATCAATGTCATTAAATATGACATTCATGTAATATATAAAACCTCTATAAATTGAAAAAGACATGTCATACACGAAAGCTTGTATGAGTTACTCTTACTTAAATAATATCTCAGTAGGCATAGGCCTACATAGGCCTATCTAACTATTTACTTACTCATGTTAGTAACCTTTAAGCCTGAATTTGAAGGAGTGCATTTCTCTTTCTGTGATGTCACAGAAAGAGAAATGTAGGGTTAGACAGTGAGACCATAAAACATTCTTTCTGCCTTTTCTCAGGCTAGGATGATCCAATTTAATTTTTTTTGCACATTTATACTTCATAGGATTTCCGAGTTCAATACACCTTCATATTCCAACCGGTGAAGTAGGCCTTTAATGATGGCAAAGTTATATATCGTCAATTCCTCCTTCCAGTGTTTCAGCCTCACACCTTCTATCCCGAACACGAAGTGTAACAGAATCTAAAGCTGTCTATCTGTGTGGTGTCTACAGTATAGATACATGACCACATTAACATCCTCAGGGACCCATATTCATCCCCCCTATCTCTGATGGACATACTCTTGTCCTTGTGTTTTTTAATGTTGGTCGGACAAAACAAGCATGGTTCATCCAATAATGATGGGCCCTATTTTCTGAAATGTTTTGAACACTTTATCAATCAAACATTAGAGGAAATGTCAGACCTATTGCTTTTAAAATGGTTTGTTGCGGCCTTACAGTTATTTTATGATGGAACAATTCTACTTTACCCAAGGTGTAAAAGAAAAAAACTCATCACTGGGTGAAGGCATTATGGATTTCTTTCTCACCTATGATAGTGTTCTGATGACTCGATGTGTGAATCACTTTAGGCTACGTGACAAACAGAGAGTTATTTAAAATTGTGACATATCTTGTCTCACTGCATTGGAATGAATCTAAATAAGATCCACATTATATTGTACCACATTAGAGGGGAGTCAGACTGATTATATTTTTTTAGTTTCTGTTACTTTACCACCAAACTCCTCCCTGCAGGCACATGGGCTTGTGACGGTGCATTTTTTAACAACTGCTTGTTATGTTTGTCAGATAATCAGTAACCTTGTTTCTGGCATCAAAAAGGAATTGAGAAACGTGACAATTAGTTGCAATGCCCTCATAATATAAGTTTGACACATAATTATCATAATTTGTATTTTACTCTGATTTTATATTTCAATCCGGTTTGTATTTTTAGAGGGGTAATCCATTTGTTTTTTTTTATAATCTTTGAACACACTGAATGACGTGGTATGTTAAATATGCCTTCGACATTCATGCCGGCCTGCTGTTCACACCAGAGCTTTTTAGAACTCTGCTGCCATATCCTCCTGAGCAGACAGTGCAGTGTTCATAAGTGTTTTTTTTTAAATTATAATAAAAAGGTAGGGGCTGGTACAATAACTGGTTCAGTACCAATACCAAAGCGATTACCAAAAGGAGCCAGACTTCTCAAATGTCAAATCTTGTCCTATGCCAAGCAGCTGTACAACACATTGTACTAAATACAATAGAGTCAAGGAGCATTTGATGTTAGAATATCGTTAGAACAAGTGACCGAGAAATGGAATATGACCAGCCAGGGAGTCACATTTTTAAATGTATTATTGAGAAAATCTGGCAGAGACACTATTAAGTTACTGCCATGTCAGATCCACTTTAAACAAAGGTTTCTTATGCCAGAGTACACTTTTGAGAGCAGTTTACTGAAAACAAGCTCCTAACCCTTGTTACAAACTATGCTCATAAAGGATTAAGAGAAAATCAAACAACTGCGGATGATTGGCCAAAACGGTAAAAGTTCTTAACGTTTATGACATAAAAGAATAAACAGGTGCTAACAATGCAGATTTTTTTTACATTAGCTAAACAATGTTGTACTTTTCGTCTGCTGAAGTGAAGCTTACTGTCAATCCCAAAGTTCATTACTGTTTTCAGGAGCTATAGTATGAAACCTGAGTCTAATTGTGTACTATGCTACAGATGATCTGTTGACATTAAATATAAACTCAGAGCTTACACAATGACTCCAACAATACTCAATAACACGTCTTCAGAGGGCAGTGTTAATGTATCATAACCCACAATCACAGATCAATAGGTAAGTGGATACACATCAACAGAGGCCAAACCAACAATAATCCATCATCATATATCCTCATAATCATAAAAGCCTCGTAAGAGAACTGTTTACCCCCGAGACCTTATTGGGATCAGGCTAATGGCTGGGTTTATTTCATGCCCTTATACTGTGTGTCATTGACCACATATACTGTTGGTTTAAGGCGCAGTGTGTAATATCGGAATATTGAGTGGAATCAAGTGGTGAAAGTTTGCAACGCTCCCTGGTGACACCTCCCTCTCGAATAATTACAGAAGCTACTGTGGCCTTCAAGGACCAGAAGCTAGTTATCAAAGAAGACATCATCCACCAACTGTCTCAACTCTTTCCACAATATCAAGTGATGAGGAGAGTATCATTATGTATTCAGTTTGGACATTTTGATTCAGATTTTACACACTGCACCTTCAATGACCTCCATTCTCTTTGCTGCAGTTTCCAAGAATAAAATGGAAATGGAAAACTGGAGTTATTCAATTGTTTGAGGTGGGAAAACCCAGTAAAACTGTGTGTGTTACCAAGGAATGAACTGCACAGCACGGTATTTCAGCTTGAAGTGAAAAAAAAATAGATTAGAGGGATCAAAGGTAAAAAATGTTGATAGGTTGCTTTATGCTCTTATTGGGACCAATCCCTTAGTGGGCCGAGCACTCTCTTGAGAATGTGTACTGCACTCGGCAAATAGTGCAAAGTTCAGCCATAGAGCTGCCTTCAGTCACACACTCTGACTCTGAGTTTCCCACAAGCACGTTGGCTGCAACAAATCTAAATTTTAATTTCACACAAATCTATAATTTTTTAGTAGTAGAGTAGAGTAGAATGCACTGCCATTGGTATAACAACAAAGAGGAAACGTATCAATCTGTATGTTTAATGAATGGTTTATGTTTTTATATAGCATTGATGAAATGTCACTGCATTTTATAATCACAATAAGATAAGTTACGGATAAATAAATGTCTTCACCAGGTCTAATTCTATTACAAGATAAATACCACATCAATATGAGGTAATATTGGCAAACCCTTTTTTTATTATGGGCATAATCCTGTGTATATGTGACATCATTCCACACTGATTTGTGTGGGGGTTGGTTGACTGCACGGAGCAATGCCTGCTGGGAAGCAAGCTGTCTCTGCTCCACCTTGTCAGAGTCCAACACACACTGTCCATAAACACAAACACACCCAGACGCCCTCACATACAGCCGCTCACCGTAGCTCCTGCAGCTGGCTACACACATTCACCTGCTTGGTATAGGTGGAGGTCTTTGTTTGAACTATAATAGAAACACAACATCATATTAAGAGTTAAGTGCCGTGACGCCTTATGATGAAGCAACTGAACACAAACTGGGCCAAAGAGAGATTCTTAGATGTTACTAAAGGATTACTTCAGTACTACTTAAGCTACTACCCAACGTGTGTTTCCAGTATTCTTCTATCTATCTGTAGTTCTTATTGCACCAGTTTTTATTGTAACAGCCCCATGTTGAGCGTCTCGTGTAATATCTTTAGAGTGAGCCACTGCACACTATTATCCCAAACAACATGAATGCGGTTACTATCATACACCTTTGCTCAGTGTGTAGGGTGTGTAATGTTGTTCCTTTTCATAGAATATAACTATGTTTTCCTTGTATCACACAAAAAGGCAACACAATCTTTTCATTTTTCCGGCTACTTTCACTTGAAAATAGAGCTGCAGCTTGCGAAAAAGGTTTAAAAACATATTTATGCAGCGGATGGAATATTCTTCAGTGGATAGGATTTCTCATATCACTTAACACAGCTGAGGTTAATTGTGGTTAAATGACTTTGGGGTTCTTTCAACGATGGGCAGATAGTTATCTTTCAGACACAGAGGCACTGCTTTGTGACTTGAATATAATGATACAATATATGCCAGAAGAAAAAACTTGGGTGGCTTTTAGTGGAAGAAAGTTTGTTCATCACATACTTCTGCAGTCAGTCTGTCACCCTTTACTCCTGTTTGCATACCCAAGTACTCTATATGCCAGATAACAACTAAGCTAATCAACAGAGAACTTGGGAGTGAGCCTCTGTGCCTGTCTGTAACCGATAATCTCGGACCACGGGGCAAGTTTATTTTAAATTCAGTCATAATAAATGAAGTCCTCTTTCAGTTGTCGTCTTCTTGAAGCCCTTGAGGAGTCCCTTGATCTCTGTTCCACTCAAAGCAAGTGACTCAATCTTGGCCTTTTCTCTGTGTGTGTCATTCAGGGACATGCTGATCACAGACTTGGCAGCCACCGTCACCTTTGTGGAGTTATGTGAGGAGGTGAGGACCATGTGCAGCGTTGCCAAGCAGCAGCCTATCACACTCAAGTGGATCGATGATGAAGGTGTGTGTGTGTGTGTGTGTGTCCTTGTGCTACCTATCGTCTAAACATCACACTGCTCGTATCCAGCTGACCACACATGCTACAAATGTGTTTACAAAACCATAGTCACAGAGGAAGGTTTATGTTTTAATAGAAATCTTAATTTAGTTGGAAATTGAAGTGACTGCCACTCAGCATAAAGAAAGAACTGAATGGTTTAATCTCTGACACGGTGTCTTCACATGAGGCATAGGGAGAGCAGTAAGCAGAGTTCAGTCTGTCTCTCCACACACGATGGTTTCAGGCACGGTATTGAAGAGCACACTCAATCACTGTAGATAAACAGATCATATACATTGTCATAAAGTGTGAAAACAGCTTTGGATTATGTTTATTTGTTTCAAAAGTCAGCTTAACTGCTCCATCAGACACGTGAAATTGACGGCTGTAAAACGCGGCTGCCTGAAATGCCTCCTGTGTAGACTTACTGTAAAAGAGTTACACAACTATAACAAAAATATAATTGTGTCCTTATTATTTGTAGCCTATATGTGATTTTGAATTAATGTTCTCTGACTTTGTTGGTGGACAACAAGAGTCACAAGATGAAATGTTTGAAAAGTTGTGATAAAAAAAAGGAAAAAAAAGACATTTGTCTTTTTAGGTCTCTTCTTTCATTAAGGCTTCTTTCCTCATGCATTAGTGGACATTTTGATCATGTCAGGCCTCTATAAGGGATATGAAATATAACAATCTGAGAAAAATGGGAAGAATATTCTTTGGTAGGAGTGGTCAAAACTTGTTCACAAACCACTGTATATAAAACTGTAACAAGTAAAACATTTTGATAGTTCACAAATTTAAAGCCACTATCCATTATGCCCTCCAATCTGCTTTTTGGTACACACACATGTTGTTAAGTCACATGACGTAGTGCACTACCTCCAATGCTGTTGCTGGTTCATGTAATCTGTATATGAGAGACATGACAAATCAAAAAGTGTGTGTGTGTGTGTGTGTGTGTGTGTGTGTGTGTGTGTGTGTGCGCGCGTGTGTGTGCGTGTAGGGGACCCTTGTACCATCTCGTCTCAGATGGAGCTGGAGGAAGCGATTCGTATTTACAGTCGCACCAAGAGGTCTGGACTACTGCTGCATGGTGAGTTTGCTCTTAATTTTGTTTTTATTTGAATTATTCATCCAGTCATTTCTTAACTATTTGTGACAATGGGACAACTTTAGGAGACTTAATGCAACCATTGCCTTTCATTTTGTGTACAGAATATTTAAATTAATTATTCTCTTGAGTGTACCCTTTGGTGAGGATATTGAGGTACAAAAAGTTTGTGCTCATGTAAGTTCAGTATGGGTTGGGGTTTTCATTTAAACTACCTGTACATTTCTAATTAGAAATGATCAGTTTTTCTTTGTATCCGTTGTCTTTGCAGTATTCTCCAGTATACCAGCGCGACCTGGCATGCCCTGCCCCGGAGAGGACAGTGAGTACATTTCTGCTTTCAATCTTTTGATCGCCTCTCTAGAATTCCAAATGTGATATGGCTCCCATGCATTGTAACCAGCACTGTTAACCTAGGTTAGGCACCCACAGTATGTGATGGTGCACTGAGAGCTCTTTGGGTTTCACACATCTTATAGATGGTACACCCTCTGCAGTTTTGGTAGACTCAGCGCTAAATTCGGATGTCTCAGCAGCAACCCTCTGTCAGCCTTGGTTCATAGAGTTACAGTAACTCCATGCAGTTTTGCAGCCAGTGGTGGATTCTGAAGTCAGTCAAACTAAGAGTCTTTCATTTTCCAACTGGAAAAAGTGGAGAGTAAGCAGCTTTGAAGAGTCAGCAAAGGATGCTCCTCTGGTTGTGCAAATCACTGTTGTCCTAAAAACATTGAGTACTACAGTTAAACCCTGTTCAGTGTTAATGGGTGCTGTGTGCTCTAAAATCTCTCCTTACATCATCAGTGTTTGCTCAGATTTGTTAGATATTTGCTTAGTTGTTTTGTCTTTAATGAACCTGCTCAGTCTTCAGGCCACCCGCAGTGGAAAATAAACTGTTACATTACAATAGTACAGGAAAGAAGAGCAGCTTACACTCACTGTTTTGGAGTTGCTTGAATTTGATCTAAAAATAAGATGAGCCATGGAGTGTTTGTATTGGATAGTTATGCTTGGTTTGTGGCTTTTTAAGAATTTCCCCAGTTTTTGAAATAGTTGCAAAACACATTTTTTTATTTATTGCAGTCTGTGACTGCAATTAAAAAAATATATTTAATTTTTAAATACAGTTAAAATGATTTAGATTGACTTTTCCTGAAATGCTTATTTAAGGTTAAAACAAATGTATGAGGTAAACGTCCAAACTACTGTAAAAAGAGCAAGGTTAAAATAATTTTCTACCATTTCTTTAAATTCTAAATAGACTGGAATACCCACGAAGTTCAACTGCTATAATTACATGACATTAAAATTTGCCTTAAACACTGCACATTAAAATGGCTTGTTAGAAGAAAAGGACATGTAGTCATTAAAATCAAAGGGTTTGTGCTCTTGGGAGCATGACTGTGCTCAGCCAATTTCATGGCAGTCCCTCCTATTAGAGCATACGCTATCTTGTGTGCAAATTGGACAGTTTGTCCCGATGAAATGGTCCCACCAGCTAAAAAATCTCTGCAGTAAGTGGATTCACTCATGGAAGCTTCAACTGTGCTGACCTTCCATATGAATTCAGGCCTTTGACCAATTGCAAAGCATCTTGACGGTGCTGACCTTTGTCATAATGGAGAGCCACAGAGGCCAAAAATGGAGGAATCCTATTTGCTGTGCCACACCACCCAGTTTTGTAAAATGCTGCTCTATCAGAGTATAACGTGCTCCACAGAACAGCTGTGAGACAGGAGTGGAGTGTGTACGAATACATTTCATAAATAAACTGTGCACTCTTTGTCCCCTAGTTTGTCCCCTATGCCACTGTAGTAGGATGACAAAAAATTTACTTTTCATATATTAGTTCACATTGAAATATGTCCACTGTAAAAAGAAAAAAAAACATAAAACATACAGCAAATTTGTTCTATACGATCACACTGTAAACATATCTCAATTGTGGTTGGCTGGCAGTAAACATGGTAACATGGATCAGCTCATTGCACTTCCTCATCTGTGTAAATAATTAAGATTCTACAATATCAAAAACAATGTTGTTGTTCATTTTTCTTACACAGAGCGCTCTGTGTAAAGAATTTCTTAAACTTTTATATCAATTCAGTTATTGTTACTGTTTAATTGAACTGTAGTCTCCTGCTCTGTCTCTCTCTCACGTATACTCCATGTTGGTTGCTGCACTCCCTCGCTGTCTATTTGCTGTGACAGCATGTTTCAGACTGCACTCCTGAGTGTGCCTGTGTTTGCGTTTCTGTGTGTGTGTGTGTGTGAGTGTGTGTGTGTGTGTTTGATGGGAGGGGAGCCCCGTGCTTTCACCCTGAGGCAGACCACTGATTGACTGTGTGAAGAGCAGAGTGTGACTGTCATTCTGTCGGTAGGTAATGAAGGACACACACTTACACACTAAGTTAGTGTTTGTGTTTTGTGTAAAGCTTGTTTACTTGTTGTGCCCTGTGGATGATCTGTAATATTTCACATGTAGCAGTCATCGCTGTGGCGTCCTGCTGTGTTTTCTGTAGTTGACACTTAATTGCCTTGCTGTTGATGTACAGGAGTGGAGAGAGGAGGGAAGGCTAGAGCGGAGGGTTGAGTGGAGGTGGGAGGGAGACTCTTGCTGTGGATTTCAAGGCTAAGTCTGTGCTGATATCTCTTGATAAAATATGCAGCAGCTAATACTTTGCAAATGAATTGAAACATGAGAGGGTCAGTCACTTCCTATTTCTATTTTTCCAGCCTTGCAGATAGTTTTGGTTTTCTTTGGTGCGATTTTTAATTGTCTGAGTCTTGAGTAATGGATACTGATTTGGAAAAGGAGGCTGCTGTTGAATGATTGATATTCATGCATTGTTCTTATTAATTATGCCATCATATCATCAAAAGTGCATGTTATAGTGTACATCACGATGAGAAAACAAACAAGAAAACTAAACTTCATTACACTGGATATGAAGTACATTATATTAGTAGGGATACAGTAGTAATGCCCATGGTCAGAAGTGGGATAAAAAAGCACAACTAGAAAGAGAATAATCTAACTATAACTGTAGACTTTATGGTGGTGTTGCTCTAAAGGAAAAGTCAGAGGATCACCAGTGTTGTTAAGTTTCATGCTGAAAATGACTATCCAAATGCACCACATTTAATGGAAACCCATCCGATGTTAAACATTGTAGTAGACCAACACTGCCATCGTAAAGAAAAAGTTGGCAATGATTCCTCCATTACTTTGAAACCTGCCAGTAAACTACGATAAGTACAGCTCAGTAATCTGTCTTTGCTCCGTCCTGCAATTCAATTAATCTCCTGTCCAATCACACTTGGTAACACACACTAAACTCCAGCATGACGCTCACATACCAGGATAGGAGAGAGAAAGGCAACCCTGTGGATTAACTGATTACCTACATTTCTTCCTAATTCCTCCATAATATTTGATCCGATATACAATATTTGGTTGGGATCAGTGCTGTAAAATGCGGCACTGTATGTCAATTGTTATTAATTAAAAAAAAAGGTTTAATGATCAATAATGAAAATCTGTGCTGCAAAAAGAAAGGGGTCCATTAAGGCCTGATCAAAAGGTAGAGCTGACAATAGACAAAGCTCCTTTAGTAAGCAGCTTTCTTCTGGCTCTTCTTCACCCTTAGTTTTATATGTGTGTGTGCGCACGTGTGTGCGTGACATGAACAGTGAACAGACCCCCCTCTGTGTGGAGAGAGGAGGATGGAGGGTAGGAGGAGGTGGAAGTGTTGAAACCCTTGATGATGCGCTCAGTGCATGCTGCCCTGCCTTGCACCGGATCCCCCCCACCCACACACACACACACACACACACCACCCACTACCACTGCCACCAAGCCACACCCATCCCCCACAGTCCCACCCTCCTCCTCCCCTCCCACCGGCACTTCTTTTTTCCCAGCATCCCCCTCTCTTTCTCTCAGCTGTGTGGCACCGCTGTCTCTCCAGGGAGGAGCCTACAGCGCTGCTGCATCACACAGGACACACAGAGGCGGGCGAGGGACAGAGTGTGGAAGTGAAAGACGGGAGAGAGAGAGAGAGAGAGAGAGAGAGAGAGAGAGAGAGAGAGAGAGAGAGAGAGAGCGAGAGAGAGAGAGAGAGAGAGAGAGAGGGGCATAGAGAGGGGGCATTGTACCGTATCGTACAGACACTATCTCTTAATATACTAGGCAGCCTATCAATTTTTCCCCTGTTATTCTTCTATTTGTGTCTGCCACGCCACAAAAACAAAAAAAAAACTGAGAGATATGGAGTCATCGAGCATAACAGGTCATATAAGAAGGAGAGAGAATTAAACAGCCTTGAGAAAAGCAAGGCGACTATCAGCTGAGAGGAGGGGGGAGACGGGAAGAAAGGGCGAGTGAGTGAGAGAGGGAGGGAGGGAGGAAATAATTAAATAAATCCCAGGGAGGAGAGAGAAAGAGGGAGGGATCGTCACAGAGAGGGAGAGCAGGGGATGTAGCAGTGTGTATCCTATGCCGGCTTGCCACACATACACATACACACACACACCCATGTACACACATACACACGCGCACACTTAGCCTGGATAATGTGCTGAAAGAGGTGGAGTGAAAGGAAGAAGGCAAACCGGTGAGCAATCTATCTCTGCATCCTTCCTTACTTCCATCCATCCATCCATCCATCCATCCATCCATCCATCCATCTTTTCATCCATCTATCTGTGTTTTCTCACCAAACCCGGAGACAATGGATTTGGACAAGTGTGTTCTCGCCTGGAACCTTGTTTTTGTGTGTGTGTTTGTGTGTGCGTGTGGGAGAGCTCCATCAGCCTCCATGATTAGCATGTGTGATTGATTCATGCCTCATCTCTCGTCGTGTCACGCATTGCAGGCAGGGATTGTGTGCATGCAACCTGCTAGCTGTGCTAGCTGTGGCTGGTGCCTGTGCCCGGCTGGCTGGCTTCCTTCATTCACTGTGTTGTAACCCTGGAAGGCTGTCTGGCAGTCCACTCAGAGGCTGCACCTGCCAACGAGTGCGACACGGTGTTGGTGTGCATATGTGAGTGTAAAGGAGGCATTGTTATGGTAGTGTATCATTTAACCACAATACCAGGCTAGCACTGGTCTTAAATTCAGATGTGTTGTAGTGAGGGCCGTCCCCATCTGATATAATAGCTATCTGCAGGTTGGTTGCACACTAGAACACCGTCATACTGGTTGGTCTAAAGGCTGTTTAAGAAGCTTATCCATCCAATCAGCAATGCATTTCTGTCAGAGACCTTTTAATCTTTTGAAATTTTTGTAAAGTTTGTACCATGAAGATGATTTGAGAATCGAATATTGAGGCAAAATTGCAGCTTCAATCCGAAAATACCAATGTTAAAATTGACCTTCAAAACATCTTGATGTGTCCTAAAGTGCACACATGGCAGACAAACCAAAATGTCTATCCGTCTTTGTCATTTAGGATACATATTTGTGTGTGTGTGTGTGTGTGTGTGTGTGTGTGTGTTCGGATGTGTGGATGTGTTCCTGTTGATTGCTTACAGTGAAGAGGCACAAAGAACAAAGAGTTCAAACTAAATCTAAGGAAGAGAAAAAGAAAGTCTAGCACTGTGATTTATGTGTGACAGGACAATTACACAAAAAAGCAAAAATCAATTGCCTTTTTCCTGATTATTGGTACTCAGCCTGTGAAAACAACTGTATAAAGTCCTCTTTGATTCACAACGGAGAAGATAACCCCGGTGGTGATTTCATCAGGCTTGGAGACAACACATTGGTTGCTTTCCGAATCGCATACTTTCTACTATATAGTATGTAGAAAAAAGATTTAGGATGTCCCGATTCTTGTGGCCAGATTTAGGATGGTTAGAAGTACCCGGATGTCCTACTTCTTCCGGCCAAGATTGTTAGTGTTGAAAACTGCATCCTATTTGGGCGATTCTGACCCACAATCCAGTGCGCACGTGAAGTGACGTCACATCGACGTCACATCGACGGAGCCTCCATATGAAAACAAACAGGGATGCGATAAAAGAGTAAAAGTATGTCCCAATAGTATGCCTACTGCATCCTAACTAGATTATTTTTATCGTCGGATGTAGTATGTAGAATAGAAAAAAGAAAGAGTATGCGATTCAGAACGCAACCAGTGTAACAGAGAGCTTGTGTTACAAAGTGTGGGCATGAAAGACCTGCGTGTTTATTGAGAAACTGTTGCGTCGCATTATGGGACATGTAGGATTCAGTATTTTTGGAATGTGAGACAAATAATAAAAAAAAATACTATACTTAACTGCCATTGTGTTCCATTTCAGTCATTCAGCCTGACATTGGCTGATCTCTCTTTGGAGGGAGGTCATTTTGTTTTGTTTTGCTGTAACCAATCAGTAGCGATAGGTGCATTAGCCCTTCTGACAACATTTGTTATGTCTACACATCCACTTAGGTAACAACCTGATTAGCTGTGTCCATCTTCACCCACAGGTCTTGAGACAAGTTAATGTTCTATACGAAGTTGAGGAAAGAATGTGATTCTTCCTTCAAATCAACCCATAGTAAATCCATTGTATTGTGGAATGTTTCTATGTCATGGAATAATGAGTGGGGACATACATGTGGGGCCTCTCTCACCTCTCATTACATAGGAGCGTTGCCATCTATTTTGGAATAATGAGGCAAGTTCATGTGGTATTTGGACAGAAGGCCAGTTTCCATGTGAAAGACATTCACTTTGTTGTCCCAACACCAGGTTGAGTGCTCATCCCTCACCCATGATTTATTGTCGGGGTGACATTGTGTGTTAATTGCTCCAGTGGGCTCCTCTGATGCTTAAATGTTTTTTCGCCCAAAGTGACAAGGCACTTTAACATCCAGCCTCTCAGTCCTTGGCTTGCTCTTTGCAGTGCTGGGAGGTGAATGCAAAGCGGGAGTATTGCATCTTGGAGGCTATTTTGGTTTTGGGGCATTTGGTGCTGTTTTGAGCTGTAGTGGCTACACTGTGCAATCTGAGTCATCCTCTGTATTGATCCCCACCCTTCTTCCAACTATTTTTGAGCCTGTGTAGGACTGTGACTGTGTGTGTGTTTGGTCGGAAGTTACTTTCCTGTGTATCTTTTTTTGCTGACTGGACACCGACCTAATAATAGCATTTCATGGAAAATGCTAGGTTGAACAGCTCCGTCTGCAATGCAGTTGTTGACATGTAATGCTACAGAATAACACATCTCCTGCCGTTTCCGCTTGTTGGTGGATGTAACTGTGTCTCAGTTGCAGCTCTTCTCAAGGTTTCTACGGTTTAGAGGGCCCATTGGGACTGCATTATAGAGCTCCAGTAAGGCTATACGATGTTACACTTGTTAACTGGAGACCACCAGACTCGAGCGGCTGTTGCCTTCATTGTCTGGTTGACCGTGGTCCGTGGCACAGAAAACCTCCCATGATAGGTGTGCAAGCACGAGTCATTAAACTAAAGCTGGATCTGCATCTGTTTTCTTCAAGTTTTTAATATTGTCTCGCCTTGCTGCTCCTAGTACCTGCCCCAAATCATTAAACACTACATAGTTCATCACAGCCTGCACACACACACACACACACACACACACACACACCACACATACACACACACACACACACACACACACACACACACACACACACACACACACACACACACACACACACACACACACACACACACACACACACACACACACATACCACCACCACCACCGCCACCAAGTCCAAACAAAGAGCGTGAAAGATATCTGAAAGCATTTGTTACTTCATACTTGCCCTTGGTGGAAGGAGTTATTCAGAATGGTCTTTTGTAGTTGCTGGAAGAAAAAGCATTCTCGTCAACAAGGCAAACCAACGAGATAGAAACGCTTTTCCATCCATACAGTCACATCAGACAACGCTCAAATTATAGATGGACACACACAACATTGCCAGCCGGAAGTGAATCATCTTAAAGCTGAAACAGTTTGCATATGCAATAGTGGCGAGGTTGGTTTCTTGTTCTAGTACTCCTGAACTGTCAGTTCAAGAAACCTAGAGACACAAATACAACGACTAGCGTTAATCATGACCCTACGTTGTCATCTCGCTTCATTACCATGATGCATCGTATCGTAACGGGAAATACATTCGGTTCGCTCAATACAACTGCGGGATTAAATCCCAAGCTTAGAACCAGAGCACCGGCAGCTACTTTCTAATTCCAATTTCAGCATTCTCATTACTTCCTTTAAATTATAGCGTCTGATGTAATCTGCGGGGATGCCTCGACTCAGAGATATAATCTGCTGTGGATTCATTTACATCCACGACATCAGAAAATACAATGTGCAAAGAAATCACTGTCTGCACTACACAGCAATGTACTTTTTTATAGCCATCTTATCTAAAACTATCATTTTCACTTTTTCATGTGAAATGTTTGTCTGACTAGTGATTGGTGAATTGCCTGGGGCGGTCCCTGCAGTGCTTGGAATATTGTTTTCCCTATACAGGATTTCTTTTCCTGTCATGTGAGCAGTTATATAATATCTCTCTATTATGCCTTTTATATTTAACAGACATTTGATTTGTTAAAATATTGCTTTATCATTGTTAATTGAATTTCTACAAGGTGCGACCAGTCACCAGATATCACTTAGACATTATAATAAATCTTCAGAGCAGTTGAACATTTGATTGTTGAATACATAATGTCCTATCATTAACTTCTCTCTCTTTCTTTTTTGTTATCATAATACATTTACTCTATGCCTCTTCTGTCAGTCCTTGAGAGGAGAATACTAAAATCACATCTTCTTTGTTTACTACTGGTAGTTTTTTTTGCATGCCCTGCTTTTATTTGTAGTGTATAGATATCTTCAAAACACACATTGACAATGATAGCCATATTAAATGGGCCCTCCTGCAGTTTTACACATGAAGATAACTTTACTCAGCCTCTATACACAGTTGTATAATGTTTTCTGTGGCTCTGAGGGAGCTTTCTCCCGTCTGAGAAAATAACCCCTGATGATTTGATTCCTATGGCTTGGGGATTACACATTTTGAGAAAAAGCCTGCCTTACAAACTTGGGCTGTTGAGTTTGAAAGACATTAGCAAAAATGGAAGGTCTAATGATATGCTATCGAGTTGCATTTTGGGAAATGTAGGATGCAGTTTTAGGGTGCTGGACCTGTAGAACAGGAACTAAGAGCCAGGTTATCTCAGCCTCGGCTGCATTATTTTAAGCATTATTTCTGTAAAGTGTATCTAGCAAGTCTCCTAACGTTACAGAGCTGCAATACTACATTGTTGAGTACCTTGTTAAAAGGACAGTTACTTTTCATACAACTTGGGTCTTATTTATGTAGTTGTACTCGCATGTTAAATGCTTATTGTTTCACTCTCAGTTTTAACCCAAGATAAAGTGGCTGAAATAAATTGTATAAATTTTTTTTTGTGACAGCCTGTCTGATCTCCGTATTGCCTTATCAGATTTTCTTGTAGCGATGTCACCCTGTTCAGCAATGATTCTTCAGTGAATACAATGTTTATTATAACCTTTAGAAATGATGGCCACAATGACACAAATGAGAACAAAGTTGTCAGAGAGGTTCCCAGGTGAGTGTACGGCTTCAGAAGAAAGACAAATTATTCTGGCAGTGGAAATTGAAGGTAGACAATGCTCCTTTTTGACTGTTGAAAGAGAAGCAGGAAACCCAGAGGACTCAGACGAGCCTTGAAGGAGTAACATGAAAACACCCCCCCGCCCCTCAACGATTTATCCCTTCTTTTATAGACCCTGCATTCATTTACTCGCTCTCTCTGTTCAAGCAAACAGGTGGCTTTTTGATGGCGCCTTGGGTGGCAGTTACACACTCATGCTGTTCATTTTGACTTTGCCGTTTCTTGTCAAAGTTGTCGCACCCCCACACAAATCCAGTATGGGATCTTTGTTGCAAGAACCAACACCAGCGTACACTAGTTTCTTAGAAATCAAGATGGAGGTTCAGAGACAAGGTGCTCTTATTTAGGAGCTCCCTGTCTGACACACTGGGTGGGGGCATGGAGTCAATCCACATGGGTAGTTTGTTCCAAACAACTAAAACAAAGAGAAAAATATCCCAACAATAAAACTAGCCTGCAAATGTTCAGTGATCCAATATACTACGTGTATATATATATATACACACAATAATATATATTTTAATAATGTAAAATACTAAATTCAGATTAGACTGACTTAATTTCCCCCCCTCAAGTACTTCCATTGTACATACAAATCTCATAACAGTATTTTGCCCAGAATCATTGGAGCTTTTTAAACTGTGGGACCAACCTTGTTTATGGTGTCATAGATATTTACAAACTGCATCCAATCAGGGAAGCAGAGCAGCATTAACTTAGAATGACATGCAGCACATAAAGTGGGACCAATACATCAGCTGCATCAGTAACAGCAGTGTTATGTAATCTACTCGCAGGAATTAACTACTGCTTTGAAACTATGGCCAACTCCCCTGAGGGTGGCAATACAACAGCTTTCAATGACAACCAGCCAAAGCAGCTGCCTTGTTTTGGGGAATAATGTTGCACAACTTCCTCGTTTAACACCCCTGGTCTTGGTAAAGTTCCCTGTCCATTACTACAGCCTACAGCTATAGTATGATATGTGGTGCCACAGGCAGTGCTCAGCCAGAGGCCAGCCCTTTCCTCTGTGATATTAAAGGAAAGGTCTGGTACGTGTTTAAGAGAAAAATGTATCCTAAAAAACTGGATCACTGATAAGAGCTACTGCCTAACTGTTCACCCTGAACTTCTGGGCCCAATTCAGTTTGTATGCATCCATCAGTCCATCTGTCAAACACTAAAGAAGGTAATTACAAAAGAGCAATAACTACTGGCCAGATTGTGATGGCGTTTGGTTTTGATGTTCAGTCATTAGAGGATGATTCCCACTGCTTTTAACTCCACTGGGTAACCTGACCCTTTGTTTAGCAGCGTTATCATAATTTCTCGCTTAAAGAGGACCTATGATACTTTTCGACTTTTATGACCTATAAACGTTGTTATAATGATTTATAGTCATGTTTAACCATACTAGAGTATCAAATAATTACGTACATGCATTTCGACGTATTCCCTGCTGACCGTCTGGGGTGGCTATGCAGAGCACTAAACACTATGGCAGCCGGTCGAGCCGAACTCGTTCAAATTTCCGGATTGTTTCTGTCACGCTCGGGTCATTTCTGTCATGTGTCCATGTATGGTAATGCTGCCGCTCAGGCAAGCTCCAGCTGCATGCCCCCACCTTCCTGAAAATTTCCCGCCGCTGGAAGGAAGGTAACCAATCACAACGGAGTGGGGTTTGCAGCAGGGGGGGAGGGGCGGAGAAGCTCAAAGCAGTGTGTAGAGAGACACTGCTGTGCTCGCTAGGGTAAGAGGAAGAGTGTCCAGAAAATCTGTGTCAGGTTGTTCTATAGCAGTTTTTAACAAGAAATGAAGACCAGAAAAGTAGTATAATAGGATCTCTTTAACCACAATTTAGCCTGTGAACATGTATCTTCAAAGTTCTTGGCTAGAAAATTGAGGTGGATGGGGGTGCCCTGAGCTCAGTTGGTAGGGCGTCCCCCCCAATGGGCCTCGGCCAGCAGCGGACACGGGTTCGATTCCAGCCCGCGGTCGTCATCTGCATGTCACTCCCCTCTCTGCCCCATTTCAACTCTGTCTCTACACTATCAATAAAGCATAAGAATGCCAAAAAAATATATATTTAAAAAAGAAAATTGAGGTGGATTAACACATTATCCCCTCAAGAGGAATCCTGAAGGGGATCAGGATGCTTCAAGTGCAACAGTACAGCGTCTGAAACCCTCTCCCACCACATACTATAGTCTACACATATTGTGCATTAATGCATTTGTTCAATTCATTGTAACTTCTATGTCGATCTGTCAAAACATACATGCAGACATGCAAATGGTGCAATCCATGTGATCATTTATAAGCAGCATTGTAATGCGTGCCATGGTGAAGCCTCTCTTAATAACTTTATATATTGGTGGGTAGTTTGAGCCATACAATGCATCATATTTTACAAAGTAATCACTGTTTGATTTGTAAAACCTTAATCAGCAAACTATCTAGTAAATATATCTGAGAAAAAGATGAGGTGGAAAGAAGTATAAAGTTGTATTTCTTTTTAATAGTGGAGTACAAGTACCACTGATCCCCAGTACCACTGACCCCCAGTTTAACCCAACCTATCCATTTACCAGGGCCCTCCAGAGATGTAACATTGCACTCCCTTAAGGTTGAGATATTTGCAAGAAGCAGATGATCAATAATCAAAATGAACCCATAAAACAACATGATAGTGTGTTTTTCATATGCTTCCTGTCTGGTAAGTGCCCACATCTTTCAAACTCCACAGTCCAGATCGTAGTCTGTAGTCTGGATTAAATAGATTTAGATTTCTGCCTTCCAGCTGCAGTATTGCTTGATAAAATCAAGACCCAACCTCAGCGATTTTTACCAGCATCCAATAAGGAAGTGACCACAACTGTAGTAACCAGGAAGTGCCACTGGCGGCTAGAAGCAGAAGACAGCCGTCTCTCATTGACTCCAATGTTAAACATGCCGTTTTCACAGCATTATTAAACCTATTTACAGCCTGGGCCACAAAACCATTTTAGTCTGTATGTTTAGATTATATCTCCATGACAACACTGAGGGGGGTGAATTTTTTTGGACCACGCTAGTTTTTATTCTTTTGGAGGTTAAAATGTATTGGCGCGATCTCTTGAGTAACAGCTCTCCGCCCGTTGTCCCTCACTTTGCCTCGGAGGTATACGTCAGCTATTTCCCTCCCCCTCACAAAATGGCGACGCGCACAAACCAGGATTATTGGATGCCGTGTGAATAACTGAGGTCAGCCTGGATGCTACATCCATATTATTTACTATCTATGGATAAAATGAAGTCACATTGCTCATGGGTGGTACCTGCGGGTGTTGTGGTGTTGCAAGTTTGTCATAGAAATAACAAAAAGATGAAGAATGACTTTATTAATCCCCTTGGGGGAAAATTAAAAATGTTCTCACCGTTGTCTTTTATTTTTAATTGTAGACAAACACACACACACACACACACACACACACACACACAGGCCCCCCTATATGCAGCTGGGAAGAGATGCTAGAGCGGTTAAGCTGCCACACAGTGCACACTCCTGCTAATACTACTACAAGAATGAAACATAAGTAGGTAAAATGCATATTACGAGGAGCTAGAAAAAAACAGCACAGAAACCGAAAAGTCTAGTAATTATCTTTGTCAAAAGGCAGGTTATTGCGCGCCCTTCCTCGTTCATCTCAAAATTAGCTAATTGTTTAGTCTGCGTTAGTTAATGGATCATAATTCATTATATATCCCCATGAAGATCCAAAAACAATGTTAACATGAAAATGGTCATCTTTGATAACATTTAAACTGATAATAGTCACTTTAAATGTACAAATGTGGTATCATCCTTCAAAACCCAACATAGGTGAAGCATGCGTCACATACTCACCCTCTGTGCAACGTACAGTATCTAACAGCGAAGTAATCCAGGGAGAGCAATGGTTTAAATTATTGTATTCTGTGCTGACCTAGCTACAGACAGGTTAAGGTATAGGTTGGAGAAATGTCCAATTACTTCAGCATAGCTGCATCAACTTGCCTTTGTCAAATCCTGTTTAATGGCCAAAGCACCCCCTTAAGAAACATGGCAGACCCTTAAAGTCCGGTTAACGGCATGCGAACAATGTGCTGGATGAGTTACTATATGTCAATGCTCTGTACGATCTTACTAGTTCCATACTCTTCTCTACTCTGTGAACGTCCTTATGGATTTTATTTCTGTCATCTTCTATCATTGCTAACAGTATGTTCGTTATTAGTTGATTTCTGCTTCTTACTTGGTACAAACTGTTCATTTCCTAACCTTGTACATTTTTGAACAACGAACATCGATTTTTGAAAGTCTGTCAGAAGAAACACTTTATATGTCACTGAACTACCATAGTGAAAAAGGAATAAATTAAAATGCGATTGACTTGTCTCTCCTCGAAATGTATGACTTTAGGGAGACCGCTTGTTAACATGCAGAAAGCCTCAAAAAAGCGCTTGTTAAAGTGATTGAGCTGTTTTAGGGACAATGTGGAAGAATTGCTGGTTGTACCTCTTCAAGTTTAACACTTTGCGTCTTTTCTTTCTCATAAATGAGAAAATTGTTTAATCTATGTCGTCTAGATTTTTGGTTGGATAAAACAAGCAATGTTAAGATACACATAACCTGAATTCATTCATCAGAACTTTTGTAATCAGATTAATCTGTAATGAAAACAATAATTGTTTGTTGCCCTTTTCTTCGTGTACAGTTTATTCAAGTATTGCTGAGTTTTCACCTCTTCAGACTGTTTCCTTGTCTATGCATGTTAGAAGTACAGTATGGGAAGTTGAAACTCTAAATCTCAGTTAGGGTACTGTTCGATATTGCTGAAACTGAAGACAACATTGATAGACAGCAACACAATCCATAACATCTGATTTAAATTTGTTGTGGGACAAAAAAATAAAAAATAAATCCAACTGTAGCTGTTTTGTGAAGGTGGTGTACGGCACATTTCTGAGTCATAGTCTTTCATGTGATGTGCAATTTTTACTGTGGCCACAGTCCTAAATCTGTGTTCAGCCCAGTACTGCTCCTGTGGACCTGGTATCTAACCCCCATTGTCAGCTGGTAGCATGTCAGACAAGTAGAAACACAATCATCCAAAAGTACTAAATAAACTGCTAAAAATAGAAAAGTTACTCATCTAAACCTCCTTCCTATCAACACAAAGAAACGGGAGTACAGGAAATGTGATGAAATGGCAGAGACCCCCGCAGGGAGTCCTGGCAAGAAGATACAAGTATTTGTTGAGATAAAAAAAGTCAACAATACATTTAAATATTGGATTGATAAAAAGGTATCCTTATAACTCAAATCAAATGGAAATCTTAACGCAAGATCACTTTTATTCTGACGACAACAACATACAAAGGAAATATGGAGTAAGTGCTGTACAGCTCACAATGCTATGCTGTCAGCAGGAAGGGTCAAAGAGGCTCAAAGGAGTAGCTTATCCGTCTTTATTTACCCCCAGATGGGCAGTGATTGGTCCCCAGATTTCCATAGAAACAACGTTTTAAATGACTTGTTCCTACTTGTGTTTTTACCTTAATTTTTCTAGGGGTTATGTATTTGACTGTTTTTTTGTCCTGATTATTCTATCAAAGCATTGAGCTCATTATGTTCCATGTTTGTCTCCTATCTGTGCTGTTTAATGAATAATAAAACTGAGCTTCTGTGTAAGTTTGCAAATGGAAACAAACCACAGATCTGACGTCAGCTAGCTGTTTATGTGATATTCCTAGTGGTCCTAAAGTGGTGTTTGTTTTGCACAGCTAGTTAAGTGGATAAGGGATTGGTGTTGCTGAGTGCAGGGTGCACTGCTAAGCCCTGTTAGGAGAATGAAAGAAAGTAGTGTGCATACTGTATGTGTGTGACAGAGAGAGAGACGAGTCAGCATGCAGGCCCTTCACGCATCACAGGACTAAACTGTCAAAGTGTGGAAGCCAGCGTGCCAATGATGACTTACTTTAGTCTGGGACACGTCGGGTACGACTGAAAGACAAAGAGGGAGCAGCGGGGAGCATGTAGGGAATGTGCCCCCCACTCCCATCACCCCACTCCCATCACCCCGGATGGTCACGAGCAAAGTAGTCAAGTATTTATCCTTCCAGACCGTTGTCCAATGGGATTCCTCAAAAGAGTCCTGATCTTGTGGTGGATTTTGCCATTATAGGTGTAATTGAAGTGCTGCTTACCTAGAAGGTTAGCCATATTTGTACACTTTAGTTTGCATCAGGCTTTATGGGTTATGAAAACTTCTTCAAGTTTAAATTAGGTTGACTAATTAATGGACATTATACATTCAAAAGGTTTATGTATTTATGCTTGGAAGTGAAACACAAAATTTTAAGTTGATTGCACATTAAATGACTGTTGGAGTCAGGGTTTGCAGTTTGGTAAGCTGAGAATCTCATCGCTGCTGTATGCAGATGATGTGGTACTGATGGCATCATCTGTCTGTGACCTTCAGCTCTCACTGGATCGGTTCAAAGCCGAGTGTGAAGCGGATGGAACGAAGATCAGCACATCTAAATCTGAGGCCGTGGTTCTCAGCCGGAAACCGATGGACTGCCTACTCCGGGTAGGGAATGAGACCTTACCCCAAGTGAAGGAGTTTAAGTGCCTGGCAGTCTTGTTCATGTGTGAGGGGACAATGGCGCATGGGATTTGCCGGAAAATCGGAGCAGCTGGGACGGTATTGCGCTTTACCAAACCACTGTGGCAAAAAGAGAGCTGAGCAAGAAGGCAATGCTCTCAATCTACCGGTTGATCTTAGTTCCTACCCTCACCTACGGTCATGAAGGTTGGGTCATGATCTAAAGAAATAGATTGATTGTACAAGTGGCCAAAATTGGTTTTCTTAGAAGGGTGGCTGGCCTCTCCTTTACACGGTGAAAAAGTGACAGTTTTCCCGTTTTTGGTTTCTAAAGTTAACCCGCATAGCCCAAATCTTTCCCCAGCCAAAGTGGCGGGTGGTCTCAATAACTTACTAATCGCTTAGACTAAATTGGCGAGTGTTATAGGCTATTTGAGCCCTGCACGACACTCTCCGCTGATCACAGTGATGGTGCCGCGGAGACACCGTGCATGTTATGTTGTCTTCTAACTTTATAACTTGCGTGTGGGTATTTTGACAGCAAATGTTATAGACTACGCATGTGTGAAGTGGAGCAGTGACGTCAGCGTTACCAGGGAAAATGGTTTCGCAGTTTACAAGAAATTCCAAAATTTCCTCCCTGGGAGGTGATCTCAGAACTTTGCGGTTTCATGCCTGCATTTGCTGTTTTCATGTGAATGATATAGTGCATCCGCGAAAGGGATCTGGTTGGAATGCAACATGGGCACTGTCACTACACGATCTGAGGAGCCTGCACGATATGAGGACCGCATGCGCAGAACGGCCGCCATCTTGGAAAGCCCGCAGTCACCTAGGCAACGCACGTCAGCGTCCTCACCCCCACCCCCTCCTAAAGTTCCCCGTGAGCACACACACACACACAAAGTCCGTGGGTCAGCGGCCCCATAACTGAATTTAATTCCAACACGTAATCAGTATCATGACTAATTGTTCTATCTTCATAACAAACTAAATTTCATGACAATCGGTTTAGAATTGATTAAGTTACAGTCTGTTTTTAGTGCAGTCTGTGGCTCTCCAAAACAATTTGGGCTAAGCGGGCTAGTGGCTAATACACAACTTAGCCACTAATGCCTCGTTTCCACCGAGTAGAGCGGGTCGGATCGGAGCGGCTCAGAGCGGGACAGCTCACTTTTAAGAATCTCGGTGTTGTTTCCACCGCCGACCCTACCCTTACTGGTAGGGCGGGGTTTAGGCTGGACTGCGATAGCCGCCACCAGAATGTGGGTCAAACTATCGGGTTGTGGAACAATGTGGTCAAGCCAGTGGTCTCTTGTTTTTGCTTGGTCAAACCAGCCGCTTCTTTATTTATTCCCCCCGTGTTGTTGTGAGCACAGAGACGGCTTGGTGCAACTGATAGAGACAGTGAGCGAACAGCCCTGGCGGCGGCAGCTACGTGACATCGTAGCAGTGGGACACAGTGTAGCCAACTGATTCATTTAATGACGAGGAAAAACACCACACAATAAACAGTGCCGCGCTCACATTTTCGCCAAAACACACCGACTCTCTTCACTCTAGCCGAGGTGACTACACAAGGCGGAAATGATTCTTTCGATCAACTGTGGTCAAGCTAGCGGTCTCTCGTTTTTGCTCGGTCAAACCAGTCGCTTTTTTATTTATTCCCCCGTGTTGTTGTGAGCGTGTATTTACTACTATCTAGGCTATGGCGTCAACACACAGAGACGGCTCGGTGCAACTCATAGAGACAGTGAGCGAACAGTGCTGGCTGCGGCAGCTACGCAGTGGGACACAGTGTAACCAACTGATTAATTTATTGACGAGGAAAAACACCACACAATAAACAGTGGTGCTGTGCTCACATTTTCGCCAAAACACAAGACTCTTGCCGAGGTGACTACACATGGCGGAAATTATTCTTTCGGCCAATCAAATGACGGCAGTGTGTAGCTACGCATTTTCGGCACCCTTTCAGGCGGCTAGTACCCCTACGGAGGAGTACTGAGATTTGGAGCGGCTCAGAGCGGTTAGGTGCGCTTAAACCGTACCCTACCCAACTTTTGGCAAATGAAAAGCCAAACTACCCGGACCGAACCGCACCGATCCGACCCGCTCTACTCGGTGGAAACGAGGCATATTTCTGCCAGACCGCACCAGGCTTTTCTCGCTTGTGTGATAATCAAAGTTAATTTCGGACACTGAAACCCATCGGTAACAGACCTGTCGGTGTTTGCACCATGGGGAGAGGATCACATATCCCCACTGACAGAGCAGTCGAGCCGACGTTACCCGGGCAGCACTTGACAGGCTCGCGGGGTTAGCAGCCAAACTAGCGGGGCAGTTCGGCTGCTGTCCCCGGGGGCTGTCAAGCGCTGCCCAGCTGGCAGTGTAAAGTTCCCAGAATGCGCAGCTCGGCTGCTCTCTCAGCGGTGAGAAGCGCCTGCGCTCCCCGGGGCGCTCACCCTCACCACGTGGTGAATTTACAAGCCGCCGCATACCTCAGCTAAATAGGATAGCTCCATTAGGCTAAAGAGCTTAGCTGGCGAGGAATCCACCAATTCAGTCAATTTCAGTGCCCTGAAACCCCACACGGCCCAAAACTACTCAGATGTCACATTTGCATTTTCTTTTTTGTTGAATGCTTGAAAATTTGCGTTTGAATTAAAGCAGAAAATAATCAAATATGGGTAAATACTTTATTTGTAGAGAATTTGATTATTTATATTGTTTTTTTATATTTATTAATTGAATTTACAGAAAATATGCTATATCGTCAAATGTATCGTTATCGGGATATGAAATTCCTATATCGGGATATGAGATTTTGGTCATATCGCCCAGCCCTAGCGCCTCCCTAGGTGTTCTAGGAACGTCCACCAGGGAGAAGGCTTTAGGGACCATCCAGGACTAGGTGGAGAGATTGTAGCTCCTCACCGGCCTGGGAACGCATCAGGATTCCCCCAGTGAGAGCTGGTTGATGTGGCTAGGGAAAGGGAAGTCTGGGGTGTCTTGCTAGAGCTGCTGCCAACCCGACCCGAACCCGGATAAACGGCTGCGTGGAAATGAGATGAATGCACATAAAATTAATGTGTTTCAACTAGTGTCCATATTCACACAACTAATATTTTTAACTATAAAACTATGAACACAATTTTCTAAGTTAACAACCTGTAAAAACTTGTTTTCCTCATTATGTTTTCTAGCTTCATGAATTTGTTTGTTTACAAAAAAACTGTTCTTCAGTTAGTTGACTATTGTTAATAAGGTAAAAATTTTGTGACCTAAATAGCAAATGTTTTTGTGGATACAAAACTGAAGTTAACATAGATACTATGACCCAAAGTATTGTGTATGACAACATGTTTGTTGCTGTTGCATCAGTTAACTCTACACATCTGAGTTTCGTGATTGTATTTTTCGATCGTCTCTTTGCTTACAGTCATTTGCGTCACTTCCTATCAAATAACTGGAATAGAATAAGTCAGACGAATGACTCACCATTGATTAGATTAATTCTGTATCATCTTTGTGTCATGTCAGTGAGTGTAACTCATACTGGGGGAGGTTCATGTCAGGTCAGTTCGCTTGAAACACAACTTTTGTTTCAGTTACGAAGAAAATTGATTTCTGGAAAGGTTTTGTTAAATGCCAAGCACAAATTACATGGTTTGAATCTCTACTTTGTGCCTTATGAGTCATTTTGATGTATTCAGAAAGGTACTATGTGGGAGTGAAAAAAACACAATTATAACCATTCAATTACACTGATTCATTCAAATGTATGGGCTTACCTGCAGGAGCAGACAGCCTCCATCCAGTTTATCACATTGTGCCAGCATGAGGTATAGGTGTGATTTTCGGTACAGACCAGAAATTTGACAGATGATCACAATCACAAGTACTGTAAATACTCTAGTCAACAAAAACACAAGTAAAACATTCAACTCAGAAAAGACCAATGATTTTGGCTTTTGTATTAAATCCTCTCTTATGGAACAGTCTTTACAACAACAGGTTGAATGCAACTGGATGGTGCAACTCTAATAAGCTAGGACAGCTTGGATTCTCCGGCTCTCTTACTCTCAAAGATTGATAGTGTGAAGTCAGCTTCCTATAGAACGGCACATTTTCAAGGGTCAAAGTTCACCAAAGTTGAACCTGATATAACTGCAAATTAATCCACTGGTTTCAGAAATTCCATTTGAATAAGTCGTATTTTCCATGAAGTGTTTCCATTTTGAAAATACTTTTGTCTTTGCTGAATTGGACAAAATGATTTGATTAGGACTGGAAACACAATGTTGGTTTCAGACTCACTTCGAATTTGTCACCTGTGACTTGAGTAGAGCCATCATACCCAGGACTTGGGACAGAATGACTCAGTCCTTCCTCTGGTCACTTCAGATAATGTTAGGATTTGATTGTCTCTTATTAGAAACTATAGCTGTTCTGAAGTTGAGTACATAGAAATGACTTGTTTTGCTTTGATTTAACATAATGTGATTAATCTATTAATCTAACAAAAGTCTGTGAACTGTATCAGATATATATTCAATGTCCTACTCACAGGGAAACAATGAGTCGTCTCGGCAGCGACGGATACCTTTCATAGCTTAGCAGACTTGTCACACATTGTTTCCTTCACCTTGCCTAATTGCCTCTAGCCAGTCCGCTGCTCATTTAGAGAGAATGAGAATGTCATTTGCCAGATGTCATTTGTAGTTATTGCTAATGAGCAGCAGCTGGACATGCATCCACGCTCCACACCCATAATCCCCAACACACTTCTTGACTTATAAGCATCTCTAGCTCCAAAAATAGCAACAGTGGTTTTGTAATGTGTCAGGCCTCCCTGCTGCACTGCAGCACACCCACATGTTCTCACTGCTGCTGATACCCGAGCAGCTGGGAAGCCTCCTGGCATTGATCTGAATGCGGAAGCAAGTCGGCTTTGCTAGGATGTGTTTGATTAGCAGATAACTGATATCGTTTGCTTTCAATAGTTGGCTGTATTAGCTAGCTGGAACTCATGTTTGGAGTGTATGTTGCATTTAACATGAAGACACATCTTGATTAGGATGGATCTGAATCTTGCTAAGTAAAATCAATGCATTCACATTTCAAAGATATGGCAACTTTTGCATTACAGGTTTAGCATTTGTGAGAATATCAGCAGCAGCCTAAAAAACGGGTCACACCCTTTCATCTACCCAATATGGTTATTCCTTGTGATGCCATCTGGACTATTTCTTTAGTCACATAGCGTCCAACACAGAGCTAACATGTCTCTGAAGCTGTAAATAGTAGCCTTGTTTGTGAAGTGTTGACTGTGGCACAGCAGAGCGCCATTGTTCTGCCTTTAACACACTGTGGTTTTTATACTGACCAGAATGATGCATTGTGGATGGCAGAGGCACTCTCCAGAGACAGTACAGAGTTTGTGTTAAGACTATATGTCTGGCTAAAAGCAGTCTTTTAATGGGCCATTTCACTAGAACACACGATTAGCTAAATATTCTCCCGCTCCCACTCCTAGATTTCCTCCCTTAGTGAATTTCTGTTTAGGCTGGAAGCGAAATTAAAAATGTTTCACATGTATATTTCTAATGAATGTAAGCATTCTGCTCTGAAAACTTCCACGGGTCAGTTGATGCCTTCTTAAAAGCTGAATTCAAGTTTTAGACAACAGCAAAATGATGGTGTTTCGACTTGATGTCTGCCGTTGTTTAATACATTTGACTGTGATGCTCTGATGACAGTTGATAGGAAATCCAGTTTAGGCATAAAGACTTGAAATATATAAAGCTTTGTGTCGTTCGAGCTCTTACTCAGTGGATGAGGGAAAAGCTATAGTATGTGGACCTTAAAGGTGAAATAATAATGTTTATTTTCAGGTTGAAATGTGTATTTCAGGTGACTTCTACAAACTGTTTTCATTATGCATTGTTCAAAAACCCATATTTTTTTCTCACACTGCCCACTTCTTCATCACTTGTTTTATACCTTCTGTCCATGCTCCAGTCTGCTCTGATCTATGGTCAGATCCATACACAGACAGTTGTGTTTCCCTGGCGTCTACACAGCCAGGGTACCAAAATAACTGAATTTGGCTTTACTTCTATCCCAAATAGAACCACGATAATGCCCATGTAAATCAAAATTACAACTCTGGTTATGTAACTGGCTTCCACGTTCACTAACTTTCTGCCACATTCTGACTTTATTCTCTTCTCCTCTGAAGGGAGTGGTTTTGGCCCTATGACATCATTCACCTATTTTCCTACTGAACAACCTTCCAAACAACATTCCAAAGATATGCTGTCAAACATTCAAACCCAAAGGACAAACATGAATACAAACATGAAGGTTTTCTCCATTAAAACAGTTAAAACAACATTAAAAGAACATTAAAGTGCTGCTAAGCTTATGATGATCGGCCATCTAGTTAAAATAAGATGGAAAATTTGCTATATCGATAACCTCAGGCCATAAATACCACATACTGCTGGAACACACCTCAATACATTGGTTATGTCTCATATGTATATTCTCCAGGGTCATATATGGTGAAAGGGCACCTCATATATGTCAAATAGAAACCTCCTGTGAAAGGATGGTTTGAAAATAATAAAATAGATTTAAACCTCAGTCAAGACACACTATTATGCCTATAGAAGATCAAATGTTTAGTACATTCACTGTACTTACTAAATACATACACACGTCACACACACACACACACACTAAATCCATGAAAAAAGAAAATACAGACTGTCCCAATTAAACCCGCCTCATCATTATCTTCTAGGACATTGTCCCACTTGCAGCTGCAATATTTCTGTTGAGTGAGCATATTCCTGTGCTTATGTAAAGAAGGAATAGTAATGACTTGATGTGGTGCTGCTGATACCCACGTGAGGGTCTGCAGGTCCTCTGGGGGAGGATTGGAAAACTATGCATTAAATATATGTATTTTTTCAGTTTTTGTACATCCGGAGTTGCTTTCACTAGTGTCCCAAAGCAACCCATTTCTTGTCAATTGTCACAGTTAAAACTGTTGACATGCATTAAGCTATGCCCCACACCACTGTTTGTCACTTCTGTCATGACATGATACTCAATTGACTGTCCACTCGGGTTGTGATGGCTTGGATGAGGGACACATGCAGAGGGAGAGGAGTGTCAAGCAGCAACGTCTGCTATTTGAAGTACTTACTGACCACAGCCATAAATAAGATGAAGCCACAGCAGAGAAAGAGTCGACTCGGTATGAAAGCCAACAGATGAGGCGTGTAAACACAGTGTGGTAATGTAGCTTTGATTATGATGCACCAGCCATGACACCTGCTCTCTGGGCAGAATTTCCACAGTGGGCCTTCAGGGGATTTTCCCAGTTATTCCTGCTCACTCTTCGATTTAATTTATCTGGAAATGTTGCCAAGTCTAACGTGATTGTATTGTGTCGGCTATTATGTGTAGCCTTGCAAACACTGGCAGAAATAGACACAACCTGTCACGACCGCTTTTTGTGGTTTCGATAATTGTAATAGTTGTACTTTATTGTACAGTGGAACAACAGTTGCTTCTTTAAGCATGGACAATGTAAAGTAATAGTTCAACATTTTTGAACACATATACTTTTTTTTATTCTTGGGTATGTTTATGCATGGAACTGGTAGACATATTTCATGTTTGGGAAACTATTCATCCCTATGAAGAATAATATCAGTTCAATATTCCTTCCTTTTAGCTATGGGTTTGTCTCCACCAACTCCTAAATCTATAAAATTTAGTATGTAGCTGCTAATTTTTTTCATTGGCCGATATCTGGCAGGTAAGAACAGAGCTTGTGGTCTCTCATCGTGTAACTTGTCAACACTGTGTCATTGTCGCAGATAATATGTTGTCTGACAAGGAGACCATAGTGCTTATTAGAGCATGCACATGCACATTTGCTGTAGAAACTGATAAATCATCTTAGTTTTCAAATAGCAATCTAAGTGTGTATTTTTAGTTCACAACTATAATTGTCTGTGTTAGTACATTCACACATTGTTTACATAATGTTATAGACTGTAGAGACAAACCATCAAAGCCCACCCCAACTCACAGCAGCATGATATCAACCTCGGTCTGCATGCCAACCGAGGACTCCCTGATTTCCCAGGAGTGATTGCTCTGAGCTGTCAGCTTCAAGAAGCATTGGATTGATTTCTCATTACATGGTCTTAGTGAGCTCCATGTACTTTGATGAGTCGATGCAACACAGGGTACTGTTCGAGTTGAAGAAAAAAACCAACATCCTCTTGCCTCTGTGACGAATCAGTGTTATACAGTATTTCAGACACATATACGTTTTTTGTTCCACTTCTTCAGCTTTGCTAATGTAATGATCTAATTTTCAAGAGTGAGAAATCTCTCTCCAGGGGAGGTTGCAATAAAAGGCACCTGAGCCCAAATTGATTTCAGTCTGCTGGAGATGAAAAACAGGCAGGCCATTGACAATTCATGTCTGATCTTCAATGTTGGCAGTCAGCCTCCATGGATTCTCTTTAAAATGTACATACACATATCATCTTGTCAATAGGGCAAAAATGTCTTCTACGATAAATGATATCTGTGTAACTGAAGAAGAAAAAAATGCCCGTAAAAAGGCAAAAGGCAGGAATTATTCATTCACAGAACTGACATGAAAAGCTTATCAGATGTGTTAGTGTGCAATATGTGCATCACAAACTGGCCAATCGTAAATAAAACAATATACAACAAATTGCATTATGCACCTTTAAATAGTGACTTTCAAAATAGTAAAAGAAGAAATCAATTTTACAGAACACCTGCATGTTGTAATAAAATATCTATATATGGCACTACTGCTACCGACGATATGTCGCAATATAATTTTTTTTGTACCACCCCTAATTACCACACACATAGCTTAAGGAGAAAGTAAAAGTGAAACTGACTTTCTTGGTGTTGAAATGGTTTAATTGCATTAGATTTGGAACAAATAAGCAGAAGTTGGGTCTAGCCAAATGGCTCCATCAGCCATATTCAGTAGGCGATGTGTGAGAAATCGCAAGCAGTCAAACAAACATCTGGAGTGAGTTTGACGATCATCAATAATTTGAGCAGGAGTTATACAAAAATATATTACTACAATTTTTTTTTTTAAATCATGATATTATTTGAAAGCAATGTCACCCACTCCGACTTTGGTCAATGAAAAGGTATCTCTTTACCAATGTTAGAGATTTACTGTGGATTTTCCTGTGTTCCCTATAGATGAATCCTAAAGGATGAATTCTAATTTCCAGTTGTAGACAACATAATCTAATTCCCATGAAATGAATTGAGCACATTCACACTCCCTAGAGGATGAATTGTTTTTGGTTGGGACATTTTATAATCAGTCTTCCTCAACCATTGGTTTCCAAACAGAGATACACTTTTGGCCTGTTTCGCAGACATGGATTAAACCTAGTTCTGGACTAAATTGTACTTTCTATGGACAATCTCCATTCAAAATTGAATTTAGTCTAGGACTAGGCTTAATCCATGTCGTGAAACTGGCCCTTTAAGTCATAATTGACCCATGACCTTTCCTCTAGTGACATCCTTTGGAAAGACTTGACAACTTTAGCCCAACTACTCTTTATCTCCTGACTAGTGCCAATGCAATGTGTACTATGTGGTCATTTTGTCCCATATATTCACAGTTGGGTGTTTTATGATACTCGCAGGCTCTATCAAGAGTTTGGGCTAATTGAGTGTGATGATACATGGAGGCATTGATAGAAATGCCTTTGCCTCACATGTTACATCATCAGCACAAGCGGCTGGCTGAATTCTCAGGCCTCGAAGGCTGGCTGCCAATTCAAAGCAAACATGTTCCTCTGTGCCTGCTATGGACACAGTGTCTAACAAGCGAAAAAGAGGGTCAGTGAATCATATCCAAATAGTGTCCCTACTCTGTGAATGTCTCTGGAATCCAAATTTAACCATTTTTATGATGTTTACCTACAAGGAATCATGATATTTTGTTGTATTTTTGCCTTAAAGTGCAGTGTAGATACAATAGAACAACTTAACATATAAGGAGGCAATCACATGCTGTGATTCTGCTGATTTCAGTGTCACTCAGGCATTTGTTGCAGTGAGAGGCATCTTGCTGTTGCTTGGCAACACTTATGTGCTGTCAGCCTGTTGTGTGTTGGTGAGCTTCACAGTATAACATTTTGCAAGTAGCTATATTCAAGCACAGACACAATATTAAGAATCAAATCTCAAACTAACCAGGTTAATGTTTTGAAAAAGTTAGAATGATCTTACTACAGTGTACGCAAAGACAGAGGACAAAACAATCAAAACAAGCTGACAGACACACAATCGGCAAATCCAGCAGACGCAGAGTAGCATTAGTATTCATTTTGTGAGTTGTTTGTTTGACAATACTACGGCAAAATTCACTGCCAGGCACTAAGTAACTTTTTGGTGTGGGCAGGTATGAACTGTGGGTTAAAGGATTGTCGCCTTCATTAAAAAATCACATCAGCATCCCAATTAAAGTATCTAGCAGTTCTGTGCTGCGGGCAGTCAAAACATTACTTAGTGCCCAGAGGAGGTGTGGGACAGGAGCTGAACTAAGAGTGTGTCCCCTGTGTTCCCATGTAACCTTCCTGGACCTGTGATTGATTTGCTCTTTAAAGGCAGAACAGACTGCAAATGTTTAATATTTTTTATAGTCCTGTCAATACACTTTGTATTGTTGAATAAGTGTCTGATCAACATGATATAATATTTATCATATTTTATGTTATTTTGCATCATATACATATCATTAGATATCACGATGACAGGACTCATAGAAGACTGCAGGGAGCAGGCCTGTAGCTTATGACAGGGTCATTATAATATCATTATAATGCATGCTGCTGTCAATGAGTCATGCCCCCATGGCACAACACAGAAACAAGCACCTCTTCACACTTGATATATATTTTCTCAAAGAACAGCTTTGTTCATGATATAGCTAACAACCTGGAGGATAACGTTTTTTTCTAATATGAATTTGAAACCAGAATAACAACTGAAGTAGTGCAGATGTGTTGGCACATCTTTGAAGTACACTCACTTGACTAAACATACAGTTCATTTTATGTGCTGTGAAACCCGCTTAAGTAAATGCTATCTTGGGATGACTAGAGTGTGTTAACTGTGACTGATGATTGACAAGGTGCTTGAGATGTTGCAACTATCCTATTTTCACTGCACTTGATAGGACCTGACATTACATTAGAACCTTACCTGAACCGTCTCGTTCTTAGTCTGAGAGAGCGACTTCGTTTACGGAAGATTCCAACCTGAACAAAGACAACAGTCTTTTGGGAGCAAAGCTTTTTAACCTCTGCTTATTTTTACTAACTGGGTTGGAACTAAACCTTTCAGTAACATGGCAGTTGTCTTATCTGACTTGAATTTGGGTCATATCACCCTTCACATGAAGAACTGTTTTGCTGAAGAGCTGAAACTCTGTTTAACCTGTGCCTCTTTGACGAATCGCTCTCTCCCAAATCTGCAGGAAAGAAATAATAAGAGCTTTGAGAACTGGGTCATTTTTTTCTTTTCTAAAGACAAGCCTTCTGCCGCAGCCCTCAGTTGTGGTAGGCTTTATGGATTGCAGTTCATAATATTTATATCTAAGCTTTTTTCCCCCTCCGATACATCTAATGGTTGCCCATGCAGCACAGGCCTCTCATGGAAAAGCGTATGGGATTACAGTGACTGAATGGTTCATGCAAAATTCAAACAAAGATTGTTTTGTCCTCGCAACTAAAAGAGTGACTCAGAGGTAGACAGTGAGAGGAAAACGTTTACCTACTAAAATAGGTTTACTGCAGGGCTGTGAGGGAGGCAGTCATGTTTTCCGCACAACAGGGACAAGATTGGGGCAGTGCGTTAATCTTCAAAGACATTAGAATTGGATAATTCAACCCAGCAAAACATACACAAGACAAGACCATCTCCACTGGCTGTTAAACTAGCTCTGAAAAGGTTGGCAACATTGGCATGATGAGCAAACAGATCGATTAACGTCAAGCAAGTTAACCTTCTAGCTTTAACTGGGAAGAACCAATGCTAAAATGTAACGTTCCCATGTGGAAGTAAGTATCAGTTGAACAGTGTGAAGAAAAACAACCTGTCAGGATGGCTGACTTTATGTGATACTGTAGGTTACGTCTCCAACTTTTTCAGCAATTCAAATAGGTCTTGTGCTGGCGTAGCCCAGTTGAAGTATCATTTGACCAATCATAACTTTGCCTGCAAGAATTTACAAGTTTGAGGTGCCAAAAAAATGCGGAAAAGCACAATGGGATCGACACAACTCTACAGGCCGTAGTAACGCATTAACAATGCTTATGGAACTTTAAGTTTGGCTTCATCACTGGAAATTATTGCTAAAACAATACCTAAGTTTTGATTTCAATACCAAGTGGCAGTCTTAAAAAATATGTTTTGTGATGACTCCTTTGGTTTTGATACGTAATTACACTTTTTGCATAAAAAAGGTATTGAGGTTTGATATGTAGCTTCAGTTGTTGCTTCATATAGACAGATATCAAATTTTTTTTTTATCAAAACAATTAGCATTCTGACACACCTTCTCCCATCTGGCAGCATGATTGCAACACGCAATCATACATTTATTTATTTCAATTTGTCGAAGATTTCCGGTAAAGGATTATACTTCCCCACACAAGATTCTACATCTCAAAACAACCATACAGCGAAAAAAATAAAAATAAAAAATACCACTGTAGGGGAGAACGGGGTAATGTGAGACACTTTTTACATTTGCTTCCCTCAAAGGGAGCTAAAATGATTTATCAGTCAAATGTACACATTTCCTATTAATTCAGGATGTTTCATAGAAAAGGGCATTAGCAGAATTTATTCATGACAAAGGGCAGTGAAAATATGATTGTTTAAAAAAATTTGTCATGTGTCTCAGTTAACCCCAGCTGTGGGGTAAAATGAGACAGACCAGAGAAATCAAGAGGGTAAACTGATCTACTTACTTTTTCCACTCTGAAACTACCATAACAACAAATGTTGTTACAATACTGACAGCTAGCTTGAAAACCAAATATTCCAAAACTAATGTCGGACGAGTAACAGAATCATGGGGTTTGGTCAATTAAGAAAAAACATTTTCCAAACACTTGAAAGTAACTCTGATCAAATACACCATATAATTCATATTCAATAATTAACATTCAAATGACAGATAGAACCAGTTTAGACCAGTTAAAACACAGTCTGGGGGTCAGAACACAGGACTAGACCCAGCTGTCATTTTCCATCTTTTGAGTCTTTGATTAATATTGTTCTGCATTTGTTTTATTGGGATCATTCATTGAATAAAGACATATTACTTAGAGTCTATTGATGTTAAAGGTCACTCTCTTGTCCCCCACATACATACGAGCCAAACCATTCCCTTGCCGAAACCCCTTCAACCATCAACCCCCACCTCCAGTCCACATTGTCTTTTGTCTTATTCAAACTAGTCTCCTTGCTACCTCAAATATAATGGATTAATTTAAAAGAGGGCACAGACACTGTCTCACTTTACCCCACAGTATTTGTCACTTTACCCCACTGTCACAAATTGAGAAAAAACTACCTCTCTCAGTAAATCAGGATAATCTTCAGTTATCATCATCACATGGTTTCATATGTTGGTAGTTCATCAACATGTATGATAGAAGTTTTTCTACCTGAATCAATTTGCTTTGGCACAACAATCGATTAAGTTGACAGCAAGAATATTTACTTTTACATGCAAAAAATTAATTTTTGTGAAAAAAACATGCTTACAACATCACCATTCGGTCCTCTCTTCCATGGCCAAGGGGAAATGAGAGGGGCTTGAAAACATATATCTCACATGACCAACAATGTGTTCCATTGCCTAGATACAGGGGGTGTCTCACATTACCCGATGGCTCACATTCCCCCGTTCTCCCCTATATTTATTTAAAGTGTCACAAACCAGCTTTATAATTATACAAAATATCCTTTCCCGACCAGAATTGATCCAACCTATTTTAAGAGTTAAGTGAAGAAGCCTCAACTTTTTGCTCTGGAAGCTCATTCAGTATTTTTTCTCTTTACAAAGAAACACTTTTGTAGACAGGGTTAGGGTTAGTTCCCTTATTTTCCTCCCTAACTCCCTACTATATTTCTAAAGTGTAAGGTGTTAATCAGTTCAATAAAATGACCTTAAAGAGCTTCATTCAGCACAACCTTAAAGCCCCTGGTGTCTGCTGACCTCGTTCTGTTCTGTGCGTCTGGATTTGGAGTGGTTAGCTTGTTCTACCAGTGAACCTCTGCAGTGAATAGTGTTAGCCTGGAGCACATCTGTTCATATGGCTAATCCACAAAAGGCTGCTCCCTTGCATAATGCTCCTACTGGGCAACCACTTCAGCTGGCACAAACAAGCCGCATTACAATGGTGTCGCTGCAGCTAGCCTCGGCGAGGCTACGTTCAGAGCTGAAAGACAGGTCTGCTAAGCTGCTGAATCGAGCCGACTCGTGTTTGATAGCGGCTAACTGTTTGCTCCAGAGCTGCTGGCCTCATTTCAGAAGCCTCCCCCCTGGCTTCTCCCCCTTTATCTCATCCTCCCCGCTTTCTTATATTAGAACCCGCTCCATATTCACTCTCCTTCTTTCTTTTTAATCTCTTTTCTACTTGAATAGTCCTATAGCATTGCTCTGCTCAGTGCATCACATGCCCGACTAGGTCACCTTGCTATTCTTTTTTTGTTTGTACTTCATATACTAAAGTCAAACTATATTACACAAAGCCCTGCAATCTTACATAATAATGTACATCAGCAGATAGACTCACAGTACAACGGCCTGTCAAGGTTGAGACCGCCATAGACAAAGGGGCTGAAATGCTATTTATCATGAGCAGGGAGGCTGAGATTTATTCAGGTCATAAGGATTTAGCCATACATTATTATAGTGTGTGTAGTACTGTGTCTCAGATGGCCGAGCGTGACACCGTCAGAACATTTCAGAGATAGTTTACACAGACAATATTGATATCTGAGGGTGTATAGTTTCAGTGATTCAAGGTCTTTTTTATAGTAGAAAATGTGTACAGTTTTTTTCACACATGAGCAGAAATTTCTCTCAATCAAAAGTACATCTTCTGTAGGAAATGTGTGCCGCAAGCAGCTGATGTTCAAATTGTGGATGTTGATAAGATGACCTGTGTAGACACATCAGTTTGTTTTGAAGGTTTTGATATTCAGAGGGCAAAGCAGCACCTTCCAACAGCATATTACTCCTATATTTAACCCGTTGCATGTATGCATAAAATGATGTGCTTTGGCTATAGATCAGACAGATGTTGAGAGCTGGTTAATTTACTATAAGGAGTTTTCTATGATATGAGAGAGAAAAAACTATGATAATGAATACAATGGCAGGACTGGCTGTTCTGTTTGAAGTTGAAAAGCATTGACATCTTGCGGTGAAATCAATTTCATTCAGATCAGTGGATTAAAGGGCAACCTGTTCAAGATTGCATGTAAAATTTTACCGTGGTTAACTTTGCCAATCTGTCTAGCTGATCAGTAGCAGACGGTCTTGACAGATAAATAACGCTGCTGTGCTGAAGAATAAAGTGCACTAACAAGGTTGGCAGACTTATGAGGCAGGGACGATCGTACATTGTAAAATAAAGTGGGTGAAAATAGTGTGGGGTTAGTGACAGAGCTAGCAGATGTTAGTAGTAAGCTTCTAACAATACTAGAGCGTGCAAGTGAACTGCGCTGTGTACTTTGTGGTCAAGTTGGAGCACTTGAAGCAGTTCAGCATGCTTGAGGAAGTGGATTCTATTTTGGCTCATACCCACATGGTTGATTGCAATTAATGTAAGTTGCTTAGGATAAGAGTTTCACCTAATCATTTGTGTTGATTGCCACCCTTGAGACATATTTCATGGTGTAAAAGTAACACCTGCACCAACTCATTTGGCAGCCATCTAAAAATATATTAAGAAAACATATCCACACCTGCCCTGTTTTATGCATTAAAAATATTAATCTTGAAAACAATATATAGTTGGAAAAACAGTAAAGTACTGAAGAACTCTATATTAATAAAACATAGTTAGGCAGAAATAGAATGTCAGCATACAAACATTTGCCCTGCAGCGAATTGGATGTCTGATTGTGAAGGATGCACATTGATGCAGAGTGTGAAAAGAAAACAGTAGCTGAAAATATTTGATTGTGGTATGAGTGACACTATTGTTGGGATGTATCAGCCAATGATTATTCTTAAAGATTTGAGGAGCCATATATTTCAAAACATATGAAAAACATGTGATATCAAAAAAAGTGAATACAAGCTGCAGTGGACTCTTTAAGACACAGATGTAAAGTTTGAATGAAGTGAGCCAGTCCGGCTGAAAGTACAATAAGTAACGAGTGTTTTCCTCATATTTAGTCACTGGGGTCAACTAGTGTTTAGAATGCAGTGCACTACACTGCTTACAGCCACAGGGGTTGTTGACTGAGACTGAGAGTGAATGAGCCGTCGTACTACACAGCCTGCTCCTGGCAGCGCTGATAAAGAAAAAATGTCTTGAAGGTTGCTGTGATAAAAAGATACTGGGTCCAGCCTGGAGAATAGCCTTCCACCCTCACCGTGGAGGAATGCAGAAAATGTTTGCACAACCTCCCCAGTGTTGCAACACTACCGGGCAAGGATACACATAAATGTGTCCAAGTGTGTGTTCAGCTGAGAGAGGGAGAGCTCTGGATGAAACTGTCCTGAAAGAATCAAAGTTTTATCATGGAACTTTAATCTTCCTGTCATCAAAGGCAGGAGCATCTGCTTTCAGTTTTGTGTTTTAGCCTGTCTGGATTTCTGAGGCCCATACTGACATGAATATTAGGGAGTACCAAATCTGATAAAGATATATTGGCTTAGCACATAACATACACAATCCTGATACGGAACATTTAGGTTTGGTGTTTTTTAAAAGAATGGTGACCTAGGTTCATACTGAGCAGGGCATATTACTGTGTCAGAAACCTTGTTGCTGCTCTCTGGTGGACAAACTACAGTACATAATTCAGTCAGGTTTTTAAGTGACTACCAACAGAGTTAAACGATCACTCTTATATGATATATCTGCAATAGATCCGCCCAACTCATTTATTGGAGGAATCTTGTCAAAATCCAGCAACACTCAGACAACCTTTCCAGTTGTCAGTCCAGCTGTCCAGTAATCTGTCCTGTAATCTGTGTAGTAATCAGTCTAGTTATATGATAAAACGGGATATGTTAATTCTTCCGGTTGACTGTATAGTCAGGGAGCAGACAGCCAATAGAATGAGGAGTAATACGCTCTAATATGGAAAGACACATAGGGTTCTGTATGCATCTTAAACTGCTCGCCAATCTCAAGAATCCAGCTTGAGTGAATTCTAAACATTAGAGAGTCTTTAAATTTGGTGATGATTTATAAATCATAGTTGAAGCGTTCAACAAAGTGTTTATTTGAAAATCAAATAAGATCATTACAATGAAACTAGATGGATGGATGAACACGAAAAGACAGAATTTCAGCAATCATGCCGTCAAAACGTCAAGTGATAAAAATCAACAACAATCATTTGAAAAATGGAATCATATCAAAGGGAAATTAGTATCTGAGTGTAAACTGAAACTCGCATTAAGTTTCCAAACGTTGAAAACACTTTTACTAACCACGGTTGAGTTTTTTTTGTGTTTGGAGTTAATGCAGGTTTAAGTGGAAATCAGGCAATGTTGTGAAACAGTCCCATCAAGGTGTACCTGCAACACCTGTTGTTATCTATTTTAAGACCTAATCCTATAAATAGTGTCAGTGCCACCTGGCCTAAATCATTGTATGTGTCCGCTACAAAAGACACACACACACAAACCTCAACAGATCACACTATGTTTTGGTTTTTGGATGAAATTATTTGGTATTTGCTTCCTTGGTTCTAATCCAGTTATTTTTAATAGTATGTCTCTATATGTAACTTTACACAACAAACTGGACACAACGACTTTGGTGAGGTGGATGTTTTTGGCTCTGTGTTAGAAGATGGTAGAGACTGTGCTCTTGAAAATACAGTTATATAAATAAATGTACCACATGCATTACAGTACCCTCAGGTTTATATAGGACAGCATCAAATGAACTGCCATAGACTGTCTAATAGGTGAAGTACAGTAGCACACCGAGCTCTCAGTGTTCCCACGAGAAGAGTGCTATAAACGCATCCGGAGACAGGTCCCCGGGAGTGGGTTGCTGTCATCCAGGATGTGCTCCAATAGGCACAGCGCAGCCAGTAAAAATAGTCCACAAGGTTTAAATTTAGGTTCAAATGTGTTGAAGATGCTGCCGTTAAGACTCAGTGCTACTTCTGCCATCTTGTGGGCAAAATTCCGCAACTGCAACGTGGAACGCGGGCAGCAGTGAAAATCCTCAGTCGTGTGGAACCATCCCCGTGCAGTGAGGGGCATTTGACGCAGGAGCACACCAAGAATTTGCATTTGTGTTGCATGTTTGCATGTACTGTACCTCGTCCGATGGATAGGACTTGAGGTGTGTGTGTGTGAGAGCAAGATGGACAGAGGCAGCCTCGAGGGGGATTAAAGTAAATGAGGAGGGAGGGGAGAGCGACACAGAGACACGAGCAGAGCCGTCCGTTGAGAGCAGGAGGAGGAGGATGGCAGGATGATGAGTAGCGGAGGAGGTGCAGGAGTTCCACCATGAGATCCAGGGTGTGAAGCCACGGAAGCGTTAACTAGTGTTCAGCTGGAGTGATGCTTCTCACGCTGCTTTTCTACCTGCGAGTCAAAGGTAGGGGATCTGGGGTTAGAATGTGTGTGTGTGTGTGTGTGTGTGTGTGTGTGTGTGTGTGTGTGTGTGATTCTGTAACAGGGAATCGGACGATGTTGGGCCATCTGAGGTCTAAGCAGAGCGTGTCAGGCTCGCTAAAAAGAATGCATGGGAACTGAGTTAAGTTGAGGCAAGTGGGTTTGCCCTTTTGCCGGCGATGACATCATTAGTATTCACTCAGTGATGGGGATAGGATTACTTTGAAGAAATGTGTCTCTCCTTCTCAATGCTATGCAAGCAAAAAGACCACTGAAACTGCTCCACTGTCTTGATGTATGCAGCCTATGGTTTAAATGCAAGCAGAGCATGAAGATCCATTTTTTTGCAAGGTCAGATCGGCTCCACAGTAACTGTTAAACAGCGTGTGGCTTTAGTCCTCACTTTGGCAGCTGCATCATAATTGAATATCCCCGTTTGTGTCTTGCTGGGAGCGTATGAGGTCATCCTCTGTCAGCGGCATAATGTCCGCCTCTTGGCTCTTCTCAGAACCACACTGGGGCTTCTATAGTGGGGCCTTCAGATCAGGATCTCTCTAACTCATTTAAAAACACTCCGTCTATTCGTCTCTGTGGGAAGTAACAATGTTATTGTCTGAATATCTTCCTGTGTATGTTGATGTAAGGATGTTGTGTAGCTAATGATCACCATTTCCAACCCTCTGTAGTTGCAACACTTGGATAGGACATGCTAGACTCTACACTCTATTGCTGCAGTCATGCAAATGAGTTATTTCAAATCACGATTGACCTAGAGTGAACTCAACTATAGAAGCTATTCTGAGGTATAGCCCTAGGCCTATATATATAACTGCACTTGACATGCGTTTGTATAAAACATATTGTTTTTAGATTGCACATTAAACATTTGTAATAGACAATGGCAACACATAGCAGCTACAAAGCAGTCAATTAAGGCTGCAGATAAATATTATTTCTGTTGTTGATTTTTTTCATGGTTTAGTCAACTACATGACTTCAGAAAAGAGATCAGTTGCAGAATCAAAATTATTGTTTGAGGCCAGTCACATAATTTACACTTTCACTGGTCTGATTAAATCCCCAAAGTGATTGTTTCCTGAGTGAAACTTTAATGAGTTTGTGGAGGCCGTCTGGTTGTTTTCATGTCTGTAGTTTAATATTATTTCCGTGTGAGTGTCTGTGCATGTTTCATCCATGTATTAGTGGAAGCACACACTTATAGAACTGCAGCTGGTTATATAACTATATAACTGATTAGACGGGCTTTCCCAAATCAATGTTTGCTTTTATATAGTGTGTGTAGCTAGATGATGTAATGAAATGGAAATAGATGTTTTCTCCCTGTGGCAACTTTGGCAACACCAGGATGTTAAGCTATAACACAAAGTAATTTAGGACTTGATTAATCAATAACAACACACACACACACACACACACACACACACACACACACACACACACACACACACACACACACACACACACACACACACACACACACACACACACACAGCTTCCCAACTAACTGTCTATCAAATGCTTTTTACAGAACAATGACCAAATCCTGCTTCTGGAAGTAGTTAAAGACACTGAATTCTGAGCCTTGATGTTCTTAAAGAGCATCGCTCTTTGAGTCTAGTGTCTAAACATATCAAGCAGATTATTAAGGGAAGTGTTGCCAGGTAAATACAGTTCAACAGCAAGTGCAGTCCTCAAACACTAATGTTACTAGCTATTTTGCGAGGACACATGCGGTTTGAGATAGAACCAACCTACTGTATACATAGATATGAATATATAAACAAAATTGAGGCAGAACAAAATGACAGCTTGATGGATAAATTGTAGGTCAAATTGTAACACTGTAAGCATAATCCGAACAGTTTCAAATGAACAGATACATTGAATTTCTGCTATAAAGACCGCTAAGAGTTTGGTGGAGAAAGCTTTGCTGTAGTGTTTGAGGGACGAGTGAGAGAGTATTCAGTAGTGGCCTCTTTTAACTGATGTGAGCTAAAATAAACACCATGAAATGAAAAAGATTATAATACAAAGTAGGGTATAGAGGGTGCTGGTCACAGTTGAACATTTCATAATTTAATTATTTGTAGATGTTTTTATTTGGCAAGTACCAAATGCTGATTATCTTAGGATCAAAAATGGAATGTTGTGGGACACTTACCTACTAATAATAGCAATGATAATAACTAAAGACCTCAGCGCCTAAACCCACTACAGATTTCTCAACATTTCACATAGTTTATTTCTAATCACGATGGCGTGACCTTTTCTCATGTAACACTTTGGGTAAGATTACAACAAACACCAATGATACATGATGCGATCGGTTGATACTTCAGAGAAAGAAAACATTCTCTGGTTGACAAGCTTGCTACAATTGATGTTCTCATTCACACCTCACACCTCAGTGGACTGATACAAGCGTGGTGGATCTGTTGCCATGGTGTCAACTAAAGCGGCTGACACATATTGTGACACATCTACATGACAGGAGTCCAGGGGATCCCACACACTCTGATGTCTTGCCCATCATACTGTAGGCGTATGCCCTCCTCCTACCCTTACCCTTCAAGAAAACCCAGACAGTCCTCATTAGTCTTCTTGAAGGCTTCATGTTTCTCCTAAATCCAGATCACCTTTCAGTAAATCCAACTTGTGAATTGCTCATCTTTTGTCATGTAATGCACTTTGCAGTGTCCGCCCTCTCACACTTTATCTGGACAATGATATTTCAAAGGACAATTGAATAAATGTTTTAATCAACAGTTATGTCAGTATTGAGCATCCCCTACCACAGAGGTCTAACTGTTTAAAAAAAAGCCTCAGGGCTGTTTTATTGATCCCTCTTTGGAAGTGGAATCTGTAATAACCTTACGTCACTGCATGTAATGGCCCATCACAATTGGCAGCAGAGACAATGTATCCTGAAAACAACTTTAACATCTAGGAACAAGAAAAAGTCTTCACTGATATATACATATATATATAGAACCCTACAGCTGATTCCTGAAGAACTTCTTGAAAACAGACAGTGCAGTGTACTGCCATTCCTGAGGACTTTTGCTTTCTTTTCTTTTTTTTTAAAGGGTATTAGGGAGGGGGCGGGTGTTGTTGGTAGCAACTTGTGTGCTGCTACTTTCCTGCAAGTGCGAGGAACAATATCTGGAAATGAGTCAAGCCCTCATAAATGTCCTGTCCTGGAGAGACGTGGTCGTACCACCCTGTTCTCCTGCTACACGGCTCCCCACACCAGCCACAGTGGAACAAAGGCAGGGCAGACTGCTCTTTTTTAACACCTCCCACGGACAAAATGGCAGGACTGTGCGCGTTGGCCTTTGCATCCGGAGGTGTAGTATTGTGTTTACGTTCTTTGATTCATTGTCTGAGAAACCGTTTGACTCGTCTGCTTTGATGCTTCTAGTCTGCGTCTTTTCTTTTGCGCTCACTCTGGCACTTGGACAGAGAACTGGGGCAATGCATCACTGCTTCTCCAGAGGGGGATGTGGTAATAGGTCTGCTAGCAAAGTGCAAGTAGTGTGTCGCGAGCACATGCCTGAGGCAGCTGTGCTTGTGGTTCTCTTTGCATCCCTTCAGGCTGTGAGGACTATCCTGGTAGCAAGATGTAAACAAGGACTGGTCCCCCTCCTCCCCTCCATGCGAAAATAGTTTTTTAATTGGATGCAGAAACCTCCAACAACAGCTGCGATAACCAGAGGGGATTTAAAGAGGGAGTCATTGTCGCTGTTGGAATTGGTAATCTGATTATTTTGGATAAGACATGAAAGAATACATGAGGCTGGAGATCCCATGGGTGTATTTATGTTGAGACGGCCTGATTCTGGGGTCAGTGTGTGACAATATTTACATGAAGAGTCATGGCGGGACAGCAGGAAGTGACTTTGGAATGGCATCATGAAATCACTCTTGGTTCACTTGTGCTCATATTTCCAACTGTTCCTCTCAAATGAAGCATGTGCTGCACTCCGCTGCATGCATTTGTCTCTCTCTACATCTGTCACCATGCCTGAAGCAACACTTTTCCTCACTCAAATCTAATTTGGTGTGTGAGTTCACACTTCGCTCAGAATATCCTCTAAAGATATGCCTCGAGTCGAGTCGGTCTGTTGTTGTGATTTGAAATTCGCTTTGTTCTCTCAAGTCATCTATGTGAAATCCTTTACTTCTTTAGCTCGGCCTTCAAAGAATACACATGTTGGCTTGAGAAATTCATTGACCTCTCCCAAGATTTTTTTTATATTTAATCATTCTGAATACTTTGCTTTCAGTAGAAGACCCTGAAATCTAATGTTATACATTTATACATGTGTCCAGAATTAACAGGAAGATTTTTACAATTCCTCTATCAGCATCCTACATTTATATTTTCTTATCATGTTCTGTTTTTCCCTACATTTACTTTTGGAGATCAACATAATTTGACCCAAGGTAGTTAACTATCACTTTCAAACATTTTATTTTACAGATGTGTTGGAGGGATAAAGGAATTACCAGTAATTTAGTTGCTCAAAAAAGTTTTTATTTAAAACATTAAAGTCACCATGATAAAAGTCCTGAAACATTCTGCTTTGTCAAGCTTCAATAAAAAATGGAGCTCCATGAGGACTCTTTGGGTGTGTTTTCATCTGATTCTATAGGCAGTGGACTGGGACAATGGCGAACAACCCAAAAACTGTCACCACGCTGTTTCAAATGTTAAGAAACTCTAATTATAATACATGCCATCCCCTTTTTACTGCTGAGCCTCGCCCAACTTTGGCAGCTACTCTTGTGTTGATGTGTTCAGAAGCTGAATGAGAAAAGATATCCTCATCTTTGCTATTACAGTAACAGCTATAATGCTCACAGATTAACTGTAATACAATATAATTTATGATAAAATGTATTACTTATTGAAGAGAGTAATTCAACAGGGAGTCCAGGACAGTCATGAAGTATTACTGATCCATTAAAAACCCACACTGTGTGACATTCCCTCTCTACTAAACTATCTGTGTTCATTAGTGAATGCATCATAGTCAATCAATAATAATGGATCCATGGACTTGTTTATAACCATTTTGGGCCTGTAGAGACTCCATAGTTGAAAGGGTTCATATGTTAACCCTGCTTTTAGTTGTTGTTGTGTTCTCTGTGAAGTTGTTTGTACTTGCCATGCTTCACTAGCATTTGAGATCCTTTCATTCCTAATGGAATCTTAATGAAGATTATTAATGGAATATTCGCCATTTAAAACCCAGAGACTGATGAATACAGTCAGTGTGGCAGCCAATTACCCTATTTAAGAGGAAGACATTTCCCCTTGTATTTAATCTTATTTTGTGTAAACCTCTCATCTATTCATCAACACTCTGATTAAAGAGACAAGGCTAAGTGCTGCAATTTACCACTTTATAAAAACATCAGTTGCAATTAATTATGTAATCACATGCTCTCTATGTAGCTTGTGAGGTGGGCACAGAGATGTTACATGTTGTGTAGGTCCACCTTCCTTTCACACGGTGCCTCGTTGGCACATTGTGTCCCCCTCCCAACAACTCACCCACTAGTACGGGGCACGGGGGAGGAAATACTGGGTAACTATGGAAACACACCAAAATGATTCCCCAAAGCAGGCGACATTTTCCTTTAAAGGCCTTGAGCTTACAGGATTAGAGAGAATTCACAGACGAGACCCCAAAGAGCACGGCCTTTTTGTGTCTCCCATCTGCTCACTTTCACTCTGATCGCCCTCGGCGGCAACAAGGACAGACAGGTACTAGGATCACATAAAACATCCATCATGATGAAAGGCACGATGCATTGCTGTGGAGTGGACATTCAAGAAAGCAGATGCCTCTATGGCAACCCAAGCCATGTGTGTTTTCTACAGTGTTGCCCTTTAATCCTTAGTGAGTTCCTCATGTACCCAGTGTTTGGTATTGTGTAGGTATCCCACTCAATCTATTTGCATACAGTGATTAGCACAAGTCAAATTTTGGCTGGGGCAAGACCAGAAAAAGACAAAAAATAATAATGTCAGTGTTGCACATTGTAGACAAAGAACATATTTTTAGCTTTTATATTAAAGAGGATATTAAAAACCATGTAGACTGTGGAGCAAGAGTTCATTCCAGGGCATGGACATTTCAAGACAGCTCGAGACACACAGCAGATCTGAATTCTGTACAATGGTGGAATATAAATTATACACAGCATATATATATTTTTTTAAGAGAGGGAGCATGGGAGTTTGTTGTTGAGTTTGACTTTGTTTGCAGACAATGCTATACTTACATCCTTCCAGCTTACTAATAGCTGGTGGGCTACCATAGCAACAGAGGCAAAAAGATGAGTGAGTGGAGGAGGATATCACAGCCACACCCATCACTGGAGCACCAACCAGACTGGAAAACCAGTACAGACAGGGGGAAGGCACTGGGAGGGCAACTAGTAAATAATTAGTGGTAGTCAGGAGGACTCAGGGCAACGTCTGATGTGGCTCAGCCAACCAGTTCACTTCATACTGTGGTGAGCTTCTGAGGCAAACATCAAAAAGCTACACATGTGAACTGGCTGATCTTTAATTGATTTGTTGTGGCAGGCTTACCAAGCTGCAATCATCTTGTCAGTGGTGGAGAAAGAACGCATGATGTCCAAATGATTTCTCAGACAAATCCATGTGTCCAACCCTGTTCGACATAAGGTTAGGGCGAGTTACTCAGCTGCTCTTGGATGTGCACAGCTGCTTGCTGTGTGATAGCACATCATATGAAAGTTTTCTTTTATGAGCTCCCTCTAATTACAAAACTCAGAAATCAAGATTTCCTGCTTAGAAACATATAAAGGTTGCCTATCGTAATGTCCAATGGTCATTTCTTACTACACTGTCCCTTGTAGAATGACATTTCCATTACCTGAATTTAGACCTCTTCTGCACGCCAGACAATGACTAAGTAATATGAACCACACACATGATGCATGATGTTTATATACGAAACTTAATACTAGTACTATATGTTTAGTGACATGTTGATTTATAGTTCTATACCACTATGTTTGGCAATTATATTTGGATTACGTGGGATTTAGTGAAAATGTTCATTTTGCCCAGCCGTACTTTTGATCATAATACTGTTAACTGTTACTTCAGCACTTTGTTAGTCAGAAGCTTTGAAGAAGCATAAGTCAGGACTTCAAAGAGACAAAATCATCACTGAGGCAAACTATTCTCACAGGAAATGTATTCATTTGGTGACTGCGGCATTTTCGTTGGATCAAATGTCTCAGTTAAATATGCAAGACTGTTGCAAAAACATGGATTAAATATGGTTTCACCATATGCCTAAATGAATGCATCATAAATGGAGAAGACGTACAGTACATGGCAAGAACAGTTTTAAAGCCACTTCTTAGAGTAGTACATCAACTCAGGGGATGAAGACATCAGTTTTACTAAGGGGAGATGCAGAACAACAAATTGTATTCCTGGACTGTGCAGCCTCTCATTCTCAGTATCTACAACAGGATTCAAACTTTGCGCTACTTGGCAGAGAACATTTTACAATCACAAGGCTTCAACCAGGGAACAGAGGCTCATCCAGAAGGCTGCATAAACTGTAGGTCACCCTGGCTGGGCATTTGTTAACTCCCAAACTAGGTGTAAAGAAAAAACCTGGCTGTGACTTTAACCAGTACCAGAGCACTTGTGTCATACAAAACAACAGACTGATCTGTAGATCTGTGTCAAAGCACAAAAAAGCGGTATAATTTTCTTGGGATAATCAGGGTTTAATTTAAAAACAAAAACATGGCAATAGTTCTTCTTATCTGTCTTATTCATCTTGTTAGATCCATATTACTAAATAAATCAAACTAATACCATATGTATTAATGATATTAACTGTCCTCCCTTCTAAAGATTAATAATGGTTTCCAATGTTTCTGCAGTTTTAAAATGTTAATGCCAACAAACCTTTGGTACGAGTGAAGAAGGTTTTCTTACATTTTTTTAAAAATCTATTTTCATATGAGGATTCCTTAAGCACATGTTTATTTCCTTCATAGTACTAATAGCTGCCTTCATGATCCTTTACACCTTCATGGTTTCATACCAGTAAATGGCATTATGGAGTTTTAATAGGTCGATTCTACACCAGGACTGAGAGAAAAAGAAGCAGGAAAAGAGGGAGGGAGATGAAGGGAAAGGGTGAAGCCTGGTGAGGGAGGGGAGCGGAGAGAGGGAGGCAGACGCTTTGTGTGTGTATGAGCATGCGTATACTGTACTTGGTAGAGAAAACCTGACGGGTGTCTTCCCCTCACTTGAACTCACACTCCACATGCCAGACGAAGCCTCTGGACTTTTACCTCAGCTTTCACTCATATAATTCCATCCATATCTTCCCTCCGTATCAGTCCTGCTGCACCATGCTGCTACTCTACAACTGTTTCCTCTCTCTCCTAGAATCGATCTACCGCCGCGGGGCCAGAAGATGGAGGAAGCTCTACCGAGTCAACGGACACCTCTTTCAGGCCAAGCGCTTTAACAGGGTGAGTGTCTTCAAACCTCCCCTAATAAAGGCTCCCATCTGGGGAGTGTGGGCTATGCAGTGACGCCCGAAAACAGTCGGCTCAGTTGCTTCAGTTAATTGAGCCGACTTCACTGGGGAACTTTGGAACAAATGAGGTTCAATGTTTTAAGATCCCTGCTTGATTATCAGTCTGGTGTATACAGTCCCCTGCATAAGTATTGGAATGGTGAGGGCAATTCCTTTTTGCTGTAGACTGGAAACATTTGGGTTTGACACCAAAAGATGAATATGAGACAATAGCTCAACATTTCAGCTTTCATTTCCAGGTATTTACATCTGGATCTGATACACAACTTAGAAGATAGCATTATTTGAAAAGGAACGCCACATTTTTAGGCGAGCAAAAGTATTGGAACAGATAGACTTTAAATAAATTAAAGTGAATAAAATGTAATATTCTGTCGCAAATCCTTTGCTTGCAATAACTGCATCAAGCCTGTGACCCATTCACATCACCAAACTTTTGCATTCTTCTTTTATGATGCTTTTCCAGGCTTTCACCGCAGCCTCTTTCAGTTGCTGTTTGTGTAAGGGGGTAACTCTCTTAAGTCTCCTCTTTGGCAAGTAAAATGCATGCTCTATAGGGTTTAAGTCTGGAGATTGACTTGGCCAGTCTAAAACCTTCCACTTTGTGCCCCTGATTAACTCCTTTGTTGTGTTTTGGGTCATTATCTTGCTGCATGATGGAGGATCTTCCAATCAGTTTGGTTGCATATTTCCTTAAATTGGCAGACACAATGTTTCTGTAGACTTAAAGTTAATTTTGCTGTTGCCATCATGTGTCATATCATCAATGAAGAATAATGAGCCCGTCCCAGAAGAAGCCATGTAAGCCCAAGCTATGACTTTGCCTCCACCGTGTTTCACAGATGAGCTTGTATGTTTGGGATCATGAGCAGATCTTTTTTTCTAAACTTTAGCCTTTCCATCACTTTGGTAAAGGTTCATCTTGACAACAACACAGTAACACATGATGGCGGCAGCAAAATTAATTTAGAAGTCTACAGAAACATTCTGTCTGACAATTTAAAGAAAGATGCAACCAAACTGATTGGAAGATCCTTCATCATGCAGCAAGATAATGATCCAAAAAAACTGCAAAAACAACAAAGTAGTTCATCAGGGGCAAGAAATGGAAAGTTTTAGTCTGGCCAAGTCAATCTCCAGACTTAAACCCTATAGAGCGTGCATTTTACCTGCCAAAGAGGAGACCGAAGGGAGTAACCCCCCAAAACAAACAGCAACTGAATGAGGCTCCGGTGAAAGCGTGGAAAAGCATCACAAAAGAAGAATGCAAAAGTTTGGTGATGTCAATGGGTCACAGGCTTGATGCAGTTATTGCAAGCAAAGGATTTGCGACAGAATATTACATTTTATTCACTTTAATTTATTTAAAGTCTATCTGTTCCAATACATTTGCTCGCCTATAAATGTGACGTTCCTTTTCAAATAATGCTATCCTCTAAGTTGTGTATCAGATCCAGATGTGAATACCTGGAAAAGAAAGCTGAAATGTTGAGCTATTGTCTCATATTCATATTTTGGTGTCAAACCCAAATGTTTCCAGTCTACAGCAAAAATAAATGAATTGGCCTCACAGTTCCAATACTTATGGAGGGGACTGTATGATCAGAAGTCTGTATACATTGAGATATTTAATGCTTACTGGAATTTAATGTGAATAACTTTAGAGTGAACATTTTAATATTGTACTCAGCATTGATGGAAAGAAAATTGGGTTGGAGCATTCTTCGAAAAACCTTGGAAAGAGTACTTAACCACTTCCACCTGTACTTGCTTTTTTCTAAGTTTTTAACCTTGACTCTTGGCTGAGATTTCTGGTAAAAAATGGTAAAAAAAAAAAAAAAGTGGTTCATACTGTTTTTACCATGCGTTGCAGAAGCAGGCTTATTCTAGGAATCAGGTCCATATTTAATATTTCTGCCCCTCTCAGTTTAGTATCTCCAGTGCCAGTGTAAGACTTAACATTCTGCTCTCTATTAAACATAACCAGAGTCTCTCCCCAAGTGCTGACGTTAGCCATTGCCATATGCAGATAGCACGGTTTAACATGTGACATGTGACTTCACAAATTAACATAGTACTGTTCGGACTTTTTAAGTTCATGTAGATTCCCTCAGGTTCATCCAGCCCTACACCACTGTGTTTGAGTGGCATCTCTTACAGTCAGCAACTAGCTCATGATGATCATTTCCAGCTCAGAAAACTGTTAATTACTTTGGATGTCTTTCTCTTTATAGTAAACAGTCCAGTACTGCAGTTAAATTATATATGGCAGGTAACCAAGTCACCGCTTCAGATAAGCTGACTGGATATTGATGCATATTTCATGGTGCCCTAGTTATGGCTTGTTTAGCAGTTGTCTAATCTCAGTTCTTTGCTCCATGCTACAAATACACACACACACACACACACACACACACACACACACACACACACACACACACACACACACACACACACACCACACACACAAACACACACACACACACACACACACACACACACACACACACACACACGCATGGACCGGCGGCTCTATTACACGCCTTGCCTGACCAGGGCGTGTGAGTTACACGCGCACCTCCCGTTGTCAAGATGGCCGCCGCGGGCGCGCACCTCCCGTTGTCAAGATGGCGGGCGCGGTTTTCCGTCAATGTTTTATCTATATTCTAACCTCTCCCTGTCCCCTTGCCCTAACCCTAACCACCCAGGGGGCTGCAGCTAGATAGTATTGAAATGCTGGGAGAACATGTCGTGCTATTCCTGGGAGAACATGTCGGCCCCTGTTGTTGCTATTCCTCCGTTCATTTAGACTATTCCTCCGTTCATTTAGACGGCGGGAGGTGCGCGTGTAACTCACACGCCCTGGTCAGGCAAGGCGTGTAATAGAGCCGCCGGTCCATGCGTGTGGATCTCACGCCTCGGCGTGATACCGGGTTGCACACACAGATACCTGAATGTATTGAACACATGCACATTAAAGAGCTCCAGCAGTTAACCCCACTTTTCTGAAACTGGACTTTTAAAGTGTTCTCATTCTTTTAATGCACAGTGGCCACTCTGCAAGGCAGAAGGAGAGAGACATCAATTCCATTTCAAACAGACCTTATGTACCTAATGTGTTTTCTCTGAAGGGGAAGGATGAATATCAGGTTCTACTGCTGCTAACAAGCCTTTACCTTTGTGCTGTTATGACTTTAGCCAGATCAGACCTTATTGTTGTATGATATTATTTTGTCATTTTTTGATAGGTCTCACATTTAAATTGCAAATACACAAAAGTCAGATTCCAGATTTTCCAGAGTCCTGCAGTTGAGATCAAATTTTGTCTCTCAGCTTTCAGATAATAGAAAATGACAAAGAAACAAAATGCTCAGTCAGCATATCAGAATGTGAGACCACATAAGACATTTTTAAAGACAGTTGTGATGTGTGATACAAGAAGGGGGGAATGACTGTTGTAATTTCATTTTCCTGAGTAAAACAGCTCACAGGATGAATCATCTCCCATGGGAGCTGTTGTCTTAATGTCCTGGCAGAAAGTGGATAACCTCTGTGCACTGTCATTTTGCTGACTCGGCACTTTGCTTCATCATCTCCATCTTGATGCGGTCATCACTACTGATGCACTGTGGAGCTTAGCCTATTCAATATATGGATATTCAGTTAGACCAGTAATAATAATGGCTGGACTGTAGAGAACTGTAATCCAAAAAACACTCCTCGAAATGACTGGACTGGGCTGCTTAGATGTCCTGGGTCCCACAAAAGTCTGCTACAGTATATATGCTGCTAACTTACCTTTCCAAGCACTTTGGAGCGCTTGATTATATTTAGGGCATATGATGTTCACATCTGAACCTGGTTAGCTTAGCTTAGTATCAAGGCTGTCAACCAGACATTATGTTACTGATAACTTGTAAAAACAAGTCACTGTATGTTTAAACTGTGCTTTGTATTTCCTAATCTGAACCAATCATGCTTTTGCTGAAAGGTCTTAGACATTGTTGTTGGACATTAAAATAAATGTGTTTACATGGAATATATAGCAGATTTATTCAGTGTGAACTTTCCAACATCACACAATAGATTTGCTAATCCAAATGAATTACACATGGATGCACGCTAGTAGTCAGGGTTGTCATTTGTCAGATTTCTGTGGCTACAGTTATATTATTAATGCATAACTTTGCAGTAAGTGCTTGTTCTGTTAACCAGTTGGAATTTCTCTGCCTGTTGTTGCTATGCCAGTTTCCCGGCTGCTGGTTGGTGCACTAAATTGTCCTCAGCATATAAATAAGCCGAGGAGAAGTAGGTCAAGCTTCTCTCACTCCATCCCTCTCCTTCCTCTCAGTCTCCACACATTGGTCTCCATCTCTCCCCTCCCCTCCCCTCCTCTCTATCTCCCCCTGATGTTGCAGTGGAGAGAGCTGCTTTTGTGGTCCTCTCCGATTGGACACAATGGGGTCCCTTTAGCTGCTGTCTTCCATGTGATGAAGCAGAATTTAGTGGCTGCAGGCTCTCCATAGGGGGGTGACAGAGAATCTAAACAGAAAGTCAGGCTGATTCATGCAGGCTGCTGAGAGCTGTACATAGGTACAACTGTGACTAGAGGTGTGTAATCAAGAGCAGAAGCTAAGAGGCTGGGTAAGGGATGCTCAGGACACTCACACATTGAAATGTATGATATTTTGTCTGACAGCAGAAGATCACAGAAAGCAAGAACAAAGGTTTACAGGTCCATTTGAAGACATACAGTAAGTGCTCTGTTGGATTGTGCGCCACTTTGATCCAGGCTGAAATATCTCAAGATATGATGGATGCATTGATATGACTTTTTATCCAAACATCAGAGCAGGTATTTTAGATGTTTGATTACCTGACTTTAAACAACGTGAGGTAAATGAAACAAGTTGCCAATAATTGATTTATTTAAGCACAAAATGTGTCGCAGTCATTTTAACGTGTGACTTTTCACATCTCACCATCATCGGACACTTTCCCATTGCCATCTGCCTCAGCTGTATTTTTTGCTAAGTGCTAATTAGCTTATGTGACGAATATATGATACGTCCTTGCTGTAAATAGTCTGTGGCCTTCTGGGATTCTCTGATTACATTAGCACTACGGTCTCTTACAAAGCTGAGCCGTTGGGGGAATATCCGACCGGGTGAAGGACATCACTAAGACTGTCACTTCCTGTGAATATGTCTTTTGTTTCCCCTGGAACTGGGATTTCCAGCCTTGAGTATATACACAGGATTGCAGACCCCACCAGACCAGAAAAACGGCCTATATTCTCATTTTACTTTTTGATTTTCTCATATGCATTAGATCATCCTGTGATATATGTTTTTTAATGACAGTACGGACTGTCTTCTTTACACAGTGCTCTAAAGTGGGTGTAGTTTGTTAGCATGCTGACATTAGCATTTATTTCAGTTTCAGATTTCACTTTTGGCAGCCAAATAGTTTTGATGATGGGCCAGATTTGATAGCCTGGCGACACCAGACGGATCTCGAGAGCTTCAAATTAATTTTTGTCCCGCATATCGGACTTTCTCCAATCTCCGTGGGAAGTAGTCTGCTCATAAAATGACCGGGTCTATCAGGGACCGCTTTCTGACCTAATATTTGTCCCTTAGTGGATGGCCTCACTGATTGGTTCATGAAGTTGTCAATCTAGCTTCATGAAACAAGCTGTATCTCATGAGCTTCACATTATTCGTTCCCTGTTGACGTCAAAGACTACACTACATGAATCAATCAGGGTCTGCCTTCCACTAACGGACCGAAAGTAGGGAGGGCCCAGTCTGACTGGAGGCTAGATAGACGACCACATGAACCAATCAGGGACTGCCTTCCACTAACGGACTGGAAAGTGGTCGGAATGCATGCAGGTCATGTTTTGACCGGACTCCTCCCCACAGATTGCACAGACTGATCTGCGAGAGTGAAACAAATGTGAAGTTTGCAAGATCAGACTGGTCCCACCAGACTACAGATTTGACCCTCAGGCCACAATCTGCTGACCACAAGCATCTGATAAAGTAGGAAGTATGTGTGACCTGTAGCTAAGGTTACACACTTTTTACAACCGGCAGCTTGTCTTCGGTCTGATTCTTCAAATAGATGCATTGTGTCATGATGGTAATAAACAAACCAGATTATTTTGTTGTATCCTGTTATCAGTCTACCGCACAGATTGCCACTGATGTCATTTCTCAGTTTGCTCCGATGAGTTTTCTTTGTCTGAGGTGTATCAGACAGCACATCATTTCTCGGCATATTAGGCCACTCAGTTTCCAGGCACTCATATGATCTTTAAAGCTGTCTGCTGGGCAGTAGGGGAGGACTGTCGATCGATAAAAAGCCTTTATCATGTACTCATCCCTTTATTCCCAAACTGCAGGACTCCAGACCTCCACAATCAGCGCTTCCCCATGTCAAGCACATCTGGACATAGGATGCACTCCTTATCTGTGCTGCTTTCAGTCTGGTGGCTGCTGTGTAATGGAGTTTGACATTTCTCCCCAAACAAATACAGTGACCTAATGATGTAATTCCTAATCCTGGTTGATGGATGGGTCAGTTAGTCATAGATCCTCAAAATGTGGTGAGGACTCTTTCTACGAGTCATCCAAGGAAAATAACCTTAATCCTCAATCCAGATAAGACAATTATATATGATAAAAAGTAGAACAATTGCTAAATAATGGTAATATAAAGAATTTACAATAATATACACATTACAAAGCAGCATGGTTGAGTTTTCAGTTGCAGCTTTACAGGAAAAACATGGAGAATATTAGATTGGTATGCAGGCTTTTCAACAAGGAAAATTACTTTAAAACACACACAGTATTTGACAGGGAGCCAGTGCAGTTGCCAGAGGGTGGGAGTGATGGCAGACAACTCTTGCAGCCGAGTTCTGAGTTTTTGTAATGCTCCAGTTGGTTAACCAAGGAGAAGGGCATTGCTGTAATCTAGTCTTTCATGTTTGTTTTGTTGGTGCCCTGAATGTTTTCCAGTGGTTTTATATTGTTCCCAGAGAATACATCCTTTCTTTTCTGTGGAAACTGGGATTTTTTTTCTTTATGTGAAATTTTGAAATAGCTTTTGAATGCTCCACTACACACAACAAGCTGATTAAACAGAAACTAACAGTAACAGACAGTATCTGGTAGAAGCTATACAGTATAGTACAACTTCAGTGTCTAGATTTGACAAGTTATCACTGACATGATGTTGGCACAAGTACTTTCACGAAAAGAAACGAGAAACTGTTTTTATCCGACAATTCATAAAATTTGATTGTTATTTTTTGTCTAATTTTCAAGACAGTTGTTCAGAAGACCTTAGCTATGGCTGCAGTTATTGTCCCTAGATTTCAACAATCTCGTCCGGCTAAAACATTTCCAAAGCTATCGGTATTTGATGGCTTGCCCTGAAGACTTTTGTGACCCACTGACACATATATTCAAGGTCCTCAGAGGATGACAGATGATATAGTATGTGTCACTCACTTGTCTCCACTCACACTCCTCTAGTGACACCAACAGGTCAAAGTTTGGACACAGCTGTTAGCATGGCAGTAGCCTCCTAGCCTATTTACAACAAGGCCGCTCTGCTACAGATCTCTGATAGAAATTCACCTGAAAAGAACCTGCAAGATAGAAAAGTGTTGAGCCTGGATGTCATCTGAGGACTAAAAGGCGTAAGTAATAATAGGCTACTCCCTGTTTTTTTTCTCCCAAGTTTGATGCAGTGACAGGTCCTTTCTTTACCTTACGCTGATGATTACTCTCAAGTTGTAAAGAGTGGAGGAGGGAACGAGGCAAAAGTTTGTGATTAATTCTTAAATATAGGGGAGAACGGGGTAATCTGAGCCACTTTTTACATTTGCTCCCCTCTAAGCAAGCTAAAATTATTTATCACTCAAATTTACACATTTCCCATTAATTCAGGATGTTTCCTAAAAATTGGCATTAGCAGAATTTTTTTAAGACAAAGGGCAGTGAAAATATGATTGTTTTAAAAAAAGTTGTCATGTGGCTCACTTTACCCCAGCTATGGGGTAAACTGATCCACTTACTTTTTCCACTCTGAAACTACCATAACAACACATATTGTAACAGTAAGAATCCTGAAAGCTAGCCACACATTCCAGAACTAATGTCGCACTAGTAAAAGAATGATGGGGTTTGGTGAATTAAGGAAAGCTAATTTTCTAAACACTTGAAAGTAACTCTGAACAAAATCAAATACAACATATTATAATTCAAAAGGTTTAAGATTAATTAATAAGATTCAAATGAAAGATAGAACCAGTTAGATTAGAACACAGTCTGGGGGTCAGAACACAGGACCCTTAGAGCCAGCTTGTGTCTGGGGGTCAAAGCATAGGAAAATCAGAACCAGCGAGAACAGCATGGGACTCAGAACACAGGAGAAGACCCAACTGGATTATAACATCAGCCTGTCATACTCTACAACTAGGCCTACTCTACATTCCAGCCCTGAAGGTTACAGGGAAAGATGAGAAGGTGCTCTTTCCGTGTGGTTGCCCCAGGTCGTCTTCCTGGTGTATTTCCCTGGCATGATGGCTTTTCTACAATGTGTATGACATTAAAATAAAACATATGTCATGTAATATTACATTAAAATATGTTTAAGACTAAACTTAACTTGTGCCTCATGGTGGGGAAAAGTGAGACAGTAGCTCACTTTCCCCCACAGCATTTGGCTCACTTTCCCCCACCACCACAATTTGAGAAAAAACTACCTCTCTTAGCATTTCAGGCTAATCTTCAGTTATCAGCATCATATGGTTTCATATGTTGGTAGTTCATCAACACGTATGATAGAAGTTTTTCTACGTGAATACATTTGCTTTGGCACAACAGTTGATTAAGTTGACAGCAAGAAAATTTACTTTTACATGCAAAATACCTATTTTGGTGAAAAAAACATGCTTACCACAGCACCATGAGGTCCTCTCTTTCAGGGCCATGGGGAAATGAGAGGGGCTTGAAAACATATATCTCACATGACCACAAATGTTTTCCGTTGCCTAGATACAGGGGGTGGCTCACATTACCCGATGCCTCAGATTCCCCCATTCTCCCCTATGTCTCAAACTCTATGCAGAGATACATTAGACAGACTGAAGGAAGCTTTTGATGTCTTTGCCGAAGCATTTCCATGGTAACAGAGCACTGACTGTGGCTCTTTGTTCTTTCCACACAGTCAGCGTGCACACACACACACACACACACGCCCTGTGAATGAATGTTGTCGATACACAGAGGTGCGCACACACACTGCCTTCGTAAGTGTTTAGTCTCCCAGTGAGACATTTTGGTGACAGATTTATTGATGTCCAGAGACACTGGGCTTCAAATTTAACATCCTTTGGTACTAATATAGCAACGTCAGAGACGGGCTAATAAATAACTACAAAGAAAGAACAAAACAGGCTGGAGCGAGCAGGTTATACAAAAGAGAGCAAACTCCAGAAAGTTATGTGAGGGATGGAATGAGCCTGGGCACTACACCAGACTGAATATACTGTATTATTAAGATTAATTATAGTATATAAAGAATGGCGCTTGTATCATATATAAGCTATAATATTTTCTAAGTGCTCTTCAACAGAATTGAAGGATTTGCTTGTAACTGCTTTATTCGACAGCTAGTGTCACCTAGATTATTTTTCTCAGTACACACATACAGACAAACCTGCAAATCAACAATATGTTATTGTAGTAAAACGAAGAGGTGTTGACCGTGGCCGAGTGGGCCATTTGTTTCACTACATTTGATATTACTTGAGGGAAGGAGACATCTCAACAGGCTTCAAGATAGACACGGAGGAGTGGGAGGTCGGTCTAACAGGATTCACTTTATTCAAAGGTTGACATAACAGGGTATCAGCTTAGTAGACAACTTCTACTATTCAACACAGGTATTATCTTATACGTTACAATAGATCAGATATCTAGTTCTGTACTTATCTTGCCCTATTCCCTGGCCTATTCTTGGGAAACCGGCCCGCAGCAGCTCTCTCCCCGGGCGTAAGCGCGCCCCTCTAGTGAAGGCGGTTGGTTTAAATACACTATCTGTCTGTGTGTGTGTGTGTGTCTGTGTACGTGTGCATGTGTGTGTGTGTGTGTCTGTGTGAATGTGTGTGTGTGTGCAAGTGTGTGTGTGTGTGAGTGTGTGAGTGAGAGTGTGTGTGTATGTGTGTGGGGGTGTGTGTGTGTGTGTGAGTGTGTGTGTGTGTGGGGGTGTGTGTGTGTCTGTGTGTGTGACAGATCTTATATCAAGCCTTATTAGCAATAGTGTGCTTTTAAATAGAACAGATGATAGTCTATCCGTAGCCAGGTCTTGAAATCATGTTCCTATATTTGCTGTGTCTGCAACAGTTGTTGTTGCAGTTTGTGGCCTAAAAGGTCATTCTGTTCTGAGTGCTGACCTGTATGTGTTGTGAGCAGTTAAGCAGTTATGCTTAACCCATTAACCTTACTAACTTCTCTTTAATATAACATAAATATGTTGGAATCCCACATTATTATTAAGAAAACAAAGTCTCCAATGACCAATCAATGGATGACTAGAATAACTTTCTGTAGATTTTCCATCGCATTCATTAGTACTAGATTGCATTCTTCTTTCTAGGAAACTTTCAATAAACTACCACGAAAAGATTAAAGCACCTTACCCCTGTAATGTGAAAATGATTGCTCACAGTGAGGTAACCACAAAATAATATCCAACTACATTGCTCTCAGCTCTATGAAGCCTTTGAGCATATTTCATCTTATTTTTTATTCATGACTTTTACTGTTGTGGTTCAGTCTTACGTCTCCCATACACGTTATTTTTTAGTAGCAGAATGCAGTAGTTAAACCCACTGCTCATTACCTGTCCAAACACAGGTCAGACATAAATAATGGCTTCCTAGTGAATACAGTGTAACATTTCACAGCCAAAGAGACAAATATATTTCCAAACGGTTGGTGAATAACAAACTAGACCTTTTTGTGTAACCCTCTGCGTCCAGCCCCCTACTGTGTTGCCAGACTGCCTCCATCCAAATAATGGATCTCATATTGAAAGAGTCACTGAATATAAATATCTTGGCATCTGGATAGATGAAAAACTCTCTTTTACATTTCACATAAAAAATCTTGTCTGTCGTCTGCGACAAAAGATTGGATATTTTTATAGGAATAAAGCCACCTTCCCGTTGTTCAGTAGGAAAAGGATTATTGAGGCAGTTTTTATGTCTGTCCTTGATTATGGTGATGTGGTTTATCGGCATGCATCTCATTCATGTCTTAAACTTCTAGACTCTGTATATCACTCTGCTTTGAGATTCATTACAGGAGATGCCTATGATACACACCATTGTGTTTTATATGAAAAGGTTGGGTGGTCCTCCCTTAAGGAGAGACGTGATGCACATTGGCATATTTTTATATATAAAGCTCTGACTGGAAAGCTACCACTCTATTTGACTGAAATGCTGCTTATTTCAGATGGGCTTTATCAAACCCACTCAACTGACATGCTCATGTTATATGTTCCCTATGCCCGGTCTGAGCTTGGTAAAACCGCTTTTAGCCATAGTGCCCCTGACTCCTGGAACAGCCTTCAACATACGATTAAAATAAATACACTCATAACTGTTAACCAATTTAAAATTATTATTTTGAATCAGCCCCTCTACACTTGTAACTGTTTTAATTAGGTTGTCTCTTTCATTCAATTTATTTGAATGTTTTAAATTGTTGTTGTGTGTGTGTGTGTGTGTGTGTGTGTGTAAACTTGTTATGTATTCTCATTGTATATTGTGTATCTGTATTCTCGACGTCATTGTAAAAGGGGGTCACACCTCAATTGATCTTTCGAGGTTAAATAAAGGAAAATGAAATGAAATTAAATGAGCGAGGCTGTGTTTTTGGTCTGAACATGGCCCCCTAATGAACTGAAAACACAACTCCAAATGAATGCTCATGTTTCTCTGTGTCTGAACAGACACTAAGTTGCTACCACATTCATCATAACAACTTTATAAGGCCATAATATGTCATGTGTTTGGGATTTCAAGCCTGTGTGAAGTTGTACCCCCAAAATGGCCCACAAAGATGCTCAGTGGTTCAGTATCCTGTATGCTTATTCAAATTTAGATCTGAACATATCTGATCAATGAATAAACCAACAAGACTATGAGACTCAATACCCAATGTGTAACAATGTATAGAAGTCCTAATTAATAAAAAAATAGTAATTGCACAATACATATGCAATGAAATTAATCTGATGTATCATACTCTGCTTTTGTATACCTGTCAGTGCATCCTGTTCATTAACCCTTGATGAGAAATCAATAATGCTTGTGTCATTCAGTGCTTGAAGTAAAGACTAACCTGCCATTGTGTCCTGTCCTTTGTGTGTCTTGCAGAAAGCCTACTGTGGCCACTGTAGTGAAAGGATATGGGGGCTTGGCAGGCAGGGCTACAAGTGTATCAACTGCAAACTGCTGGTCCATAAGCGCTGTCACAGACTTGTCCCTCAGACCTGCCAAAGGCTTATGGTGAGTATTTAATAATGTCCAACTCCAACACAGTCACTCAGTATGTCCACAAGAATGATACAGAAAATATTCCTTAAAGCTGGGGTGTAGGATTTGGGGAGAAAATGGCAGTTGGGATAGAGATTCAAATCCAAATACCTCAACCGCTCCACTTGTTCTCTTTGGTCCCTCCCCTATTGTCCCTCCCTGACACGCTATCAACAAAGTCGTGCCAAAGTGAATGGACAGTCCCAACAGCCAATAAGAACAGAGAATCTGAGCCTCACTCTGATTGGTCAAAGTGTACAGCTCATGTTAATTTTGACCAATCAGAAATCATATAGCCCAGCTTTAAAGGTGGAGTCGTCAAAATCACTTTTTCCTCAAAATCAGTCAATATCTTCTCACAATCCACCGCCTTTGGCCAACTTTTAATTTAAGTTTAAAGCATGATTCCAATTTATTTTGGGTCTTGTTTTCAAGTTGACTCATTTATTTATTATTATTGGGGCGGCAGTGGCGAAGTGGGTAGGGTGTTCGCCTCTGGTGTGCAGGGTCGGAGGTTCGATCCCCCGTCTCTCCGCCACATGTCGAAGTGTCCCTGGGCAAGACACTGAACCCCGAATTGCTCCCGATAGTTAGCTTAGTTAGCTTAGCACCCTAGTGCTAAGCACCCTAGTGCTAAGCCTACCCTGCGTGGTAGCTGCTGCTATCGGTGTATGAATGTGTGTGTGACTGGGTGAATGTGTACAAAAACAATGTAAAGCGCTTTGGGTCTGTGATAAACGGAGATATAGCGCTATACAAGTCCATTTACCATTTACCATTTAGCCTCATTTGACCCAGTGTGTTACAAATAATAATTTGCCCCAGGAAGCTTTACAATCTGTATAGTATAACCACACCATCTGTCCTTAGAACCTCAATTCAGATAAACAACTCCCCAAGAAACATAATAGTAATTTCTAAGACCTGAGAACAAGGCGACATGATAGTCCGAATGGGTCGAGAAAAACAAGTAGTTACACCATCAGGCAAGTTGTAAACAAGCCCCCACCCGAGTATCAACCATGTTTGTAGAACCATGCATCACATGAGAAACAAACACATTCTAAACAGCTCGTTAACTGCAAGCCAGCTGAGGTAGAGCGCCCAGTTGGCCATCGACAGCTGTGGTTAAAAGATTCATTGGAAAATCAAACTAAAAGTCTGTGAATTGACATTCATAAATGGGGCATGAGGGGAGCATCAGTGATAGTGGGCTATAAACAGCAGAGAAACAACACATCTCAGAAGAAACTAGCTCAAAGAATGGCCACCCCTTTTCATTGAGTTTTGGTTTTATGTATGTTGGAGAACCATTTGTGCCAAAATCGAAATATCAGTATAAAAAAGCCTTGATGACTGAAGTTTTATTGCCCATGATGAACAACAACTCTATTTTAACTGATATAAATAACACCCATGTTGTTATAAACTGAAAGGATCCTGTTGTTGAGGTTTTTGTCATGGTTAAATTTGAGAAGGTTATCTGAAAATCAAAGTTGACTCCCAGTAGAAAAAAAATAGAATCGATGTTCTGTTTACTTTTTAAATGCCAGACTAGGGGTGTACGGTATAAACGGTACAGAAGGTAAACCGGTATGAAGTTGCGCTATGATATGGATTTTGACGCTACCTTGTCACCGGTATAGCAGTTATAAAGCAGTGATGAGCGTCGCACGTCGCACGTGCACAATACATCCATGACAATGCTGCTAGATCCCGTGTCATTCACAAAAATAAATTGTAGTAGAGGAAACTGGTGGATGTAGGCTATGTTACAGTGCTGATCGGCTAATATCACTTGTTTTACTTCAGAAGTGTCGGCCAAAACACAGCCGTTACCGTCTATGCTTCAAATTATACCGTGATATACATTTTAGGCCATACCGTACAGCCCTATGCCAGACTGACTGCTTGAACTCATCTTCAGGTAAGGCTAAAATGAAGGAAATAAATCCCCCTTCGGAGTTCACAAAAAACGACATACATTTCTACTAGACATTTCATCAAGTGCTCAGTTTGCAATTCAAATCCGACGGGTCTGTTTTGGTTTGGACAGAAAGATAGTTTAAACACATACTGTTTAACATTTCCCTCTTTACCTCTGTGACCCCCATCCTACAACTATGGTCAACATTCATTTGTATTTTTAAATATTTAAACAATGTCATATTGTGCCTCTGATTAAAGGTTAAGTCAGCCAGAGAACTTTTGTTGACTAAATCACATATCAGTCATTCCACTTCTTGTCCATACTGTGTGTGAACTGAAATAAATCCAGTGTTAATACACAGCCTAGGCTCCGTAAATGGGCATGTTGCTACCTACGTTGGGACCCTTTGTTTACATACCAGTTTACAGAGCCTACGCTGTGTATTAACACCAGATTCAGTGCAGACAGAAAGCGGATCGTGAGGAGATATTCACTGATTTTGAAAAAAGGTGATTTTGACAACAAGCGACATTATCAATTGATTCATGCACAACTCTTTGAACATTTCCTGTTGACGTAATGGACTGTCTCTCTGTAGCTTGTCCTCTTGCTCTGTCCTCCCATTCTATTGACATGAGGCATCCAGTTTAGTGATAGCAAACCAGCGTGCTACATATAATGAATCCATCTGACCAAACACAAACATCCCTTATGCAGCCCCCGAAAACCAATGTGTTCTTGGTACGGGGTGACCTGTCTCCTGTCGGCAGTGGGAATTCTCTCTCTTGATCACAGCTTAAACCCAGTATCTTCAGTGCCAGATAATTGACGGTTGATTGTGTATTGTCTAGTGAGAGCCCCGTCATCAGAATCTAGCCGCAAAAGCATGTCTGAACTTGAGCGAAGAACACCTCTCCAAATACAGACCCTTCTAAAGATGATTCCTCACACACTCTTCCGGGAGTGTAAAACCATGAGTGGATATTTCACTGCATATTTTGGGCAATATTTCTTTGTTAAGGATCCAGTCATGCCATCACAGGAGCCCCCTTTGGATGCCAAGAGAGAAGAAGTGGATCTTCCACCAGATGACACAGAGGACAGAGACAGGAGTAAGACACAGATACCTTCTTCTCTTTTTTAAAACAATTTAACAAAAAGTTTAAGTTGTTGTCACCGGCCTCCCAATCAGCAAAAGTGACTCCACATTCATTGATTTCACAATGACATTTAAAGGTGCCTCTACAGGTTTTCGCCACCTGGCCCAGGGCCACGATTTATTTCTTGTATACTAACTGCAAACACTGTGTATTGTTAAGTTTATAAAGAGCAATCATGTCAAATCTCTCAATTGAGTGTAACAATACAAAACCTTCCAGTATCTTGATTACTCAGAAGAGTTACTGTGGCCTCTCACTGTGGCAGCACTCAGTACTTCTGATGACTCATCAGTCATCACTCAGACATCCTGACTGCTGTTATTTATTAATTTAATCACAGGTTACACTGTCTCTAAGAACTCTTAACAAACCGCACATTCAGAGACATCTTTCCCTCTCTATTTATCACACCTGTCGACAAGTGCTACAAATTGAAACATGACTCTAGAGTTATCCTGTGTGTAGTTGCTAAAGTTAAGTGAAAGTCGGTCTTTGTTTTTATGCATTAGACTAATCATACCAAAGCTTGCCCTAACAATACAAAGGGGCTCACGGGCTCACAATGTGCGCACAATGTTTCCCATACAAGTAAATAGCAGAACGGCAACTTTAACTCAAGACCCTCGTAGCTTCACCTCACATTCACTATGCTCACTTATGTAATCATGTACAGTAACTCTCCGTAACTGTTATCTAACCACATTACTGCTCTCTGATGGGATCCCATAGAACAGAGTCTTTAATCCTATTAAAAGGAAACTGTGAACTGATGTGTAGGACTGTTAGGGGGTCCCTGATAGGAGATGCTCTGGGACCAGCCGGGGACTGACCTAGTTTGGTATTTCCTGTGGCTAGCTGGAGTCCAGTCCATGTACTCTACCTCCCTCTGCTGGCCAGAAAGACGACGTGTTAAATGTATAGGCACAGATTCACTTCTGTCACATTGAAATCCTTTCCATCATTCTGTTTTTTTTTTGCAGTACCTTTTTTACCGCACAACTGTACAGTGGACAAAACAGAAGATGCAGATACAGAGGTGAGATGGGCTCCGAGTCACTGCAGAATGTACTCTACTTTCAATAGAAACTGTTTTTCTGCCTTTAAGTTTTTGTAAAATAATAATTTTTTTTGGACTGCAGCAAGGAAGTGAAATAATGTTTATTTTTAATTTTGTTAATGTTTAGTATTAAGCATTAGACCATGCATGTTTTTTTTAATTAAAAATCATTTGGAAAGCATTGCTATTTGGATCATTCCCCAAGCTAAAAATTAAACAGAAAAAAAAAAAAAATCTCTCCCCATACATTTTTACTGCGAATGAGTCAATACACTCACACTAATATGCCCTTCTGCCCCCCCCCTCCCTCCTGTAGGACATCAAAGCAGTAGTGGATGGCATCGATGGCATTAAGCTGTCTCCGGGCCTGGCTCTGGGCCTTGGTGACTTTGAAATGATGCGAGTGATCGGGCGCGGCAGCTACGCCAAGGTGCTGCTGGTTCGGCTAAAGAAGAACGAGCAGGTGTACGCCATGAAGGTGGTGAAGAAGGAGCTGGTTCATGATGATGAGGTGAGACACTTTATACACCTGGAATGTCAAGGAGTAGGACACTATATTGCTACATGGACGCTACTTTGACTTTGTTTATGCCGACAAGTTGAACCGACCAAATCAGCTCCACATTTTGGACAATATACCAGACAGCAGTGCATTTAGATCTGTGAACGTCTGTCATCTCAGAATGCCATTTTTGTTTCTTACAAAGCTACAAGGTATGTTGATAACTAGTCTTCATTTTATTATGTTCACCTGACCCAGACAATAAAGACACAGAGTGACACACAGTGGTCACCGTGTGGAGAGAAAAATAGAAGCCACTTTGCTTAATTAATCAATAAAACCAAAGAAAACAGCTGGTTAAAGTTGAAGGATACTTTTTCAGAAGCATTTATTAAAAGAAAACAGGAATTAAACGTGACAAAACACAATACTTTATCTGACTAAACAACAGAAAAAGAGGGATTGTGTGTGTGTGTGTGTGTGTGTGTGTGTGTGTGTGTGTGTGTGTGCGCGTATGTGTGCATGCGTGAGTGAGTGTGTGCGTGTGAGAGAGCTTGTGTGAGTCAGAAAGACATTCAGAAAGAAACTTCTCCGTTCTGCCTCCATGGCTGTGTTCGAAAAGCCATAGTAACGTCCTCCCTCCTACATACTCAACATGTATATACTCCATACTGTCTACTTAACGATCGATTGTGTATGCAAGATTTGTCGGACTGCATCAGTTTCCACTAGACATAGAAGCAATAAATAATTTTTTTAAAACCTTCCATGCCTTTTGAAAAGACGCAATGCATTGTGGGGTGGTTGAGTAGGAAAAGCAACCTGTCGATCCATAGACAAAATCTTCCCGGAAGTTAGTACTCAACCGGGCATTTTTCGCCTACCCAAACTCGCATATACAACCGTCACATACTCAAATTGACGTCAAAATGAGTATGAGTAGGACGTTGGTATGGCTTTCCGAACACAGCCCATATATAATCAGTGTGCGCAAGCATGGAAAGGTTGCATAATGATTTTGTACTAACACACGGTGGTGGTGTATCACGCATGTAAACACCTATTGATTTCTGAGTAGACCACATAGAAAAACCATCTAATACCTCAGTTCTATTTCCCAGCTTTAACATGTGTCACTGCTCCAAAAAGGAGCAGGAGCAGGGGTTTAATCACATTAACTCACAGGAGTGTGCTTGACTACTTTGTCTGTCTGCTTGCTTCTGTCCTCTGGTTGTGCTGCGGACATCCAATGACGAGATGTTGTGAGAACAGCCAATGAGCTGACGGCAGACACTATCTTTAATGGTCTGTAAGGCTATGAGGGAAATCTGGTTACAGTGGGTCAAATGTGTTTCATGGATGAGGAGATACATTTTAAATACCTCTTTGGTTCTTGTTCCTAGACTAAGGCAGTGGAATCTAAAACCAGTAGTCCTCTTTCTAATTGCTTTGACCTCTCATTCCAAGTGTGAATAATAGAAAGAGCTTTGGGTCTTGGGGGCAGGGATTTAGAACCGCTGGACTGTGTAACGGGTCTAAGAGCAGTAATCAGTGAGGGAAGGATGTATAGGATAAATGTTGGAGAGAACGGGTGGAGAGAGTACAGTGAAAGATGGATGGATGGATGAATGGATGGATGGATGGATGGATGGATGGATGGATGGCTAGATGGATGGATGGATGGAAAGCAGTAAGTAGTAAAAGGAAGAAGAAAAGCCGAAAAAGATTGAGTCAGAGGCTGGTAGGGATGAGGAAAAAAAGGAATATTTCTGCAAATGACAGAAAAGTGCTGAAGAGCTTATATATTGGAAAAAGGGCTTAGGAGGCGGAAGCATGAATAAGTGAGTGGGTGACTCACAGGAGGAGAAGAAGAAATCCAGATAGAACTTAATTTTCTGTGATGAATCACTAGATGAACATGATGTGAAATTCCTTTTTTATTAAGGTCTGCACAACGCTCCTAAAGCAGGAAATATGCAGAGTTAAATCCCGTTCACATGTATTATTTATTCTGAATGTAGCAGTGCGGCTCTTCCTTCTTACCACTGGCTAAGTCACATTTCATTCACAAGTGAACAAAAAAATACTATACTATGCTCTTAAGGCTCAGTCTATCACAAATGTGTACCCAAATAAAACAATTTAATGTGTGCTCTACGGATTATCCATCGTAATTAGCAGAATTTATCACTGTGAACCGATGTTGTTGAATTTGATTTAGAACGTGTTATGTCTTGTTTGTTTTATTTATGCCAGAGTCAATTTAAAAATGAAGATTTGTGTTTTACCATGTCGGAACTGTTTATCCATTCGCCCCTTCCCCTTGCAGTGGATGGAGGCAGTGTCTCTGGCTGTAGCGCAAGTTGTCAGATATGGTTGTTGAGTTAGTTCAGGTTTTTTATTGTTTGTCATCTATAGAGCCAACATTATACCTAACCTTGGTTAAGGTAGCTGCACACAGTCACTCACTGCACCTGACCAACATGACCAACAATAGTTCCAGTGTTTCAACCTCCTACACCAGTTGTATGTTAACTTTAGTGCGCACACCCTCTGACTCATTATGTGCTGTATCCTCATCCTCAATAGTCATAAACCAGTCATGAAATATTCCAAGCCATACTTTAGTTCTGTTTTATTTTGCACAAACGGTTTCAGGAAAAGAATCTAATTATTTTTGATTATTGCACACAAATTAAGAGCAACAGTAAAATAAAAAAAAATTGAACAGACTTTTAAATTAAATAATTAAAGACATAGTTTTATATGAGAGAGAATATAACAGGTTGGAAAACGGGTCTGAAAAAAGTTGGCCATGCTGTTTGTTAAATACACCCACTAGATGGCGCTGTTGCTCAACATATAACTCCTTAAAACACACACATCACTGCTCATGTATCCACACCTATGATCCACACGGAACATCACTGTCCAGAGCAACTGCATCATCCAGCATCTGCACAATTCATCCAACTGAAGCCATGTCGAAAGCTTCATGCATCCACCGCCCTCATCCACTCCTTATCTTGTGTTTTACACACACACACACACACACACACACACACACACACACACACACACACACACACACACACACACACACACACACACACACACACACACACACACACTCACACACACTCACACTTATACACACACACTTTATAGTCTAATCCAGTGTTTGAATCCACATTTTCTGTGACGGCCAAAGCACAAAACAAAATCGAGTGCATAAAAGAACATGCAATTTGCCCCAATAAAGAGGATCTGAAGAAATCATGGGAGTCCTCCTAATGTTTTGATTGGACATCCCATTTTCATTAATTCATGGCCATTAGTTTAATAATTCATCTCTGTAGTTGTCTAAAGCCTGACATCAAAGGAAGCTTGTAAAGAGCTGTGCACAGACAAACCTCTTAAGGAGCCGAAATGACCAACACTAGACGTGTTGCATGCTCTGGATGATTAGACATTCCTCGACTCCACCAGAAGGAATTTGATATCATATCATGTGCACAATACAATGGTGCTGTTATGAATTAACAATGTTGGAGAACAGCATGGGGCAATCAAAATTTAGACACTTTCTATTGTAGCCCACATAAAATATTTACTATCATCAACTTAATGACACCTTGAATGAGCATAAAACATCCTTGCCTCAGGCTAAGCACACAGCTTTCTATAACTGAGGTGTAAACAATGTGTACTGGAGTATTTCAGTTGTTTGAGCTAATTTCTGCTGTTAATAGTCGCTTTGCAAATTCAGATTTTAAAATCCTACCATAAGGTTTAGAAAGGATCCGCTGAAGTCCCACATGTTGGTCTTGCTTTTGTTTAGTTTGATTTGTTTCATTCTATTTATATAACTTGTTTTTCTTCTTTATTTTATGAATGTTGACTTTGATTTTGAAGCACTTTGTGATACCTGCTTGAGAAAGGTGATTTATTAATTAATGAACTAAACATTATTTTACTGACATGTGTTGGTAAAATTAACCGAACAATATTATATATAGTAGTTTGACGGCATGATAACTTTTACTTTTGATACTTTAAATACATTTTTGATGATGTACTTTTACATAAGTAACAGTTTTTTCTTATCATTGAGCATCATTATTATTTTTTGGTATTTGTAACTTTTAATCACATCGCTGCTGAGGTTTTCTATCGACTTAAACATTACATTGAGCAATTGTCCTAACATGCCATGTAGGGGAGAACAGGAGAATGTGAGCCATCGGGTAATGTGAGACACCCCCTGTATCTAGGCAATGGAACACATTTTTGGTCATGTGAGATATATGTTTTCAAGCCGCTCTCATTTCCCCATGGCCATGGAAGAGAGGACCTAATGGTGATGTTGTAAGCATGTTTTTTTCACAAAAATGTATTTTTTGTATGTAAAAGTAAATTTTCTTGCTGTGAACTTAATCGATTGTTGTGCCAAAGCAAATTAATTCAGGTAGAAAAACTTATATCATACATGTTGATGAACTACCAACATATGAAACCATGTGATGATGATAACTGAAGATTAGCCTGATTTGCTGAGAGAGGTAGTTTTTTCTCAAATTGTGGCAGTGGGGTAAAGTGAGACACATGCTGTGGGGTAAAGTGAGACAGTGTCTGTGCCCTCTTTTAATGAATCCATTATATTTGAGGTAGCAAGGAGACTAGTTTGAATAAGACAAAAGACAATGTGGGCTGGAGGAGGTGGGGGTTGATGGTTGAAGGGATAACAGCAAGGGCATGGTTTGGGACGTATGTATGTTGGGGACAGGAGAGTGACCTTTAACACCAATAGACTCTAAGTAATATGTCTTTATTCAATGAATGATCCAAATAAAACAAATGCAGAAAAATATTAATCAAAAACTCATAAGATGGAAAATGACAGCTTGGTCTAGTCCTGTGTTCTGAGTCCCAGGCTGTTCTAGCTGGTTCTGATTGACCTTTGCTCTGACCTCCAGACACTAGCTGCCTCTAAGGGTCCTGTGTTCTGACCCCCAGACTGTGTTTTAATCTAACTGGTTCTATCTGTCATTTGAATGTTAATTATTGAATATGAATTATATGGTGTATTTGATCAGTTACTTTCAAGTGTTTAGAAAATGTTTTTCTTAATTGACCAAACCCCATGATTCTGTTACTCTTCAGACATTAGTTTTGGAATATTTGGTTTTCAAGCTAGCTGTCAGGATTCTAACTTTTACAACATTTGTTGTTATGGTATTTTTTTTAATTTTTTTTTTATTCTTCCGGACAATTACACACAATACACAATTTTCTCTTTACATATTCATACATATTACTTTGTGTTATCGTCCGAAGGATGGCAGGAGAAGCCAAAGGCTTATCAGGTCCCGCCCCCACTGCCATAAGATTCAGATACACAGATACACAGCTACTGATACAGTTAAAACATTTTTTTTAAGAAGATGCATTCCAATACACAGACAATTTTAGGTCTCCTTATTCATTGCCAGTGTACAACAGACATGCTTTCCATTTTCCTCTCTGCCTGTGACAATGCAGATAGTGGTATGGCCTTATCCATTTCTTCTCTAGTAGTCTAAACACATCTGCAAAAGTATTCAAAACAGTCAGTCTGTCAGCTGATCTCGGCTGCAGGCCCATAACATGCAGTGTATTTACAAATTCTTCAGTCAGCAAATGAGTTTTTTTTTAAGTAAATCAATGTTTGTATCCCCACAGATAAATATCTTCTTTTGATTTGCCTTTGAAAGTAATTCTCCCATGTATTCTATAAAGTCTTCCATTTTTGAATCGGGTGTTCTGTATACACAGCTGATAATTAACATTTATCTTTCATTTGAATTTCAATAGTCACACATTCCATTAGGTTATAAAGTTTCAGAGTGGAACAAGTAAGTGGATCAGTTTACCCCCTTGATTTCTCTGGTCTGTCTCAGTTTACCCCACAGCTGGGGTAAACTGAGACACAAGACAACTTTTTTTTAAACAATCATATTCTCACTGACCTTTGTCATGAAAAAATTCTGCTAATGCCCTTTTCTAGGAAACATCCTTTATTAATTAATGGGAAATGTGTAAATTTGACTGATAAATCATTTTAGCTCGCTAAGAGGAGAGCAAATGTAAAAAGTGTCTCACATTACCCCGTTCTCCCCTACTGTGCTGAGGGACAAGTAGGAGTCCACCTGTTAAATATTTGCGATGTAAAAAATTTAAAAAATGCCATTATGAGTGAAGTGGACGGTCACACAGTGTTTGACAATCCCTTGACTTCATTTGTGAATTTGGCACACATTTCGCAGTGTATTTGGAGAGTCACATGCTATGACAAATGTGGATTTCATGGACATTTTCTTCAACGTTGTCCTTCTACATTCCACACTTTCAACACATAAAACTGTCTCTGGGCATAATTTTCCGATGATTAGTCCAGCCTTCATTTTATGCCAATGGCTTAACAGGTGGATCCTTTTCTAAGACATGTTTGGCGTTCATGCTGCGTGATTATCTATTGGCTCAGCATCCAAGGTCCATCCTCAAACTAAACTGGAACAGTCTGATGAGTGTGTGTGTGTGTGTGTGTGTGTGTGTGTGTGTGGATTGTTCTCAAGACTGTCTGCATGTATTGTCTGCTGTATCTCTGCCTGTCTGTTTAACCACAGAGAAAAGTCTATTGATCAGACACATTGATTGTTAATACATGATCTTTTTTTCCCCCTTCATGCCTTTTCATGCGTGTCTCTCCTCTTCCCTCCAGGATATTGACTGGGTGCAGACAGAGAAGCATGTGTTTGAGCAGGCGTCCACCAATCCATTCTTAGTAGGCCTCCACTCCTGTTTCCAGACAGAGAGTCGGTAAGAGAGCGATAAGGGCTGACAGTGCATGAGAGCGCATACATACTGTATTTAAAATCAATAAGTTTCTTCCACAGCTCACAGTTACCTGACAGCACTGTTCAGTAATATGAAGTATTACATTCTGACAGTGTTCTGTCCTTGACTAAAAGTACACTCAACAAAAATATAAACGCAACACCTTTATTTTTGCTCCCATTTTTCATGAGATGGACTTAAAGATCTAAAATTCATTCCAGATACACAATATTACCATTGCTCTCAAACATTGTTCACAAATCTGTCTAAATGTGTGATAGTGAGCACTTCTGCTTTGCTGAGATAATCCATCCCACCTCACAGGTGTGCCACATCAAGATGCTGATCTGACATCATGATTAGTGCACAGGTGTGCCTTAGACTGTCCACAATAAAAGGGCACTCTGAAATGTGCATTTTTTTGCTTTATTGGGGGTCTGGGGACTCAGAACCAGTCAGTATCTGGTGTGACCACCATTTGCCTCATGCAGTGCAGCACATCTTCTTCGCATAGAGTTTATCAGATTGTCAATTGTGGCTTGTGGAATGTTGGTCCACTCCTCTTCAATGGCTGTGCGAAGTTGCTGGATATTAGTGGGAAGTGGTGCACACTGTCGTATACGCCGGTCAAGCATATCCCAAACATGCTCAATGGGTGACATGTCCGGTGAGTATGCTGGCCATGCAAGAACTGGGACATTTTCAGCTTCCAAGAATTGTGTACAGATCCTTGCAGCACGGGGCCGTGCATTATCTTGCTGAAACGTGAGGTGATGTTCATGGATGTATGGCACAACAATGAGCCTCAGGATCTCATCACGGTATCTCTGTGCATTCAAAATGCCATCAATAAAATGCACCTGTGTTCTTCGTCCATAACAGATGCCTGCCCATACCATAACCCCACCACCACCATGGGCCACTCGATCCACAACATTGACATCAGCAAAGCGCTCACCCACACGACGCCACACACGCTGTCTGCCATCTGCCCTGAACAATGTAAACCGAGATTCATCCGTGAAGAGAACACCTCTCCAACGTGCCAGACGCCATCGAATGTGAGCATTTGCCCACTCAAGTCTGTTACGGCGACGAGCTGGAGTCAGGTCAAGACCCCGATGAGGACGTGTTTGGTTATGCAAACCAATTGTTTCAGCAGCTGTCTCAGTGGCTGGTCTCAGACGATCTTGGAGGTGAACCTGCTGGATGTGGAGGTCCTGGGCTAATGTGGTTACTCGTGGTCTGCGGTTGTGAGGGCGGTTGGATGTACTGCCATATTCTCTGAAACGCCTTTGGAGACGGCTTATGGTGGAGAAATGAACATTCAATGCACGAGCAACAGATCTGGTTGACATTCCTGCTGTCAGCATGCCAATTGCACGCTCCCTCAATGCTTGTGGCATCTGTGGCATTTTGCTATGAGACAAAACTGCACATTTCAGGGCCTTTCAGGCCTTTTATTGTGGACAGTCTAAGGCACACCTGTGCACTAATCATGATGTCAGATCAGCATCTTGATGTGGCACACCTGTGAGGTGGGATAGATTATCTCAGCAAAGCAGAAGTGCTCACTATCACACATTTAGACAGATTTGTGAACAATGTTTGGGAGAAATGGTAATATTGTGTATCTGGAATGAATTTTAGATCTTTAAGTCCATCTCATGAAAAATGGGAGCAAAAACAAAAGTGTTGCGTTTATATTTTTGTTGAGTGTATAAGGCTGCTGGACTTTATCATTTTATAATTCTAAACGAATCCCAAGGCTACCCCTCTAACAAGTCATGCCTGTGTATCAAAAGCCTGCTATCTTTTGCTGCTTTTTCACAGAACTCTCCTGTCCTAAAACTAAAGCTATGCATACTTTGCTTTCATACTAGCATTTCATAATAAGAGGCAAAGCTTTCAGTTACTGGACCTTCATCAAGAGAATCTATGAAATAAAGGGAAATGTGAAAACCTCCACCTGCAGGCCATATTATTATGTATTTCTTTATTTTTCACATTTCTAAAAATCTTTCTAGCCTTAAGAAAAGCCTCTTCTTCTTCTAACCAGAAGTCAGTTTTGTGCTGACGGATTCTCTCATCCCACTGTGCTTTCCCAGGTTATTTCTGGTGATCGAATATGTGAAAGGCGGCGACATGATGTTCCATATGCAACGACAAAGGAAGCTCCCTGAAGAACATGCAAGGTAAACATCCAGATGTCACAACATCTGTTTTCAAACTAACACAGCAAGTCCCAGTCCGGATTTGAAGCATTTAGTCTTTAAGTGTGTTACTTCCACAATTACAGACAGTTAAACCCCTAATCTCATCTCAGAGACGCGTTGCATGTATCATTTATTTTAACATGTACATAGTGAGAGGACTGTGAGACATGCTGAGGTACTGCGGCTAAGCCTTCAGGAATAGGCTGCATGATAGAAGGAAATAAGAGGTGAGTGGATTTCTGATTGGATTTTGGTTAAGTTGACATGGAGTCAGCAAGCTACGCAGGAAACCTCTACCATGCAACTATTTGGGGTACTCAACTGAGCGGATTTCACCTAATGGTATTATGTTGTGAACAGTGTGTCTGTGTGTGTGTGTGTGTGTGTGTGTGTGTGTGTGTGTGTGTGTGGTTTCGGTTCTCTTGGTTGGAACAGACGCCATCAGTTTCCTAATAGCATCTTGTGTTTTGTGATGCAGAACAGCTGGAGTGTGCGTACTTTGTCCAAGATGCTTTTACATGCACCTTTTTATACACTCAACAGTGTTACTGCTCCTTACAAATTAAGGTTTGATGGGATGCCTCAGCAAGCTCTTCATTGACGTGGCAACGCTGCCAAAACCCAACTTAACACTTCATCTTTCTCCTACCTCTGAGAAAAATATAATGAACACCCATAATTCATTGTGCCGCGGTGTACTCGCTGGGGCACTCCAACTTGCGGCTCTGATAAATGCCTGATCAAAGGCTGGGTAATTTAGAGAGGCACCGTTTGGGCCCCGTTCGGCCCCAGCAATCTGTATTCTGGAGACAGTAGCTGTACGTATGCAAAGCAGCATGTTAATCACTCATAATGATTGTACATATTCATGAGGAAAGCGTATACTCTCACAGCGAGCCCTGCCGCATTCCCCCGCGTGGTGTGTGTGTGTGTGTGTGTTGAGGGGGGGTGGGTCTGGTGGGTGGTGGATGGCGCTGCTGATAGGACCCAGCTTCAGTCAGTCTGATGCCTGCATTGAAACAACGGCATACAATGGAAAGCTGTCACAGTAAAAAAAAAACCTGGGGGAGCCATGTGGGATTGTTGATTCCTCTGTCAAACATCTCCCCACTATAAGGGCTGTCCCTCCGTGTTTGACAATCAGGCAGACAGAGGGACGCTCGTCAGTGTTAATGAAGGCTTATCTCCTAGAGACAGCATACAAGCCACCTACACATGGAGAGGAGACATGCTTCTGACTCGCCGAGAGACGTGGCACTACTAGTAAATCCAATCATGCTCAAAGCAGTAGGGTTTTATGGGTAATAATTTCCTGCTATAAATATGCTATAAATATCAAATATGTATATGTATGTAATCACATGCACTGTATTACTATATAAACTCAGGGTGTGCATATTGATTTAGAAGCTTGTTTAAGTTCCACTTAACATTTAACTTAATTAAAGAAAGCCTAAGGCAACATATGCGCCCCATCAAGGCTGCATTTCTCATTACATTTAACAATATAAAACTGGGATACAAGCAACATTTGTGTGGTTTTTGGAGCTTTGTTACTTGTGGAGTTTCTGTGTGTGCCTGTCTGTCTGTGTGTCTGTCTTTCTGTCTGTCTGTCTGTCTGTCTGTCTGTCTGTCTGTCTGTCTGTCTGTCTGTCTGTCTGTCTGTCTGTCTGTCTGTCTGTCTGTCAGTCTATAAATATCTTGACATTTCGTCTTGAGGAAAGGGTTCATCTTCTTGGGGCATGAATGTGCTCTCAGTGAGCCCTTTAACAGACATGGACACTGTGACATTGTCTGACTTCTCTATCTGTCAAAGTAATGGCTTTTTGGCATTCAGACTTGTTCACTGCTCCATAAATACTCTACTCTAATATGATAGGATCGTCATGGATAATGATGCACTAGTGCTCTCAGCATATTTGTCACCTGGGGCATCACAAGAGCACAAAGCCCCCAGTTCTATTCTGACCAAGGACACAGCTACTGGAGAACCGCAGTAAATGGGAAATATTCTTTAAAAACTTATTTTGCTTATGATACAATGTTTGTATCATACCTTGAAAGGTTATACGTGAAACCCACTTGAAGCTGCCGTTTCCAACCTTCACGAATCAGTGACTGGAACTGAGACACTTTTGAAAGGAAAAGTTGCAGCCATAGAATGGACTTAAGGGGCTTTTGAGAGGACATCTTGGTCATTTGCTGACGGACATTCGGGTCATGTTTCTCACTTGCTTCAGATATGAAGAACATTGACGTTTCATGAGAGCCTCTGTTTGTGCCTCTCATCTTTTATCACTACAAATGAGTGACAGAGCTGAGCTGATGATCTATAAAAGAACCCAAATGTGTGGTGAACAACGATTAAGATTTATTTACAGGTTCTCCAAATACTGTTATGTCCATCTGGATACCAATATATTCCATCTGGTGCATGAGAAAAAAACATTGCTAACACGTTTTTTTTCAGGTTCAGACTTAGTTCAATAATTAAAACTAAATTGGCAGCTTATCTCCCTGGTTGTTTTACAAAAAACAATGCAAATACAAAGGTTTTCAAAGGGGGTTCATGTACATGCTTACAACACAACCTTGGCAGCTACCAGCGGCTAATAGATTTGGTTATTTTCCAGTGTACATGTAGATATCAGTGGCACTAGAAGACAGATCAAACACATCACTATCTGTATTCCTTTCACAGATTCTATGCTGCTGAGATCTGTATTGCTCTGAACTTCCTGCATGAAAAGGGAATCATCTACCGCGATCTGAAGCTGGACAACGTCCTCCTGGACCATGAAGGACACATCAAGCTCACCGACTACGGCATGTGCAAGGTAAGAGAAGTATTGATTTTTCCCCGGTAGACTGTGTGGACTGCTGCAGGGGGGCTATCAATAATGTAGTGGATGTGTATTGACCGGAGCTGCTAACAGGGCCTCTGTCTTTTTTTTCTCTTTTTCTCCACCATTCATGTTCTGGCACATATCACATCCTTCACACTGCACCTCTTTCATCTCTACAACCACTGTTCTCTCGTTTGCACTTATTTCCCTTTCTTCTCATTCTCCATTATTGTCATTCTCATTTTTGCTTTCCTACTTCTTCCACTTTTTCTTCCACTCCTTTTTCTCCTTCTCCTTTTTGTCCATCTGCTTGTTTTCTTATTTTTTCCTCGTCGTTTTCCCTTTTTCTTTCTCCTCCTGTTTCTCCTTCTTTTTTCTTTTTACATCCATCATTTTCTTGTTTTTTTCTATTTCTCTATTTCCTTTTCATCCCTCTTCTTTGTTGTTCTTCTTTCTCTACTTTCATTCTTTTTCATCTTTTGTTTGTATTTTTTCCTTCCTCCATTTCTTCTTTCTTTGTTAATTTAATTCTCTGTCTCTTCATTCTTCTTCTTTTAAATAATGTTTTGCTTCCTTTTCCTCTTATTATTCTTTCCTCTGTCTTCCTTTTCTTGCCTATTTTTCTCTTCCTTTCCCTTATGCTCTCAGGAGGGGATTAGACCAGGTGACACCACTAGTACATTCTGTGGAACGCCCAATTACATTGCGCCTGAGATCCTCAGAGGAGAGGACTATGGTAAGAGTCAAATCATGCACCACATCAAGAAGATTTCCCATTAATGAACAAATAGTGATAAGATGGAGTCATTCTCTGTTGCATATGTGAATGAATATCTTGCCTCATTGTTGCCCCCCCCCCCCGACCCTCCAGGCTTCAGTGTGGACTGGTGGGCTCTGGGCGTGCTCATGTTTGAGATGATGGCCGGGAGGTCCCCGTTTGACATTATCACCGACAATCCTGACATGAACACAGAGGAGTACCTCTTCCAAGGTGAGGCACAGGGATTTTACAGTACATGGGTTTAGCTCCACACAGAGAGAGTGGAGCAGAGATGAGATCTACTAATTGTTATTTTTCTTCTCAAAATGTTACGAGGCATTGTTCCGTTTAAAAAAAAGAAAAGAAAAAACATACTTCATACTACAAAAGCTGTCATAAATTCCCAAATTGTGTTTGGGTCTGAATTATGTGCCTGTACATAAAGGACATTGCCATACACAGGGCCACGCCACCAAAAAGACAAAAAAAAACTCTCCTTCAATTTGAATTGAAGAAACAATAGTTATAACAAGAAACAGTTCATTCTGTAATCATTGTACAATTGTGAATGCTGGTATTTTTCAGTGACAGTAGTTCCCAGGAGAGCTAATAAGTGAAAATATTTTTCAACTTGACATTTTTGGTGCTTTTTTTATTGAGAAAAATCATACTGACGGTATTTATTTATCCTCCTTGGAACAGAGTCCCTGTTTCATCAACAGGAATGTACCCATCCTTCTAACTGCATCCTCTGTGCTTTAATTGGGATTATAGAGGAATGGTGGTAAATCAAATATGAACATTGAGAGCATGTGGCAGGCCGTCGGTGCCATTTAAACAAAAACATGTTAATTTTCAGCCTTTGTGACGCACAACTGATATTCTGACGGTGGGGAAAAAACAGATTCCTTGTAACGGAATAACAATCAGCTCTGGGCTGGGAAGGATTTGTGTCTGTGTAAATCCAGGCTTAGGTGGTTCTGCTTCATTAAAATGGAGGAATCTCCAGAAAAAGGGGCTAATTTTATTTCTCTCACATGTTAATTAGTTTGTGGTAGTCTCTCAATCTGTTTTGTTTCATTCTTTGACATCTCCTGATATTTGAGGAAACTTGGTGTTATATTTGAATTATTGGGTCTGAAAGCATGGGAGCCTGGTGAGGCCAAGGGAAATAACAGTCGGAGAACACACATTCTTACAGTTTCGCTTGTTCTATTTGCTGCTGATGAACACATTCCTCTCGTGTTTATTTTTCCATTTCCACCTTTGGAATTATATTATTGCCACATTTTTTCTCTTTAAAAAATCCAATTTCGTGATTTGTGTGTTTCAAATTCTGTTGACAGATTACAAGGTCCTGAATAGGTTGAAAAAATGTACCCTCTGGCCAAGTTAACTCTTGGAGGATATAAATGCACGCTGTTCGTTTTTTTTAATGTCTTAAGGGTAAAAGTATTTATATGAATTTCACCTCCCAAACGTTTGCTGTTACAGTATGTGTGTGAACAAGAAATGGGTTAATATCTAAGAATTCACATAATGATGTACATCTGCATGCATAGCTGCAATGCATATATCCCCCCGCCCCTCATGATCTGTGGAAAATCTGGCAGCACATCGTGGCCTCTAATACAGATGAGATTTAGGGTGCATGTGTGGAACAGCTCAGCATATTCTCCATTAGCTTTGCTTCATTTGGCAGCTGATTAAATTGTCATTTGAATTGAGACGGTGCCAAATAACCACACTGAGGCACCTGAAAATACAGCTCTCTGCCTACCGAGTTCCCATATTTTTTTTATATTTGCTTTAATATCTTCTTAATGTGAATACTTTCAACTACATCCCCAATACAAACATTATAATATGTGAAATTAATTACTGACTTGTGTTGAGTTTTTGTTGACTGTCAATTAGACCGCTGCAATGACACCTAAAGCGCTAAGATTAAATAAAAAAATAAACAAAAATGCAGAGCAAAATGTTTTTTTCTTATTTTTCTGCAGCGCAGTGTGACGTGAGGTGTTGCACTGGGTCGGCCAAACAAATTGCGGTTTTGTTTTTGGTCAAAATGTATCACCCATAGGGGCGCCCTTAGCTCAGTTGGTAGGGCGTCCCCCCCATGGGCCTCGGCCAGCAGCGGACCCGGGTTCAATTCCACCCCACGGTCGCAATAGTATCCAGCTGCATCCCCGGAGAACAATACTGAGGCGGGGCGAGAGTACTGAGGCGGGGTGGGAGTACTGAGGCGGGGCTGAAGAAAATACAAATACATTTCTAACGTTATTTAGACAAATTATATTGTTTTGGCGATTAAGTTCAGGCATCACAGCTGGGTGGTTAGGGTTAGGGCAAGGGGACAGGGAGAGGTTAGAATATAGATAGATTAGATTAGATTAGCCACGGTGCTAGCTCCACTCGGCTAACGGAACACCGCGGCGGCCATCTTGAGAAGGTCACATCAAACAATAAAAAAGACCACAGACCGATAGGCTACTAGCCCCGCCACAGTTCTCCCGCCCCGCCTCAGTACTCCCGCCCCGCCTCAGTATTGTTCTCCGGGGCTGCAGCTAGACTCTACTCCGCGGTCGCTCTCTGCATGTCACTCCCCTCTCAGCCCCATTTCAACTCTGTCTCTACACTATCAACAAAGCATAAAAATGCCAAAAAAAAATGTATCACCCATATAACAAGCAGGGCACAACGTATATCAAAACACCCAATGCAAGTTATTAAAGCGGTGACTTAATGCTTTTTAAGTGAATGTGCCTTCAGAACATACAGTCCCCTCCATAAGTATCGGAACAGTGAGGCCAATTCCTTTATTTTTGCTGTAGACTGGAAACATTTAGGTTTGACACCAAAATATGAATATGAGACAATAGATCAACATTCAAGCTTTCATTTCCAGGTATTTACATCTGGATCTGATACACAACTGAGAAGAAAGCATTTGTTGTAAGGGAACACCACATTTTTAGGTGAGCAAAAGTATTGGAACAGATAGACTTAAAGTAAATTAAAGTGAATAAGACTTAATATTTTGTTGCAAATCCTTCGCTTGCAATAACTGCATCAAGCCTGTGACCCATTGACATAACAAAACTTTTGCATTCTTCTTTTGTGATGCTTTTCCAGGCCTTTACCGCAGCCTCATTCAGTTGCTGTTTGTTTTGGGGGGTTACACCCTTCGGTCTCCTCTTTAGCAGGTAAAATGCATGCTCTATAGGGTTTAAGTCTGGAGATTGACTTGGCCAGTCTAAAACTTTCCATTTCTTGCCCCTGATGAACTCCTTTGTTGTTTTTGCAGTTTTTTTGGGTCATTACCTTGCTGCATGATGAAGGATCTTCCAATCAGTTTGGTTGCATCTTTCTTTAAATTGGTAGACAACAAGTTTCTGTAGACTTTTAAGTTAATTTTGCTGTTGCCATCATGTGTTACTGTGTTGTTGTCAAGATGAACCTTTACCAACGTGATGGAAAGGCTAAAGTTTGGAGAAAGAAAGGATCTGCTCATGACCCCAAGCATACAAGCTCATCTGTGAAACACGGTGGAGGCAATGTCATGGCTTGGGCTTGCATGGCTTCTTCTCGGATGGGCTCATTAATCTTCATTGATGCTGTTACACATGATGGCAACAGCTGAACTCAGAAGTTTACACAAACATTTTGTCTGCCAATTTAAAGAAAGATGCAACCCAACTGATTGGAAGATCCTTCATAATGCAGCAAGATAATGACCCAAAACACACTGCAAAAACAACAAAGGAGTTAATCAGGGTCAAGAAATGGAAGGTTTTAGACTGGTCAAGTCAATCGCCAGAATTAAACCCGAGCAAGCATTTTACCTGCTAAAGAGGAGACTGAAGAGAGTAAACAAACAGCAACTGAATGAGGCTGCGGTGAAAGCCTGGAAAAGCATCAAAAAGGACGATTCAAAAGTTTTGTGATGTCAATGGGTCACAGGCTTGATGCAGTTATTGCAAGCGAAGGCTTTGCAACAAAATATTAAGTCTTATTCACTTTAATTTATCTTAAGTCTATCTGTTCCAATACTTTTGCTCACCTAAAAATGTGGTGTTCCTTTACAAATAATGCTATCTTCTCAGTTGTGTATCAGATCCAGATGCCTGGAAATGAAAGCTTAAATGTTGATCTATTGTCTCATATTCATATTTTGGTGTCAAACCCAAATGTTTCTAGTCTACAGCTAAAATAAAGGAATCGGCCTCACTGTTCCGATACTTATGGAGGGGACTGTACATGTATGCAACGGCTTTAAAATGATGGTAAAGTGCAGACCCCAAACTCAAATCTTAAACTTAGTAGAATATACCAAGAAGTACCAGGAACTAATAAGATATCCCCTCTATGTAATATCGCAGTGGCAACACAAACACCACAAAGTCAACCTTTTCAGAGGTGCAAAGCAAACACAAATTGCCCGTGTGATGATTACAGCCTCAGGGTTGGAGGAACCTCTACAATATATCTGATCCTTACTATTTTGCATTTGTGTTTCCTCTCACCATCTGGTACCGTTACATAGCACAGCCCCCGTACCTCCTCCTCCCTCTGTCATACTGCCCACCCACACAGTCCACTATAGCAGAGATTCCTCCATACTACAGTGTGACGCATTATGTCTCTGCTGTGACTGTCAGCGGCTTAGCGCGGTACCACGGCTAGCATCTGCCATCAGCACCATCCTCCTGGCGGTGGTACCGGTAGAAGCAGCAGGCTCCTGGATCGATGCCTGCCAATGGAAAACCAAACCTATCCACCACAGGAGCCACCCAGCCATATGCCACCTAGCTAGACCCTGTGCCAGACCTGTGCTTTGGGTATCAGCATCCACCACATGCCAACTCCAGAGCTTTAGACAGGCAGACAGACTGCTGGCCAACATTCAATTCAGTCGGGAGGGGGGGGCAACCAGCAACAAGGTGGAATTCCCGTTAAAACATGGTGTAATGCTAACGCCAGTTTTAAAATGACCACTGAGCGTCGGACATCATTCTTGTTCTCGGAGGAAAAAAAGAGAATTAACTTAGAGTCCAATACCTAGCTTTTACCAGAGCTTTCAAACATATCTCGAAGGCCTCAAAAGACTAATACTGCAGTATATCTGTAGTAAGCTAAAATTGGCCAATAGCAACTGACTGCCTTCTTATGAATATCCAATAACTAGCTTGAATTATGTAGCACCGCAGAGTTGTTACTCATGCTTTGCTGTTTGGGGTGTAATTTCCCTCATAAATAGTTTTTTGATAGAATCACAACATGATGAAGTTGGATATTGTGCTCTTCCATAATAATGGTATTTAACGTCCTTGATTTGGACCTGATACTTCTTCAGAAATCCTACTTTAATTATTTCTTTATTAAAAAACAAAGCTGTCCCTTACTGCTTTCTCTAAAGGGGTTTCAAGTGGATTCTGGCCTTAATAGGAACTAATAAATTACTTTTGAATTACCTGCAACCTGCAAAGCATACAGAGTTGGGGAACCATTTACCCAGCAGATCTTCCTCACAGCATTAAGCTCCACCACATAGAAGAAGGGGGCTGCCTGTACAATACAATACAATACAACTTTATTTTGCAACAGAGTAGAAAATATGCCTTTGGCTAACTTTAGCTTTAAGAGCGGCATAAGATCAGGTCAAATATAAAACATACATTTTTCATTGTCATTTTTTTGGCAGAGTTGCCTGTTATTACACTCAACAAAAATATAAACGCAACACTTTTGTTTTTGCTCCCATTTTTCATTAGATGGACTTAAAGATCTAAAATTCATTCCAGATACACAATATTACCATTTCTCTCAAACATTGTTCACAAATCTGTCTAAATGTGTGATAGTGAGCACTTCTGCTTTGCTGAGATAATCCATCCCACCTCACAGGTGTGCCACATCAAGATGCTGATCTGACATCATGATTAGTGCACAGGTGTGCCTTAGACTGTCCACAATAAAAGGCCACCCTGAAATGTGCAGTTTTGTCTCACAGCAAAATGCCACAGATGCCACAAGCATTGAGGGAGCGTGCAATTGGCATGCTGACAGCAGGAATGTCAACCAGATCTGTTGCTCGTGCATTGAATGTTCATTTCTCCACCATAAGCCGTCTCCAAAGGCGTTTCAGAGAATATGGCAGTACATCCAACCGGCTTCACAACAGCAGACCACATGTAACCACACCAGCCCAGGACCTCCACATCCAGCAGGTTCACCTTCAAGATCGTCTGAGACCAGCCACTGAGACAGCTGCTGAAACAATTGGTTTGCATAACCAAACAATTTCTGCACAAACTGTCAGAAACCGTCTCAGGGAAGCTCAACTGCATGCTCGTCGTCCTCATCGGGGTCTTGACCTGACTCCAGCTCGTCGCCGTAACAAACTTGAGTGGGCAAATGCTCACATTCGATGGCGTCTGGCACGTTGGAGAGGTGTTCTCTTCACGGATGAATCTCGGTTTACATTGTTCAGGGCAGATGGCAGACAGCGTGTGTGGCGTCGTGTGGGTGAGCGCTTTGCTGATGTCAATGTTGTGGATCGAGTGGCCCATGGTGGTGGTGGGGTTATGGTATGGGCAGGCATCTGTTATGGACGAAGAACACAGGTGCATTTTATTGATGGCATTTTGAATGCACAGAGATACCGTGATGAGATCCTGAGGCCCATTGTTGTGTCATACATCCATGAACATCACCTCACGTTTCAGCAAGATAATGCACGGCCCCGTGTTGCAAGGATCTGTACACAATTCTTGGAAGCTGAAAGTGTCCCAGTTCTTGCATGGCCAGCATACTCACCGGACATGTCACCCATTGAGCATGTATGGGATGTGCACCACTTCCCACTAATATCCAGCAACTTCGCACAGCCATTGAAGAGGAGTGGACCAGCATTCCACAGGCCACAATTGACAATCTGATAAACTCTATGCGAAGAAGATGTGTTGCACTGCATGAGGCAAATGGTGGTCACACCAGATACTGACTGGTTCTGAGTCCCCAGACCCCCAATAAAGCAAAAAATGCACATTTCAGAGTGGCCTTTTATTGTGGACAGTCTAAGGCACACCTGTGCACTAATCATGATGTCAGATCAGCATCTTGATGTGGCACACCTGTGAGGTGGGATGGATTATCTCAGCAAAGCAGAAGTGCTCACTATCACACATTTAGACAGATTTGTGAACAATGTTTGAGAGAAATGGTAATATTGTGTATCTGGAATGAATTTTAGATCTTTAAGTCCATCTTGTGAAAAATGGGAGCAAAAACAAAAGTGTTGCGTTTATATTTTTGTTGAGTGTATATTCTGAAACATTACATTTTGATTGGGAATAACTAGGACCGTATGAGAAGACTCTACGGTCACATCACCTTGAGCTGTGATTGTAAGAAGAAAATAAGAAAAAAAAACTCATGAATGTGAAGCAGCACTTAATCCTTGGACTTGTGTTTTCAGGGGAAAACTATTTTTCGGTGTGTTTTTGTTCTCGTTAGCGTGACATTGTTGGGCCGTGGGAGTCTCAAGGCTGTATGTAGACCATCAACAGTGAGAGAGAGAAAACTACAGAATAGTGTCCCTCTATACTGTGCCTCCTCCCTTCCTTTGACTCCCAGGCAGCAGACATGGTCACCCACAGGCAGGTTGGACCGTGAATCATCCTCCTCCTCCCTATACTCACGATTGTCCTTTTCTTTTTTCTCTCCCTCTCTTTTTTTGTTGTCGTCCTTCTCTTTTTGCCAACAGTTATTCTTGAGAAGCCCATTCGCATCCCAAGGTCTCTGTCGGTGAAAGCTGCCAGCGTGCTCAAGGGCTTTCTAAACAAGGTGAGAGCAGTCCCCTCCCAACCCCCTTCTCATCTCTCTCTCTCTCTCTCTCGCTCTGTGTGTGTGTGTGTGTGTGTGTGTGTGTGTGTGTGTGTGTGTGTGTGTGTGTGTTTAGGATGAAATACTTGGGCTGTGGACGGCTAGGGGAGGCCTATTTACTGTATGCGACACACTGTTAAAGAATGTGTTTCTTCCTGTGTTACAAAATAGTGAAACTTCATTGATACATTCATTTTCTGAGAAAGATATAGCAGAATTAGGATCCAAGTGAAATGCACACTATACTGTAAATAATTTCATGACAGTGTTTTTGCATGTTTCAGCCATATACAGTCAATACAGAGTTTCTCGAACTAGGGGTCAGGACCCATTTTGGGTCACTTGACAAACATTTTGTTTAATATATTTGTAATTAAAATAGCAAATGGACAAGATGAAATGTTTTACTTAGTTTAAAGGAGCTGTAAGCGGAATGGTTCTTTTATGGCGCTTTTCCACCGCATGGTATCAGCTCGACTCGACTCGACTCGACTCGCATTTTTGGCTATTCCACCGCAATTTCATGGTACCTGGTACCACGTAGCGGCTGCTTTTTTGGTATCGCCTCGCTCTAGGGTCCAAGCGAGCTGAGCCGATGCTAAAAGGTGACGTCGGCAGACGGCCGGCCACTGATTGGCCAGAGACTATTGTCTGGCCAATCAGTGGCCAGAGACTACCGGCTTCATTCTGTTGTTTATTCTCCCCAACTCTCCGGGACTTTTGAGTGTATTTACGCCGCGTGCAGCCTTCTCTGGCTCTCTTTCATTTGATTTGCATCACAGATCCGAATTTATTTTCCATATATTCGCTAAGCTCACCCAGTGGTGGTTGTTGGGGAAGTTACTTACATACGAGAGGAGACATGTAGGGCAGCTAGCAGCTAGGCTAAATAGTAGCCAGCTGGGACAGACATGATAGCGAGCGATTACATTACAAGCCTCGGACTGAACTGATTACCTCAATAAAATATTCAGGCTGAGACACGGCTTGCATTTGAAAACACGTATCCTGAAACAAGCACTAAACAGTCAACTTTATCATGCCCGTGTTTACGTGCATAGGGATGTACGTGACGCATCCCTACAGCTGACTGTGTGGCAGAGTCACACATCGGGACAACAACCATCCCTTTTAATGGCCCGTAGCAATATTCTTCTACTTCTTTTAGCAAACAGATACAAGGGGGGTATTTCTTAAACATTTTTCATCCGTGTTTTTGGCGGTTGGTTCAGTTAATAGTGCAACAGCTGCTCGTAATTTCTGCTTTGCTACTTTGCTCCGGAGTAGGCTTTCAGCCCCTTACGACGACCCCGCCCACGTTCAGCAGGTACTATTTGCGGTGGAAAACGACCCGTGCTGCTACCAAACCAAGTTGAGTCGAGTCGAGTTGAGTCGAGTCGAGCTACATGTGCGGTGGAAAAGCGCCATTAGCTAACTTCCTGTCATTTAGCAGTCCCCTCGCTCGTCCCTACGTCACCACATTAATGCACTGCGGTCTTAAAGCAGCAAGTTATCTAGCATCATCTCAGATCCACCCATGTGTCGCTCTGGCGTGTACCGGCAGTGAGACCATGAGTGAGATGGGTGCGGACGGGTGTCAGTTTGTAGCGTTCTCTATTGTGATTGGATAAAATTTCGGGATACTACGTAAAGTTTAATTGCTTATTACATGCAGAGCAGCTGACTAAGAGATTGGCTTTATGAAACGCGCACATCGTGTAAGTGATTACTGTATGAATAAAGAGTGATTTAACACTTATATTAATATAAATAAACCGCTTACTTCACCTTTAAGACAAATGTGAATTGTTCATATAACGTTTTCTCAGAAAAGGTTGAGAGTATCTAGCCAAATGAATACATCACAATTATTATGATTGTGATTATTTTGGATTTCAAAGCATGCATTACATTTTTTTTATCAACCCTCTGCCCTCGGCTTTACTTTCGCTCGCTGCAGTACAAACACTTGAAGAGGCTTCAGAACAATCTGCTTTAAAAAAACTAAAACAATAATAAATTATTAATGGAGAAGCAGTGCAGACATTTCACAAATTCTTCACCGTGAACAGACAAAATGTTGTTTATTTTGCCTCAATCCCAAATTTACTGTCCTTCCCCATATACTCATTAAAGCCCCACATTTGAATACATCTGCTGCTCAAAATATCTTTTCTCTCATTTGTTTAATGAAAACTAGCATGAAGAAATATAAGAAAAATATATGAAAAAAAATCAATGAAACCCTGGAAATGCACATGTTGGTAAAGGCTTAGCAGCAAAAATCTAATTAAATAAACTTATAAGAAAACATTTTGAATGTACGTTTGTTACACATGCGTTAGACAGATTGTTCTGTTTTCCCTTTTCCTAAAGTGTGTTTATGCATTTCAGCCCCTGGTTACACATCTTAGTCTTTGCATCTTCTGTTCTTGCCAAGAGCCTTGTTGCTTCTCACATGGACGTTTGCCTCTGTAAGATATCACCATAATTGTTGTGATGAAAAGAGCGAAGTCCCAAGTTAAGCAGTTAGAGGGGTTTGTATGTACGCGCATGATGAAACATGCAATGTTTGAAAAACACAATTGCCTCATCCCTGAGGAGCTGTACAACATCTGAAATATAATAAGACAAATACTATCTTATGGCCAACTCCCCCTGGACTTGATTAGTCCACATGAAGTAGAATTAACCTGACAGGGAGCCTGCATTTTCTACCTCTGGATGTAAACTTATAAAAGAATAGTCATATAAAAGAACAATCTTCTCACGTTGCTATGACGTAGTTGCCCCTGCTTACCAGCTGTGTTGGTCTCAACAGGATCCCAAGGAGCGGCTGGGTTGCCAGGTCCAGACGGGCTTCACAGATATCAAGGCACACACATTCTTCCGCAGTATAGACTGGGACCAGGTAAGAGCTGACTGAGCGACTGACATTGCTTGGTATCATTAAATCAGACACTATTCCCCTCACCCTCTTGGTGTGATTCATTTGGGCAGATTTGAACACAATCTATACATAGCATTTGTACTCTGGCTCAAAGCACGCTGATGAAGTGGTCTGAACAAATAAATTCTGGAGCAGTATCTCGATGGGAATGTGCTCAAACTACAGGAGGTACTCTAACTCTGCAGGTTTGAGTTAATTGGTTCCTGTGACCAGGTCAACTTTGCATGGGATGCATTTTGATTCCCATGTATCTGTATGAAAAAGAAATTGAACCAAGTGGGAAATGCAATAAGTTTACCAACTCATTCACCAATCTGGACCAGAGCAGACCCAACTGTTTGCTAAAAAGAATAAAAAGGGAAAGAACGGGGTCGCACCCTTCAGATAATTATCAAAGACTCATTTCAAAGAGATAAACAAGGAGGTGGAAAATGGTTCTCAATATAGCACTGGGGGTAGCAGCTCTTCATTGTTGGGATCAGGGTGCGTGTTGTTGCCTCCTGACAGACAGCAGCTGACAGCTGATCTGGGGTTTGACTCTACAACCTGTCAACTCACTCACTACTCCTGTAACAACAACAAAGAGGGAATAAAGACTGCACGCCCACAGTTAGTGCCAATCAGCTGAGAGAACAGTGCACAGCTCTCATTATACATTCTGATAGTATGTGTGTGTACTGTACATCAGGAGCTTCCACAACACAAGAGTACACACCCTCCTATTTAAAGCACATGAGTGAGGTGGAGCCCTTTGTGTACATGTCTATGCAAGAAAATGATTGATGTAGACACTGTGTGTAAACTACTGCTGTGCTCGGTGATGTGCCTCCTCCACTCTGTGGAGCAACAAGGCAAATAAAAGTGAATTCCTAATCACACAAATACAACTGAAATATTAGCACTGGATGTGTGTGTCGAGGCTGATGGCGTAGAGGGGAAAACACTTGGTCCAAAGACTCCTAATGTCTTAATCCGAGGCACTTAACGTGCGTTCCCATTTTACTTTTTATTTTTGTAATTTTTTGGCAAGGAAACTTACCGCCGCCTCAGGGTCTTTGTCATCATAGTGATGGGCTGCCTCGTTTTTGAAAGACATGCCTTAGCATCAATCTCAATGTCAAACTGTTGCATCTCTATTTTTGTCAGTGCAGCTGCTTCATGTCACAGAATTGACAGCTTTTTTTTTTTTTTACTCCTATGTAACATTTTCACTAGACCAACAAAGCAGAACAGGTAGACAAATATACTTAGCATTTCGGTGGCTTTGATATTACGAGTAATTATACCTAATTATGTACAGTTTGCATTCATTCAAGTTGGAACAAGACATTTACAACAAGTTTGTGCAGTTCAGAAAGTGTGGTCGATCTCACTCGTATGAGCGAACCTCAGATTAAAGTAAGAGTGTTTTTGTGCAGGAATTTACATGAAGAGAAATTCAACTTTATATCATGAAAACACTACCAAAAATCCATTGCTTGGTTAAGTGTTACTCTAAATGTCAAGTGACTACTGCACTTTTGTCAGATGTCCTGTTAATCACTTAATCATATCCAACTATCATAAATATGTATAGTCAAAATCCAGATGAGCTTCACTTAGAATCTATTCCTCAGTCATAATATGATAATATCAAAAATATCCTAATTAACAGCTATGATTCAAATTCATGTATTTTAATCCAAAAACTCCTTATTTCATGCATTCTGATTAGTTTTGCAGAAAATGAAACACACTGGTTTCCAGTTTGCAATTACACCATAAAAGCACCTTTTAATATGTTACTTTATCAAACATTAGGGCGAATGTTAATTTAGGCCGAATCGAGGCCAATTCTCTTCTCTCGTTGTTGCTGTGTGTGTGTCTCTCTCTCTTGGGACAATTAGGCGGGGTGGCAGGTAGTACGGCGGCATAAAAGAGGAGAAAAAAAACAATTGTCAGATTGTGTTAATGAATGCTGCCGCGGTGTCTGTGAAGTACACACCAAAGGCAACCGGGGGAAAGATATCAAAGTGCAGAGGAACCCTGAGCCCAGCGACAAAGCTCTCATGTAGCGCACAGGGAAAACAAGTTGACAAAGCTGTGAGAGGTGGAGAAGCGCCGCTCTCTGCCCTCAAACTAGAAACCTGTCTCCAGACCTGACAGGCCCTGGCACGCCGCTCCTGTTGTAACCCTCTCGTATTAATATTCATCAGACGGCTCTCCCGAGGGAGCGCTGAGCTTTCTCTCTCTCTGAAGAGATGACACATTTTGAATATCATTTACCTGCCGTCCTCTTTCATGCCCTCGCCAAATCCACTCTTCTTCACTGCCAGAGAACTGTCAGCTTGATAAATGTTGAGGAGAAATGTATAATTTGAAGCCGATAGAACTGCATTTCACTATAGTGAGTTCTTTATAAATGTACACTGAGATCACATTCAGGCAAACATCAATCCACTGCAATGCATGTTGAGGGTGCATCTTTGTCTTACCTTTTTACTCTAACTTGCTGTCTGGTTCAATATTAACATGAGAGGTTGGCAACATACTTCCAAAAAATAATTAACTGGCATTTTAGTTTGAGCTAGGGATGAATAAAAAGTTTGTGGCTTTGACAGCCACAGTGTTGGAGGAACTCAAAAATTCTATCACAGCCTGGTTTACATCCCTGCACAGTTGCCTGGAAATGGACAACTGAGTGCCACCAGATGTGTTGTCAGGCCTATTGTTGCTGGAGTAGATCTCATCTCTGAAGAGTTCATTTACCTTTGAATTACATATATTTTTTAAAAATTGCATCAAGTATTTCGCCAGGTAACGCCTACTATTTGTTTTTTTACGTTCTTTCATAATGGAGTACAGATATAAAATTTATCGAAAAAAGTGTGCTGTGGAATCCAAACAAGTAAAATTGTTTTATAATATGCTGTAAAACACATAGATGTCTGCTTGGAAATGTGTCTGCAGCTGTATGCAGTGGACATAAGGGCTTACTCTAGCAGTTAACACACGCTAACTGTGTTCACTTAATATTATAAGTTACAATTCCAAAACATTAGAAATCACAGAAGGGAATGAAAATACACAGCAAAGGATAAATGTAATGCAGGGATACAAGATTTATTTTATTATTTCACTCTGCCAGAAACTAAAGTGGATTCACCCTCCAGCTGCTTCAGATATCATTCCCCGTAATCGCCATGAGGCGAAAGATTCATAGACCCACTACACTGTAAGATATGAAGGACACCAATTCAGCCAAAGCTCGTCTTTAACAGCAGGTAGAATTGGCGCAGTCATAAGTCAATAGTCTTGGTAGTCAAGAGCCGCGTTTCCACCGCAGGAAGTAGTTCCCGGAATCAGCACTGCGTGTTTGCAGTGCTGAATAATTCTGATTGGTCAAGTTGCCTGCACGTAGCGTTTCACCCACGATGTTCAAATCTCTGCTTAGCGAGCATCTCATTTCCTGGTTTTAATTTAATCCATTTGCAATAGTTTGCTTTGTAATAAAAAGCGAACAGCAACAGCACAACTTGAGCGTCCTCCGTACTATCACCCACACATTATGCATCTGCTGCGCTTGTGTTTGCCTTTCTTTTCTTTTTTTTCCTCTGCGAACGTGTTAAGATTATAGCAGCCATTCGTGGTCGAGGAGTTCCTGGAACTCAAAGTTCCTGGAAGTTTTGATGGAAATACGATCTGATTGTCTGAATTAAGATCCCAGTCACTTCAGGTTAAACATGCCGCATTGTGTACAGACTTGCAGTTTTTGCAGTGCATTGAAAGTCAGCCCATTGTACATTGAAGTTAGCAGCGTACGTAGGAATCAGTATGAAGTTCACTTCAACGATTCAAACTAGCAGTGAAATGAAGGCCTCTGTAACGTTAATACCCTAATTCAATAGCCACACAAAATGTAAGATCCAGTGTGTGTGTGTGTGTGTGACATTGCTTCACATCTGTTGACTGTTTGTCTCCAGTCACATTAACGTCTGCCTTAGATCAGGCTGATTGTCACATCGTCCTATCCCGTCCTGATAGCGTTGATGCCATATTCTGACGGGTGCTGTGATCTGAGGACCCATGGATTGCCTGTATAGACCTGGCGCTCAATTCCCTCTTTCATGTGCCCCTCTGGCGTCAGCGGCACAACTTTCAATGTGTGTGTGTGTGTGTGGGGTGGGGGGGGGTGTACTTGTACAGGCATATTTATGGGGACCAGTATTAGCTTTTATCCATCGGAATGAGGAGTGAGGACTCTAAAAGACAGTTTTTGCCTGGTCTTCACTTCTTCAAAGGCCTGTTTGAGGGTTAAGACTAGGTTTTAAGGTTCAGGTTAGAGTTAGGAAAAGGTTAGGGTTAGTATGACAGTTGGGGTTAGGTATTTAGTTCTGATGGTTATGGTTAGGGTAAGGGGCTAGGAAATGCATTATATCAATGAATGTCCTCAAAAAGACAGAAGAGAAGTACAAGAATGTGAGTGTGTGTGTTTGCGCGCAAAGGTGCTGTGCTCTTTCCTGGCCTTCCGTGTGCCTCATTACCACCACACAGAGCCTCAGTCCACCCAACAACACATCAGAGAGACTGGGGAAAGAAGGAGGAGAGAGGAGAGGGATGTGAAAAAAGTGAAAGAATTGACAATGTGTAGGACTGAAGAGAAAGATGGAGACAAAGGGATGTGAGGGGGTGAAACTGACAGAGGAGTGTATTGTACGTAGGTGCTGAAAAGAAATTAGCAGAGAAAGAGAGATAGAGAGAGATTCAGATTGGGAAAGGTGAGCCCATGTGATGGGGAGGAAGATATACAAGGAGAAAAAGTCAGTTGTTTTGTGTTGTGTTTGTTTGAAGCTGTTTCTCACAAAGTGCTTTGAACCAATAACGCTAATTAACCATAGAAACTGCTGCGAAAACAAGCAGGAGAACTAGGACTTTTGAGAGAGCAAAACACACACACACATGCACACACACACACACACATGCACACACACGCACACACACACACACACACAAACTCCAAGGAAACAGACAGACAAATAAGGAGTAGAATTGGAGTGTGGAACACATTCCTCAATAGTATCCATGCCTAGAATAGAAAATATTTTGTCTTTCAGTGACAAAAAAGGGTTTAGATTGTGGTCATGGTTAAAAGAAACCTGTTATGTTTTGTCCTCGATCTCATCCTATTTTTATTTGCAGTCAATGCAGCCTCAAAATATAGCTACCACATAATGTTTTTCTCTCCTCTATTAGAAATACATTTTTACATTAAACGGGAAACCGCTTAAGGAAAATGTAACCCTCTAATACACAGCAGGCTTCACTAGTAAGTTTTATAGATGGTAGTGATCTCAGAAAAATGTGTTAGTAACAATACTCAAGTATTGATGAGTGCTGCTGTCTAACAAAATGTATACGTACTGTCTATCATGCCTGTTGATTTATTAGTTATTTTTACTTCCAGCTGAATCACGCAGTGCAGAGTTTGACAGCCAGGCATAGGCACAAGGCACTTGTTTGCACACAAACATCAAGCTGCTGTCTTATTTGTGGGCTGGCCACACCCGCGCACAAAAAGAAAAACACACACACACACACACAAACTTGCAACTACTGAGAGCAGCTGTTTTTTGACATAGGGTAAATAACAGCAGCCTTCAAATTACTGTTCGCTGTAATGGAACATTCCGATGAGATTTTACTTTGCACGGATCTTCATTATTGTGCTGTTATTCTAATAACTCCCAATTCATGCAGGGATCTGTTGCCTTTCTCAGCTCTGGAAAATATACTATGAAAATATGATTCTGTTAATTCTTTTAATTAAAATCACGGAACTAAAAGCTGAACATTATCCATCAAACAGCAGCAAAAACATATTTATTTAGCTCTATTATAAGCTTTCCCTACTACTACCTCAAACCAGGTTTCTAAAAAGTAGTACTTACTTAGGTTGAAGGAGAACAAAATGGAGAGCCAACCTGAGTACCTGTGTTCTTTTTTTGTGCCCATCTGACTTCCTTGTGTTCTCAGAAAATGTCCTCGGTGCACATTTTAGGAGGATGAGGGACCAATGTGAAACCATGGAAACAAACCAGACAAAACTCTGCTGGCTGAATCATCACTCGGGCACAATTACGCTGCTGCTTCAACCTTCTCCATTCTGTTGTTTTTCTCTCCCTATTTCCATTCCTCTCACCATTTCCACAAAAAATGGTTGCAAGATCTTTTTTGTCAGTGAAACATTTGACATTCAACATTGTTTACGCGTATAGGAGCTGTAGAAGCGTCTGTACTGTTAAATGAAGGTCATTTTATTTTAACAGCCCGAAATTCCAAATTTGTCTCTTACTTTCTTCTTAAAAAAAAAAAAGCTGCTCATTTAAATGTTTTAACCAGCGTCCACTTCAAACCAATTGGATTAATATGAGATCTTGTGAAAAAGAAGAATTCAGCTCTATATCCAGTAGCTAATGGTGACATTGTGTTTTCATCACAGCAGGGGGTTTGCAGTGAATCAATTCCCTGTAATTGTAAAACGTTAACAGAATGTAGAGCCCGTGACGTGCCTGGAAACGTTTGCTTTTTCTTCCACGTGGTCCTCCACTCTCTAATATTAAATAAAAACAGTTGTTTACCATAATACATTTTTATGTGTTTGTTTTTTTTCTCAGCTGGAGAAGAAAGAGATGACTCCACCCTTCAAACCCCAAATCTCCGATGACTACGGCCTCGAAAACTTTGACACGCAGTTTACCAATGAACCAGTGCAGCTAACACCAGATGATGCGTAAGTAGTACTGCTCCTTCCATTCACATCACTGCCATCATTAAAGTCAACCTTGTGTGAATAATTTAGAGCACTCTCCCACATCGGTATAATCTGTATAACGATCCTTTTTTCAGAGGCTCGACAGTTGCTTTAGGTAAATCCACTACAATATTCCACATGTGTGTTTTGTCTCTATGTTATGTGATTATGTATGTGACTCTTTTGAAGTCACTGCATTGACAGCGATCAATCATAAAGTCAAGCAGGTTTGATGTTGAGAGCGTAGTGAAATCAATGGAAATCAGTTACACCCTGGAAAAGTGAAATAGCATTTAGACATCTATCAACAAGGAAATGAAACAGACAACTACAATGCATAGTTTTCCATTTAAGGACATGTTATACTGTTAGCTACCAACCACTTGTGTATTAAAGGTTTCTGTTACTTTATAACATTCAGAATACTGGAGGATCATTGTGCTGTTAAGTTTGTATTAGTCCACTCAGAAAGTGGCAGCTAGCTAGTTAGCCTAGCACCATTGTCTTCTAGATGTTACTTTTCATTTATGTTATTAACACATGCACACCTTGTTTTGCCTTCGTATGGTGGTATAGAAAAAAGAAGTGCTGGCTAGTGTGTTGCTACTACTGGAACACATCTTGCACCAGTCATATTACAGTATTGAAAACATCAACAATCTGTTCCAAAAATGTATAACCACTGGGGGAAAAAACATGACATGGGGCGATATCACTGCAGGAAAAATATGAATAATAATGCATATTTTGATTCTGTTTATAATTTATCTTTGCTTGCTATCTTCAATTATTCCATATTGCTTCTATATCCTACCTTGCAAATAAAAAAATTGCCTTTTGCTTTTGAATTGAGTCAGTAAAATAGAACATCATACTACAGCCAGTAGCCAGTTGGTCAGTAGCAATAGTCTCGGAGCTTGAACTACTGAGCTGGGATTCTACTTGTCAGGTGTGACTGTCTCCACTGTAAGCCAGTGATGTCATGGTCGACTCACATAGAGGTTGGAAAAACAACTCAACGGAATTCAAATAGATTTACGCACACAAACAAACACTGGATGTTGTGCCATCTTACCAGAAGACCTCTGCATCCAATAAGAGAAAACAAACTGCCACACCCAACCCCCTCCTGAGACAGTTCCCAACATTGACGTCTTGATCCATCAGGGACATTGTTTTGATTAGTGCAAACATGTAGCCTTCAGGACCTGACAGGATTCCTTGTTTAAAGATTTAACTTAGGAGAGGAAAGGCGGCAGAGCTCTGGCACAGCAACAGACAGGCTGCTGCAGACTGTCTGCAGCCGCAGCACGAAAACACAAGCACGGCCTGTTTTCCTCTGTGCCGTTACAAAATGGATTCCATAAGGCATTGGCAAACTCCTGCCAATAGATATTACCAGGCTCATGTTAGACAACATTTTCATTAAAATCCATGTTGAATTGATTTTTCAGGCTCCTACAGTTATAATTTTTCCTGCAAAGCTTTTATTGGATTGTTTTTATTTGATGTGCTCGACAACCGTGCTGCTCAAATGCGGGAGATGAACTGAAAAAGTACTGTACTTACACCATCAACCTTTCCCTACCTAAACAAAAATGGGAAGCTTGTTAGCCCTTTCATCCATGATAATTGGACATGTACCGAGAGCATGCAGAATGGATTGTAACCTCAAACAGTGGTGTAGCATATCATCCTCTGTAACTTCTTACACATGCATGTTAATATGCCAAAGCATTTTATGGGCCAGGATGCTGCCTGAAATCCTCCTGACTTCTCTAAATATAACCATTGGTGTGAGCTGTCCATTGAGCAAGTTGGGGCACAGAGAAAAAAATGAAACATTAAAAAAGATTAAAGTGATACCGTCACATCCCTAATCTCTTGCCCTTGGAGTGCAGCAGCAAGCAGCAAAGGATTCAGTATGCCTGAATCTGACAAGGACGAATGACATGTCGTCCGACCACATCTTAAGGCAAAAGTGTTTGTACCTTGATGTCCACAGTGGAAGGCAGGGAGAAAGGCCTTCACAAAACACTGCCTCCATGACCTCCCTACGAAAAGCTGTGTATCTTTTGTTTTTCTTTGTAGTCTTCACGCAATGGCTCGTACAACTGGGGATGAGACAGACATTTTTTAGACTGTCTTTCATCGAAGGCCTTCAGTGTTGTACTTAATGGAACATGAGCAAAATAATGCTGTTTGAAGAATGAAAACAGCTTGAGAGAAAAGTCCAAAAACAGAAATCAAACAGGAGGTTTCAGGCAATCAGAAATGACCAGTTTGAAGTATAATGAAGACTTAAGATTCAGGCACCACACACACACACACACACACACACACACACAAGTTGGCATGTATTTGCTCTCTCTTGGAGATCAATAGATCATGCTGGTGCACAGCATTTCTGGCACTGGGAGGCTTACTGTTACATGTGTGTTAATCAGCTATACCTCTTGTCTGCTTTACATAATACTGTCAAATGAAGCCAAATTAGAAAATGAATGGTTGAGCAAGGTTGTACTTAGCTGGGTGTAGTTGAGGCTGACAATGACAACATCATCACCAGCTTGTGCAACTTGAGACTTTTCAACACATACAAGCCGTAACTTCATAATTGTGGCAGCGCAAGGATCAACAGGGGCTCCCGGTGTTAATTGGAGCCTTATTAAATGCCCATCATGCTGTGCACCCATGACAGATGTATTTGGGTAGATAGCTACCATGGCTCTCCCTCGGTTTGAAGGTGGTGTACACCTCTGCTGTGTGCACTAGACGCTGCTGATCTTCAAACCAGCCTGGGAGTGGGTGAGCCTCACTGCTCATTACTGGGCTGCAGCGAGACGGCTCTGAAGCTCATTTGTGACAGGGTTTGACGGCGGGAGTCTGCGACAGACTTTGGAGGGAGGCAATTGTGGGAAAAGGGCTGGGGCTGGCACAGTGAGGGGGGAGATGTGAGTGGGAGAACAGGGTGGAGAGAGAGCACACTGCCAGTTCAGTAGCGGAGAGATATCAACCTGGCATCAAACACTACAGCACATCAAAAGAAGACGCATACATACCTCCTCCCTGCGTCTCACACTTTATCCCCCCACCCCTTTCTCTTCCCTCTTGTTACCAAGGAGAGGGGGCTGATGTCGCCCACTCCCCCCTAGGAGAGGGGGTGATGCAAAAAGCTCTCCAGTCTCCCCTCTCTCCCACTCCTGATGGGCTTGGCACCAGAAGAAAGGGTAGCGAGAGAGAAGGGTAAAACCCTCCATGTTAGAGATTTACATTGCAACATTAAAACCCAGGATTGCTGGGGGGCCTTTGCCAGCATGATTAGGAGAAGGGGGAGGGAGGTTTTAGGGTTTCTATGCCAGCTCCTTGTCTTAGAAAATGGCAGCCTCAGGCAGTGCCCAGAGAAGCGGGCTAAGGGCTTTCTTCTTCTTCTGTAGCCTTGGTCCTCTGTGGTTGTTTTCAGAGACGTAAATGTGGTGGCCGAGACCACATTAGGGCTCCAGACTGTTTAGTGAACCTGTTGATTTTCATGGCACTTAAGCTACTGTATAGGGCAGCTAATTCATTCATTGACTAATGTCTTCCTCCGATTTAGTTCTGTCAAATCAATAAAGGCCTGCAGCTCGGACACAGAAGTCTATATAACACCAGGTACATTAGCGGAGGTTTCTCCATAGAGCCTTGTTGTCAATGAACAGACTCTGGACATCTGGTTTCATCTTGATGCATATAATGCATTATTACACAGCGCTGATAAATGCTGTGTTCTGATTGGTTAATCAATGCATTCTACGGTCTGATATTTCTCTAGCTGTTTAGAATGGTTAACCTTTGCTATGGGTAACAGTCTGTTGCTACGGACATTGTTTTGATCGATCACTTTCTGTAATATCAATCCCCTGAGAGACATCTACAAACACTTACATACTATTAAAAGCAATGGAATACTTTGGACATTAATTTGAATGTATCTGGAGTGCAGGGAACTTTGGAGTCATGGCTAAAGTAATCTGTAAAGACTCCAGTAAGTAAGTTTGGCCAAAGAGCTACATAGTGACCGTTGCCATGGAGGAAGGCACACATACACGCTAGTTGTTTGCCGAAGTCCATGACTAACCCGGATGTACCGTTACCAGGAATCACATGGAAATAGTCCACATAACAGGAGGATGGTGCACCTGTATGTATGTGTGCACTCTATATTTTTTCCCTACAAAAAGACAGTGCACCACTTGAGCAGACTGATCTCAAAACTTACCTGAAATTCTACTTATTTGTGTTATTTTTTCAGGCCACCACTACTTTTGTAAAACACTTCTTTGTGCATTTATTAGTTTGTGTCACTTATTTTTTTGTACTAGTTGAAATATCTTAAACTCGTACATCCGTATTTTAACGTCACTTCACACCTCCAAATGTGAACTAGCTCCTAATTGTGTCCATTCAGTCTTTGAATCAATTCAATATTCAGTCTGAACACAATGTGAGAACTTATCCAAACTCTTAGTCTGAAGCTGTGTGAACAGTGTAGTGTGTGACTGTCAGTACTAACATACCCTGCACCATGGATGTGTTAAGTGCAGCAGTGTTGATTTCTTAGTTAAACATTGGTACGAAATGATCAAATTTGTTTTGAAGAAACAGTTCCAATGCTGTTTAGATACCTTCAACCTTTTCTGTTTGTTCTTGTTCTGTCCGTCCCACTTCCCTCTCTCCTCCTCCTCTGTCCCCTCCCTTGTCCTCTCCTCTTCATTCAGCATCTGGTAATGCTTTCATCCAAGCCTGGAAAAAAAGGCAACATTTACGTTGGTTGAGCACACTGTTTGTTTTGGTCAGTTCCCAAAACATTCTCCCCTCTCTTTTGTGTGTCCCTCTCTGTGGTATTTCTCTCTGTCTCTCTCTCTGTTCTTTTAGAAAGTCCAAAATAGAAGAACACCATTTTCTAAATCGAATTGTTGTATTGGTGGTTGACCTACTCCCACAGTGAGAGTACTTCAGATGGAGGAAAGAAATAGTTGCTTCATCAGTATTCCATTCGGCAAACTGAAACAAAGACACTGTAGCGTTTCACTCACTTGTCCTTGCACTCTATGTGGGTGGGATCGGCAACCTGTTCAACGCTGCCGGTGGCCCCCAAAGTGAGACCCCCACCCACCTGGTACACCAGGGGCAAGTCCAGTAAAGGCACCTGTTGTTTTTACTTCAAAGCCCTCTGCTTAGTGTCTGAAGGGAGAAAGCCTCTCTGCCTTTCCCCAGAGAGAGGCCTCCTTTTTGGGCTTCAGTTCCCCGTCTCATCATCATCACCATACAGACACAGACACAGATGAGTAAACAGCCTGTTGTTAAGCAGTGTTGCTAAGGGGATAGATGTATTTTTACCCAGCCACTCTTGTGAGCCCACTAGTTATGGGGTTTTGCTCCATTTACCTATGATTATGCCTTTGTTAATGGAAGCAACATACTGAGAAAACAAAGGCACAGCTTGAGTTCCTCCACATACTAGTCTACACCATGTTCTTTCTGTCTCACTTGACATCGTGTACTAAGGGATTCAATTTTACACGGTTTCAGATTTATTTCCTAGGGAAACTAACAAAGAAAAAAACCCGCAATCAGGAGGTCTCCTGCTGAAACAGATGCAGCCAGGCACAGAGAAAAACACAGAGTTTTTATAATTGAATGTAATTTCAAGAGCTACTTTTACAAGATTTCAAAAACCCAGTGAGAAAATGAAAGGAAAATGCATTGTTCAGACTAGTCCGACGCTTTGGGTACAAGTTGTATATAATCTTTCTTGAGAATATATCATTTATTATGGAGCGAAAAAAGCTTTTTGGATGATCTGTAGCACCCAAAGGTGCCGCCATGCTACAGAGGTAGTCACATATTAACCACCTCTATCGAATAAACTAAATTTTCCATAATAAAATAAACCTTAACTTGCTGCTGTGACCAGACCTGTACCGACACCACATGTTTTTCTGATGAATGGTCATGGTCAAGTTTGTTTGGATTCTGAAGTTAAAATGTTATAAAAAGTTTTGGACTGTTGTACAACGTTTAGAAATGTCCATAGTTGAAGACAGTAAATGTGTTATTGTAAATATGTCATGTGCAAACATGTCCAAACATTCTGTGTTTTATCACAATCATGCCTGATTCCTTTCATGCTTTAATCTGTCAATTTGAAAAGTGGGTGAGTTTTTAAACTTCCGAAGACATTAATTCTCTTAGACCTCCTTCATATAATAGAGCTTTTTCCAAACAAAAGACACCCAGTGTGTAGCGGTCAAGGTGCAGACTATGAACCACAAATCAACTACACAAAGTCACTGGGTTTAAGATCCAGCAGCAGGGGGACCTTCGATGAATGTCCTTCTCCATCCCTTCTTCTCCCTCTCCCATTAACTCCTTTTGTTTCTCTTGGTAGTAAACATGAATACCCTAGAAATAATTCACCCTTTCCTAACTCACAATAATGTTCTGATCACGAGCACAGCATTTCTTTAGGATGGGCTCGTGCGTTGACCTTTTTTTGCGATGAAACTAACACCTCTAATTCTTCTTCTTTTCCTCAGGGACGTCATCAAGAGAATAGACCAGTCAGAGTTTGAGGGATTTGAATACATCAACCCCCTGCTGCTATCCATGGAAGAGTCTGTATGAAGGAGAGACCTGCTTCTTCCTTTTTCGCCCACCCACTGTTTGTCCAAGCTGCCGTCTCAGCCAAAAACCACTCGCAAAGCCAACTCTGAAAGGCCAGGGAGGGAGAGGAGGAGAAAGAGGGGGAGGAAGAGTAAAAAAAAGACAACATGGGAAAGAGGAAAACTCACCCTCTGGACCTGTCAGCACGGCAAAGCAAACAGGAGAATGGGACAGCTTTAGTTTTCTGGACGATTCAGATTGTTTTGTTGGAATACAACACTGTCCTTGTCTTGGTATTTACAAGGAAAAAAAACAAAAGACACTGGACTTCAAGAGCATTCCCTGTCGTTACGTTGTCTTCCCCCCTAATTTTTATTTATTTTTTTTTCTTGGTTCCTTCCTCCCCTCAGAACGTCCATCCACGTGTCAAAGCGACGACCGCGCTTTTGTAATTTTGAACAGGGAAGCTTGTTTCATTCTGTGCCTGCCATCATGAACACATTTTTCGACCCGTCTCACACATCCCTGGATCAATATGACAGTTCTGTGGAAGAACTTGAAGTTTTACGTGCACTTTTGTTTTTTGTTTTTGTTAATTTGTTTTTTTGTTTGTTTTTTATCTGGTGGGGGAGGGGTGGGCAACGCCTCACACGAAACAAGAATGTACAATGACAAAAGGAAAAAAAATAAGTTATTATTGTGTATTATAATGTAGGTAGTGAGTCCAAAATTGACAATGCCTTTTTATCGATGCAAGTGGCACATTTCCATCCGTAACCACAAACTTTTCTTTTTCTTCTTTTTTGTTTTTCACGGACAGTGGGGAGGGGGAACACACTCAAAGTTGGAGACGACTTTTAATTTAAGAAGTGCCTCAAAGATCGTGTCTCTGATTGCACTTAACTCTTAATGAACATTTCTTCGCCTATAATGGCTTCAGTGGGTAGAGGCCAACTGAAACCATGGCTACTCTCTGCCAGGGTTGGTCCAAACCATTCAAAATTTGTAGGGGAATCAACATTCTTGGAGCACGGTAGCTTACTTTGGTGCGGAACCGTGAATTTTATTTTTATTTTTAATGAATCAATTCAAATGATCAGTGTGATGTCAATAGTTGATTTATGACTGTCAATAGATTAAAAATTAGTTGCGTCAAAGTCATCATCAGAAATAACCACAGCTGGTGGCAGTAGGAGACAAAATGGTTATGGGTAAAACTTGATGTATAGATATTTAAAAGTGAACATCGTGTCCTGCTTAGCGAGATCTTTCCGAATGCGAAATCATCATTCAGAACTGTAACCGATTGGTGTTGGGAAGCAGACAGTGTCAATACAGTTGTGTACATCTATAAAAGGTGTGTGATGACCATGGTATACCTGCTGCCAATGACAGCGTGGCAGCTTTAGAAACACATTATATATCAGGACTAGGCCTCCACAGTGTGTACAGGCTTGCTGGCCGAGCTCAGATTCTTCCACACCAGCTGCCGCTGCGTGACCATCTGCAGCCTGGTCGAAAAAGACCACGTGACCGGTTGGGTTGTGCTGTCTAGTGGAAAAGTGTCTCCAGTTCCATTTTGGGCTCATTGTGTGTGTGGCCATCTCCCCACCAAGGGACCAATGCTGCGACTTGGATTCATCTACAACTTACATTTTTAAATTGTTCAAAAATAACTAAATTAATCTTAAGGTTGAGGTCAAAAATCATGTTGAAATTCAAATGTGTTGTTTAAGGAATACTTCACCCATAAGGAACAAGCGTTCTATCATTATAAAATCACTATTATAATATAATGAATTAGGTTTTTCTTCCCTCAGTCTTTCCTCGGTCTTCCCTTGGCCCAGCTGTCCTGTCAATCCTAACCCTTACTGTGATGTCACAATAAGGAAAATGTAGGGTTAGACAGTGAGACCATAAAACACTCTTTCTGCCTTTTCTCTGGCTAGGATGATCCGATTTAAATTTTTTGCACATTTATATTAAATAGGATCTCAGAATTCAATACACCTTCATATTCCCACCGGTGTAGTAGGTCTTTAATATTGTTTTATTTCTAAAAGAAATAAAAGGTATTTGTACGTGCATAGAGAGAGACGCAACGTGAACCATTCGGCACCGGCAAACTTGTTAGCAGTGGTGGTAAATAAATTCAGACCAAATCAGAAGATATCAGATATGAAGCTACTCCGGTCACAGGACATGCAGCTTAATACCAGCATTGTTTTACACACAGGAACCCTTCTGAACCGCTAAGGTTCACTTCATGATTTTCCTTTCATTACTTTATAGTAAAGTAATGCTTCTCTATTGCAACATCTGTTGGTATTTTCGTCCCTGCTCAAACATTATAATTAATTTAATTAAGAGTTGACCAACAGACGGCACAATAACTGTAACTTGTGTTGGGCTTTTGTCATCATTGACATGACAATTGGTAGATTATCTATAATGATAATTGTGAATAACAACCATAGTTCTATCACCTGATGATTGAAATGCATTTCCTGTCCACGTCTGTCCTAGAATCATGAATATGTCTGCGTAGGCAGAAAATTCAGTGCAGTATAAACAGAACCGTGTATGTGTCTGTTGTGTGTGTGAGTGCCCTTAGTATTAGGAAGAGGCCTGGTTAAGAAACGCCTGTATAATAACTTAATTGAATCTGTCAATATCAAAAGAAGGCATTAAATGCTTGATCAGATTTTGATTATTTGGTCACGTCTAAATCGGGAAATTTCTTCCAACTTCAGATTGTATTTTATAGTAAAGTTTTACATGTATTGGTTCTTGAATGATCTGTGAATCATATTAGCATCAATAATGATCTGACAGCACAACAGTGTCCCAGCATAAAGCCAGCCCAGTGCATGGTGCTCAGCTCACAAATCATCCTTCTAACTTCCCCAGCTGCCTGCAGACTGTGTACCACCAACACGATAAGAAGCCATGGGTCTATTTGTATACAGTGAAGTTTTAGCTCAAGTGTAACTTCATATACTGCCACCTTTATACACAGCAAGCAACATGTTTGCAACCACGAAATTTGGAGGCCAATTTGGTGCAGTTAAAAGGCGGCGATAGAATCAAACGCGCGCACTACACATCTTTCAATATCAACTACGAGCACAGATTAAAGCCACAAACAGAAAAGAACTCCTCGTCCATGAAATGAGCTTTCGAGTAGATCTCCGTGCATGTGTGCCTCAACTCAGCTCCCCATTGGCTGAGAATTATGTGATGAAATCTGACCCGTGCTAATTCGATAACCACATAATGGGATTAATTAGCTGATCTGGAGTCAAAGGGTCTCAATTAGCTGTAGGCCCTTTACAGGCAGAGAAGAAACAGATAGAGAGAGGAGAGATAATGAAGCAGTTCCACAGCCACCCAATCAGTCTACCGCACCCATGAACACACACACAAACACACATCCTTGTACTTATATCTTTGTGAGGACACTCATTGACATCATGCATTCCCTTGCCCGCGGGCCCTTACCCTAACCATTACAACTAAATGCCTAACTCCCTAACCTAAACCGAATTCATAGAGGCACCTTAAAACATAGTCTTAACCCTCAAACAGCCCTTTAAAGGTGTGTCCTTTAAAAGTGGGGACCTGGCAAAATGTCCTCACAAGGTTAAAAGCTTACATTGGTTCCCACATAGACGACTGTACAAGAACACACACATACTGGCACACTTCAACATAGAAAAAAAAAAGCGTCTTCGTCCAGCCCCTCAACTTCTCATCATTTGCTGCATTTCATTAATGTTTTCCACACCAGGTGATACAATTATTGGCATTTGTTTTCCTCGAGGGACCAATGAGTGAAGTGCGAGTCCTTGAAACCACATTACAGTTCAGTGAAGGCCATTCCAAACATCCCAGAGGAGGAGAATCTTTATCTAAAAATGAATGAACTTAGTCCATGATTTCTTTTCTAACATAATGCTGGTTGGATACGCTACATTTCAACGCTTCACCGCATCTTTGTAAATATGTGTAATTATTAAAAATGATACTGGTTTTCCGTGAACTGGGTCCTTCCTTTTTTGCAGACCGTGGCAGAAAATGTTATGCAGACGCTACAGTTTTGTGTGCGTGTGTCACCTGGGAGTTGGCCCAACACAGCAGCACGTTCTCTGATCACCACTTACTCTATTCATACTAGAAGACTGGAAAGGGCAATTAACCCATGAATTTATCATTGAACAGCATTTTATGTGTTTACTTGAAATGGAGAAAGTAACGTTTCACTGTCTACTAGAAATTAATTTTAAAAAGAAAAAAACTGCTGAGGTGTTTTCAATGGATTCACTCTCCGAAGTCAATATATAAAGCGAGTGCAAATTGATGTACTGTGTACTACTGCACGCATCTTATCGAGCCTTTTTGGAGAAAGTCCAGGCGAAGACAAGCATTCATTCAAATGTGCTTTTCAGAATAGAAACAGCTTGTTCGCAAATTGAAAGAATGTTTTTTTACCTTAAAGTAAACTGCAAGGAATTTCCATGTAGGCGATGCTTAATCTGATCCGTTTGGTTTTTCAGTTAACAGATTACCACAGCTGCCAACTGATTCTTAAAACATATGAAGACTCGAAGCAGAGGCAAACAGCTAGCCTGGCTCGGTCATTCGGTCTTTACTTGAGCCGGGCAAAATAAATGATATGGTAAATATCTGCAAAACCAATCGTAAAATAATCTTGGGATGTTAATGCAGTGAGTTGGGTTCCACACAAACCTTCACACGTGAAACGAGTGCTTCAATTAATCATTATAGCTTGAAAGCACTTATTTTGACAGAAGAATTTAATAATACTGTAACATCACTTCATCATGATACAAATTTCACAGAACGTTGATAGCGTTTGTCAAGAGAAAAACCTGTATCAATTGACCAGTCTTATATATTTCTGAGTCGGTGCAGTTATTGTGTCCACAGCTTTCAAAGTAGACCTCTGACATACCCTTCCATGACACAGGGGCACCCCTTCCATTTTTCTCCAAAGAGTGTGTGTGTCCAGGAGTCCTTCTTACTCAGTAACCCTCAGTGGTTAGTAACTGTTCCCTGTACAAGCTGCTCTGTGGGTGTGTCCATCCCTGTAGGATATACAGTGCTGTTTGAAAGTTTGTGAACCCCTTGAGCATTTTGGAATTTTATTTATTTTAACCATTATTAATTATTTTTTATCAATACGAGTATTTTTTATATGAAATAACAGATGTTTGTTTATCCAATCAACATTTTTCTTTTCCAGAAATCAATTGTTAAAACAGATAAAACAAATTATTTGACAACTGTTGTATGTGCAAAAGTTTGTGAACCCTAGGCTGCATTGCTTAGATTGAGCAGGTAAACAGATGGGCCAAATTGAGTGATGAAATGGACCAATGTAGTGAGAGATCTTTAGGGAAGCTATTGGGCGGCACTAGATAAAACAGAGGTAAAACCAGGTCAGTTTAGGCTCACCAAAGTGAACCCATACAGGTCAGACATGCTAAAAGGGGGAAAAAAATCTCAGAGGATCTCAGGAATAGAGTTGTGATGTTGCACATTTGTCTGGGGACAGCTATTTATTAAAAAAAATGTTTTAGCTCCATCGGTCCACCGTGAGGCAAATCATCTACAAATGGAGAGCTTTAAGAGTGACTGAACATCTGCCTAGAAGTAGACTTCCTTCAAAAATATCCACACAAAATATCCAGACAAATGTGCAACATCAAAACTCTATTCCTGAGATTTTTTTCCCTTTTAGCATGTCTGACCTGTATGGGTTCACCTTGGTGGGCCTAAACTGACCTGGTTTTATCTCTGTTTTATCTAGTGCCACCCAATTTTTTTGGCAGAAGCAAAGTGTTTACAGGGCCTGCTGGATCGCCAAAATAAGAGAAAGAGCTTCCGAAAATCTACATAGTTTTTTGTGATGTGATTCGTGTCAGGTTGCTCTATAGCAGTTTTTAACAAGAAATTAAGACCAGAAAAGTAGTATAATAGGATCTCTTTAAGCAATGCAGCTCAGGGTTCACAAACTTTTGCAGATACAACAGTTGGCAAATAATTTGTTTTATCTCTTTTAACAATTGATTTCTGGAAAAGAAACATTTTTAATTGATAGACAAACATCTGTTATTTCATATAAAAAATACTGGTATTGATAAAAATGAATTAATAATGGTTAAACACAATACAATTCCAAAATGCTCAAGGTGTTCACAAACTTTCAAGCAGCACTGTATGCTGGTGGAGTGTGGTGGACATCTGGGCTGCTCGCGGCTCCTGGACAGCAGCCAATGTCCCTGTCGTCTCACCACATCATGTCTACGTTGACCTCGGACAGACACTGGGCCAGGTGGCCGTCACAGTCCATCTGGGTGAACCTGGAGGGACAGGGGACAGGGACATCCAACATGGGTACTGACAGCGAACACACCCTTTACATACTGATACATATTACAGTCTGTTTGCCTTTAAGCTTGGGTAAACATACTAAAGGCATGAAAATCCTACTTTTTTAAAAACTAAAATAATTAGTTAAAATTGACGATATTGTCCTTTCATATTGGATAATATGTTAACAAATATCTATCACACTGACATAACAGATGAAGATGGATGAGCTACCTTAATCCAAAAACTGAATATTTCAAACCATCGATGTGTTAAGATTAAGAATAAATGTTATACTGGATAATGTGACGGAAACTTGTGAGGTGCTATCAGCAAAAGGGAAGATGTCTCTTCAAGCATAAGTACTACTACTACTACTTTTCGATAGCCTTGCTACCGAGGCTACGTGTGCCGTTCTCAAGGATGTGTTATGGGAACCGATACTGACGGCTAAGGCGGCCTTGATAAGAAAAGAAACATGTCTTTGAAACTGAAAACCAAAAAGGTCAATTGGGACTCTTTGCATTGGGATTGTTTAAACCAAGAAGATTTCCTATTTATTATTCTTTCCCAGTACTTCCTCAAAGCTTTGCATCTGTAGCTCTTTATTCTTTTTAACAGCTGGCTTGACACAGTAACAGCCTTCACAGATGGGATTTTGACAACAAGCTTTCTCCAGAATTGCTGACTCTACCTTTAACTTGTGTTCCTATTGCAGTCAGTGCAGTGAGGGAGTGCATTGCATCTCTTACCCAGCAGGGAACTCCATCAGGCACATGGGGCAGCTCTGCAGCCCTGTGTCTCCTCTGTCACTCCTCTGCCCTTCCTCTTTATGCCTCGCCCACTCCTGTGTGGACACTTGTCTTTCCCCAACACTTGGGGGTCCAACTGAGGACGACGGCCCCTTCGAACTGTGGAGGGTCGGACGTGGTCTTTCGGTGGCTGTGTGAATGGACGTGGTCTCACTATCATGAGTTTGCCTGGCGTGAGAGGAGGATAGCACTGAGCTAGGTGGCTCCGGTACAGGCTGGGTCTGTGCAGTGAGCTCCTGCTGAGGGGAGCTGAGCCTGAGAGGACCTGGGCTCCATGAAGTCCTGGTGGGAGGATGAGGAGACGGTTCAGGAGAAAGTGGATGAGAGGGTTCAGGCAAGGGAGCCACCACTTCGCTGAGAGAACACCGCTGCTGCTCGTCTAACTTTGTTGCTGTGAGTCTCTAAAAGGAAACACACAGGGCAAAAAAAAAAAAAGATGCAAAATTCAAAAGATAAACTTTTATGTGAAATGCACCTTTTATGGTGCATTTCACATAAAAGTAAAGTATGATCTCAACCACCACCTTTTTTTTCGGACAACCTCCCTGTGTTCCAATACCCATACTTCCATACTATTTAGTATGCCAGAAAAAGCTTTAGGATGTCCTGATACGTCAAATGCAGTATGCCAAAAATACCAGAATGCCCTAAAAAAATAGCATTTTGCAGTATGGAAACTAGCATGCTCAAGTATGTAGTAAAGTAAAAAGAAAAAATATGTGATTTGGAACGCAGGGTTAATGTTAAAAACCCTAGTCAGAGGCCACGCCCCCACCAACCTAACACAGCACTACCTCCACCTGTGATAAGCACACAACCAGATAACCCAGCAGCAGTTACCTTCAGGGCCAATCAAAGCAGACTGGTATATCACAATGTATACACATACTGTATAAGTACCATCTGAAAGAGTTTTACTGAAGTGATGTTTTTAAACACAAATGATCTCCTCTGCTGTCAGAGATGGTTTGTTGATGTATGGTAAAGCAGGTACCAAATGAGGACTATTTAAAAACTGCTCACTAAGGGTGCATACTGTACACTAAGGGTGCATACTGTACATAGATGTATCCAACATTCAAAAGTGGGCTGGTCGACATTCATGAGCGTTGTCGACAAAGGACTCACACAAACCTGGACATGATTTTGTCATCTTCCAAGTCATCTTTGCTCAATGGCAGCTGGCTCTGTGACTAAAGGCTCACGTGATAAATTCAGCACAATGCTCATTTCCACAGAACAGACTCCATCAACAGAACAACAGAGACCTGTCCTACTCACCATCAGTAATTCATTCCAATCCGTTCCACTTTTCAGTAAGTTATAAAGCGTGACTGAGCAAAAAAACACCACACTTCCTGCAGATTTTTCAGATTACAATCTTCAAAGACTCCCACAAATGTGTTATGGTTGGTTTCCATTCAGCCACTGGGGGACTTTTAATGTGAAACATCTGAGCAGGAGGGTTGAGGTATTGACGGTAATGATCCATGGAAGCGACAGGAAAAAGTTGGTCAATAAATAATTTCCCTGCGTTCCAAATCACAACTCTTTCTTTTTTTACTATACTACATACTGCAGCTGTCCATAAAAAGTACGTAGAAGTACGCTGGTTGTTCGGGGAGGCTCAATTGATGTGATGTAACTTCCGCTGTGCAGAGGATGGTGGGTCAGAACCGTCAAAAAAGCATGCTGGTCTGAACACTAAAAATGGCAACTGGATATAGTAAGACATTCGCATATTTTTCAGCTTACTGCATTTGACCCCTTAGAGTCTAGACTGTATATACATTTTAAAAGTGATGATCAAAACAAGCGTAGTCCTGATATGCACCTCAGAGCCATGTGGACAACACATAGTAAAAAACATTCTGAAACATCTCTTGTGTGTCTATGTGAGTCTTGTCACCATATTTACTGGTTAGTTAAGGACGCCCGACGGCAACACACCGCTGCAGATGGCTGTGGTAGATCAGGAACCCGGTCCCAGCTCTGGTTGTCCATGTCGGGCAGAGCAGACCTCAGAGTCATGGCCCACGGAGCTTCGGCTGCAGCCAGCTGCTCTCTGTTCCACCATTCTGCTGCAGGACACGCTGGCCTGTAAAGCAGGTATCACAAGGGTTGGGGGGGTATGGTCAAAATCTGTCACTATAACATCTATCATGGTATAAGTAGTTTTATATCATGGTAACGGTACATATCTCGGCCGATATAGTATTTTTTTCTGTGCAAATGTGAAGAGTTAACGCCTGGTAATTATTTAATAAATTCAACACATAGAATATTTTTATTTTTTTATCAACGTTAACAGGTGCATAACACAAGCCTGGCTTCAGTAAGTCAATGCAATATAAAGGACAATCACACAAATGTAAAAGAAAAGAAAATATATACACTGTATGTGCAATTTGTTCCCTCTGCTCCAACCAAATCCTGTTGACATTGCACACCCTCATCCAGCATCTTCCTGAATGTGTCACATCACAAGGAATGAGCTGCGTTTTAACACATTAGTAAGAGTCTAAGAGAGTTGCCACATGTATAACTAGATTTAATTGAGCAATACACAGCGTGGTGAAAAGGATATGAGCGAGGATGAATGACATTTTTTTTCTTTAATTATTATTACTTGGTATGCATTTTTAATCAGTCAATCAAATAATTTATGAAACTGCTCTTCAATAACAAAGCAAGAGAGAGAAAAAAAGATCCTATTCTGCATAAATGGTATATGACCACTCTAGCCGTGCTTTTTCCTGTATCGCAGATTTTGTGAAATGTGGTGTTGTAATTAATTACTCGAAAATATGGCTGCTCCATGTCTGCATTGCTCTCTGTTGTGTGTACCTACCAGCCTGCTCTATTTTTGGTTTGTTGTCTTTGGGAGAAATTTTTTCCTAAACACTCAAATACTGGTTCTTCCCGTCTTTATTTAAACTGACAGCAGGTTATGACTTCCATTTACTGGGGTATCTAATACAACAGTCCTGCGTTAAATTCTACCCCTTTTTTTGAAGTTTTAATGTTCTGTTCTTATTATTGATAATGTGTCAGAGAGGCACTGATTCCCTTAATCTGAAATTAAGTTCTCCACCTAGTCACGTGCTTTTGTGTTTCCCTGATGTCTATTATGTGGTTCCCTTGTGCAGCTGCAGATGTGTCAAACACTATGTAAAAAATCTGTGAGTTGACATTTTATTCTTTGTATTACAAAAAAAATAAAACAGATGAAAAATCAATAATGCTCTCAAATGTAGGCTATCATTCAGAACACCTTTACATAATTGTTCAAGGCTTACTTTATGTTCCAGTCTCTTTTAAGGAAACGAGGACATTCATGTTGACATTTCTAAAATAGTAGACTGTGTAGACCATTCGTTCTGCGTGAAACTAAAAAAATCTGCTAAATATAGGCTACTTTTTTAACCGGGACAAAAGGACAGACAACAACATTGAGAAACTCGTGCGGCACGTCTAAAACCCACCTGCCTGGCTCTGCAGTCCTGTCACTGGAGAATACTGTGGTAGTTTGACTGCTCTTTAGAGTTACCCCGGGAGATATGACTGGCTGGAGCTCTTCGGCGGACAGTTTTCTCCGTTTAAGTTTAGACTTTGAATTACTTTCAGCCATATTATCAAATTCCTTTTCACAACAGCTTCTTGTTTCGCGCTAGTGAGAGTATGGACCGGGTGTGGACGAATTGACGAGTACTTCCTCTTTCCTGAACGTCTTACGTCAGCTTATCCTAGCCAATCAGACGAAGCCTTCTTCATGGGACATCCCCGACACACACAGAGGGGGAAATCAATTAAACTATATTATCTATGTATGAAAAACATAATGTGAACATAGTCTGGTAAATAAAGAGTGGCTTTTCCTCATACATTCTCAAATCCTTTTATGTTCAAATTACTCGTGGCTATGAGTAGACCTTCAACTATAAACTAGAACTGTAGGCCTAAGGTATAGGCTACTGTAGGTCTACTGATGTTAAAGATTAAGGTAGGCTGCTTGAACTTTATTCATATTTTTAATATTTGGTTATTTATTTAATAATGTTTTAATAAAAAATATACCTAACATTTTTAGAAAAAACATTTTTATAGGCTAGCCCTATTAATAGATAAGAAAAAAAACAATTACCTAAATGACCAATGTCCACATAAATGTTCTTATTAATGTAATAACTTTGTCTATTTATTTCTGTTGAGCGATTCATGTCACAATGTATATTTATAGACTAGGTAAAGTTACTTTGCAGTGCCGGTTCCGGTGCAGGTGGCACCTAAACCCAGATCTGAAGATGTGACCCCCACCCTGCAGACACAAACACATTGTCTTTAAAGAAAAACCTTGTTTTAGCTCACAGGTGTGCAGAATTCTATTTAAGATCGTATCCGTACAGTCAGGCCTGCATTCTTACTGTCTGTTTGAAGTCAATTTAATTTCTTACTTATTGAAAAGTATGCATTCAGTTAGTCTTATGTGGGTAGGCTACATTTAGATTTGCACAATACTCTGAGAAAAGCAACTGTCCAGTGAGTGAATACAATTCATTTTGAGTTTGCAGTCCAAGAGATTCATGTCAGCTGTGCATAATCACATACAGCATAATTACAGACGGTGGATGCAATGCACATACCTGGCTGCTGCAGGACCACAGGTATTTAACCAACATTCTACCGGAAAGGTGTCACTGAGAGTCATGAATCAGACTTGAGACACTTAAGCTCCATAAATAACTAAAATTGACCTCAGCTGATGCTTAGTTAATGCTTATTAATCATCAACTACGCAGTTATTAATGGTTAGTTAATGTATAATACATTCTTATTAAGCATTAACTTAGCATTAAGTAACACTTAATTAATGTACCCTTATTGTAAAGTGTTACCGAAACTTCTCTTGAATATACAAAAATACACACGGTCTTTGGGATACTTTGAAAGAGTCTTAATGTGTACCTCAACCAACAAGCCATGCAGTCTGATACGTGTGCTTGCACTGCACAGGTCATTTCGATCAGGTGAACTAGACATCAAAAAATCCTCCCCCTGATAACCTCCATGTAGAACTTTGTTTGCTGTTTATTAAGTTCTGCTCTAAGCGGAACTCTAAAATGCACGGATGCAGTTTTTATGGTGTGGATCGAATTTGATTTACTTTTCATAAGGGATTAATACTGAGTTGATCTGACCACTGCCTGACCTTCTGTATATTTCTCTATTACTGGGAATGTGGTGGTGGTATCCTACAGATTAATCTCTGAGATTGTGCACAGCTTCCACTGTGACGAAGACGCAACAGACAGAGTGCTTTGACATTCAGTTAAACTGGGATTTCTTGAGGAAGTCGCTCCTTTTCATGTCATGTCATGTCATGTCATGTCATGTAATTTCATGTCATTCTAGAAATTTGGCAAGAAAACTGTAATTTACTGTACTGCAGATTCCCCCTCTAAAAATGACTTATTAAAAACAACAACATTGTCAATAGGAAAGTGATGTTATCAAAGCATGATGCAGATAATCCAGTGTTTAGGAGAAGAAAATAGTGCAGGTTCTTCACTATTTCCACAAAATGATTGGTTAGCGTGTGAAATAATATTTCCAGTGTGCAGAACAAGCCAAGCCATCGATTAAAATCCCTGACAAGAAAGAAAACAAGTGCACTCAAGTACGGTCTGCCCAGCCTCAACAGGATGTTCTTTAAACTGTTGTTTGGTCAAATACATTGCCATGGAAACAACCTTTCCAATCCTGAGAACAAATGGACGGTGGATGAGATTCATTGTAGTGAACGATTCCTTCTAAGTGATATTCTATCATGACTTTCAGGATGAAACAAAATTCGGATTGCATCACCTAATCGTCAACTCGCACTACACAAGATACTATGCCGTTCTTGCACAAGGCTTTCCACTCAATGCAAACTAAAGAGGGTCACATCATACAAGAATGCTCACTGTAACGATAATACTTTGTTCCTTCTGCTAGGACACACATCAAGTGGAAAGTTGAAGTCATAATAATGGTGGGACTTTCTGAGCCTTTAAAGCTGTTGGCCAGAAGAGAGAGGGACCAACGGAGAGAGGCTACAATTATGCAATGGAAAAAGACAAGGGAAAGCTGGACCAGAACGGAAGGAAAAGGAAAGAAAATGAGAGAGAGAGAGAGGCGAGCATTATTTTTAAAAGAATGGAAAACAGCACTATGGGAAAACCTGCCACTCTGAAATAAGGTGAGGGCATTTTTTTTTGGGGGGGGGGGGAATGCTGCCCATAAGATGAGTATTCCAGAAGGACTTGCTGCCCGAATTTGCTGACATTGGCCAATATTTTTTTTCTTTTTCTACCTCAACCACAGAGGGGAAGGAACACAAAAGCGGAGCATTGGACCAGGTCTGTGGTACATAGTGCTACTCTGGGAAAAAGCTATCCGGCGCCTGGAAAGACACGTTATGTCATCATCCGTCCCACGTGGTGCAGTGTTGTGTTGAGCTGCCATGGCGACGATGGCGAAGATGATGAAGAGAATAAAAGTGAGGCAGCAGGAGTCTTGACTTAACTGTTAGATACACCAAGCATTTGGGAGGTCAAACCACCGGTCAACTTCTCCATGAGGTGATGAGAACATACACACAAAACCATTCAGGTGGTCCTGGTACAAGTAACGTATAGGCTACTACATACTTAAAGGTGGCGTCACTTGTCTGAGATTCTGGAGAATGCTTTTTGTCAAAATCCCTTTTAGTCAAAATCAGTGAATATCTCCTCACAATTCACAACCTGTATAATGTCTGTGCGTTGAAGAACATTCTGGTTTTAAAAAAACAGCCTAAGCTCTATAAAAAGGGGCTTGGACCGACCAGGACCGACCCACCATAGCTAGTAACAATGCTATCGATATAGGCAGAGATTTATCACCATGAAAATACAGCTAGCATATGTTTTTAGTAGTAGGGGAGCCCGGGGGCAATTGTAACAGTTTTTGGTTTTAGTGTCATTACTCAAAAACGTCTTGAACTATTTAGATAATTTGTTTTAACTAGGCAATTTGTATCTGTACTCTACTTGTGAACATTAATAATTTTATTTTACAGACAATGTTAGATTCACAATATCGATCTAAAAATTGCAATCGCAATCGCCCCCTGGTGCGGGGGCAATTGTAACAACAGATCTCATAGCTTCATATAAAAATTAAGGACCACAATAATCTTCCTATTAATGCAGGGAAATATAGGGGAAACTATTTAATATCAATTGGAAAATTGATTTCATATCAAAACAATAAATATTAGACATCGACAAAGTGCGTTTAAATAATTAACATTACTGGACATGCTTATTTAATTATATTCGTAATACATGCTTAAAAAACAACAAACAGTTCAAAACAAACCAACTTCAAAAACTAACAATCAGATAGCTTTCCTATTACAATATTATTATTATTTTAATGTATAGGGTCAGGGGCAATTGTAACACAGTGTTACAATTGCCTCCGACCATAACAACTTGACACAAACTACCCTGATGGCTAGAAACAATGGAGCTAATGTTTAACAAATATGTCATATCTTACACAAGAGTAATGTCATCAAAACAAAACAGAATTTGTTTAATTGAAATTAAATATTAAGACTTTATGAGAAAAATGCTGTAGATTTCATTTTTTACTTTCGTACCTCAGAAACGTGTTTTTTCTGAAAAAATATTTTAGAAAGGGAATATCAATTTTCCCTTTGGTATGCAGAGAGACATCATCAAAATACATGTGCAAAATACATTTTGTGTATCTACTTTATTTCTTATTGGTGCAATTTGATGTGTTACAATTGCCTCCTGTTACAATTGCCCCCAGTCTCCCCTACTGTAGCAAATTATGACAATACGCCTGTCAATATCTAAATAGGTGTTGAAGTCAAATACAGTTAAAATCCAAAGTAAGGCTATACTGTAGCTTTGATATGTATTTCGCACTCTGATTTCATGAATTCCACATTTAAAGCCTCAGTATTCTTGTCTATTTGACAATCAATTGGTCGGGGTGCGTGGAGGTGTTGAAATATCCTGAATGTGAAATGTGAATGTTTTCCGAACAATAATAAAGTCACTTTACTTTAAAAACAGTCACTGCGATGAAGTAAAGCGGACTGGGTCATGGCCGTCACACACCCAGCAAGACCTTCACCATGTTCACCATGAGCAGCAGATAATGAACAAGGAGAGCGGGGGGCAACCAATAGAAAGTATGCAAGTACATGACTAGCACAGATGAGCCATGAGGACAAGCACTGCATGCTGGCACTCACTTATGAATAGCTGAAAAAGAAAACTTAGAAAATACATTATAATGTCTAGCAGCTTTGGCCTTGATAGGATGAAAAGCTGGAAGGAAGCACAAGCCTTGTATCGCACTTGTATCCATTACCACTCAATGCACACACACACACACACACACACACACACACACACACACACACACACACACACACACACACACACACACACACACACACACACACGCACGCACGCACGCACACGCATGCAAGCTGCCCCCGTGTAGTACTGTAGGCCCACATCCTCGCCAGCCTGTAGCTGCCAGAGCTCATTGCTGGCTGAAAGAATGGCTTGGTGCCAGACTGACAAGCCCAGTGGACACTATGGTCCTCCTCAGAAAAAGGTCACTTCAAGTGTCTGCCAGCTGAATGGGACAGAGCGCAGCCCTGAGGCTCCAACACTGGAACACCACACTCTGACCACTTTGCTTTGTGGGTTATAGTAATATATGGGCAGATCTTAGACCTTATTCAAAAACAGATCTGACCTATTCAGTGTCTTTCATCTTGGATATCATCATTTGATGCAGATAGTAGATTTGAATTGTATAAATAAAGGACTAATTCAACATTTTGGGTGAAAGGCTTATTTGCTCTCTTTCTGAGAGATGAGGAGATCATGAGAAGTAGGCTACAAAGCTGGAGGCAAAGAAGTGTTTTGCATAGCTTAGCATATAGACTGGAAGCCGGGGGAAACAGCTTGCCCGGCTTTGTCTGAAGTTCCAAAATACACCTACCAAAACCTTCTATGCTCACAGAATAACCTGTTGTATAATACAATGCAGGCACCATCAACCGATAGGAGGAATCACACACACAGTGGCCAGCATATCAGTCAAAAGGGACACCACACCCTTTCACATAAATGAGGTTAAGGTCTTGCGTCCCCTTGATGAGGAACAAGATGTTTATTAAATGGGCTGCCTAATAGGTACTTTAGTTCAACTTGCATTACATCCACTTGTTCAGAAATGTGTTCTTGTGTTAAGTACTGTTTGTCTGATAGCATCCATTGTACATTTACAAACACCTAGATCTTACATTAGTCCCACAGACTCTGTTGGCTGGTCCTACAGTGGAGAATCCCTCCAGGTCTTGCCCCCTGCCATCATGCTGCAGTTACAGCTGTGTTTGGCTAGGGGACGCCACAGGAGCAGCAACCTGCAGCATCAGGACCGGAGGAGAACTTGCTCTTAACACATGACCTCTGAGGTTGTTGTCACTGGGGTTTCGATTACAAATATTATATGACTTCTCCTTGGCTGTTGCTTTGTCACTCCCTGAATGAAGATTTGTAAAGAAATGTGATGTGTGTAGAAGTTGAGCTTCCTGTAAATAAGACAGATAAATAATTGTACAAGTCCTCTGGTTATATTTCAGATGTGACGGTCACACTTTTACATAATGATTGTCTTAACCTATACTCATGTGAGAGCAAAACATGAACAATCAGCATGAGTTATTTAATATATTTTTAATCCAGTGGCAGCTTTAGCAGTGCATATTTTGAGCAAACTATATTCAAATGTATATAGTCTGTAAAGAATGTCATGAGTACCATGCAGAGGGATTACAGTTTCTATGTGTAAAAGTAAAAACAAAACAAAAAAAACTGAAAAACGAAGAGCAAAATCAGGTTGATCGTGTTAGTTATTTGAATGCCTCCAAAGATTTTTTTCAGCATTTTTTCATCACATTTTCAAGATTGTCTCTCAAGGTCGCCAACATAAGAAACTTGTTTACTCTTCAGTACTTGCCAAACATTTTTTAACACATTGAGGCTGAAGGGAAGATAAATAAACCGCAGCCAGTCGTGCGATTTGTGTTTCCCCTTCCAAAGCTAAATCTGTCTTGTCTCTCCAAACACCACCCATCTTTAGACTTTTTGTTTTCACTCTCTTTGCAGCCATGAACCAAATATTTCACATAAAAAACGTTCTATTCCTCTGCTGCATTCATGGCCCATGGGAAAGATGGTACATTTCAGCTAACAGTGTGGAAATTCCATTGACCTAATTTTTATATTTTTCTTTACTGGTGAATGACCGCACTGCTGTCACATCTGCAACCACATGTGGAAACCTGCCTATTGATTTCTAATGCAGTCAATACCTGCAAACATCAGTAATACTCACCCTCCAAAATGCTTCTAACGCCGTAGGCTAACGTTTTAAACAAGGCTTACCGTTTTACACTCTCTTTGTCAAGCAGTTTAGCCTATACGGCCCTAAGCAATGGAAGAACTGCTCAGAGTCCGACCATTTAATCAAGGGCAGGGTCTAAGGGCACATGGTGTTATATTGTGTACTGCCCACTGAGGCAAATAACTACTTCTGATATTGGGCTGTATTCACAAAACTGCTTTTCTTAAGTAAAAGTATCCCATAGAATGAAAAAAAGCATTACTGTAGTATTAGTAAGCTATGCCTTTGAATATAAATGCACAAGATGTAGTCTATATTAGCAAAAGGAAAGAAGCATTGTGGGAAAATATGGTATAGGCCTATTCAATAACAGTCCTACTTTCAAAGAAAAAGAAGGCAACATAAGTATTTAGCACTAAAATATTAGTATATTAGTAATATCACAATTAAAAGTAACCTACTCATAAGCAAAATTGCATTTTTAAATATCATTATAGTATTACATGTGCAACAGTAATGTTATATTATCAATGTGTAAGTGGTTAAATGTAGCAGCTTGGTCAAAGGGAGCAATTTTAACGTAGGCCTATACGTATTATGTACACCTATATTTAACCTAGTCTACTTACTAGGCTATGAAATGTTTTAGGCCTATGTCAAAGAAATATAGTAGCAAAGCCTAGAGTAAAAGGCACAATATTCCCTTGATAATTATGTTGGAATAGAATAATTATTTGGCGTTAAATGGAAATACATATAGCCTACCTAATAGCCTACTTTCCCTATACGAAAGATTAAAATGTAATTTGCTACTTTTCCCCATAGGGCCTGAACGCAGCACTCCCTTCACGTCTCTTTCCCTTTTCCTCCACTCCGCTCTCTGCAGGGCAGCAGGGGGTGATGGCTTGTTCCTGGAAGAGCCCAGCCTGCCTGCAGAGTCACTCACATTCCTGGCTGGGAGTCAATGACTGAGCCAGACACACAAACACAGAGGGAGGGGGGGCGCGTGAGAGAGCGCGAGAGAGAGAGCTAGACGGACCGCGAGGGAGGGAGAGAGAGAGAGAGGGAGAGAGCGAGATCAGACTAGGGGTGGAGAGAGAGAGGGCGAGCGAGGGAGCGCGAGCAGGCTGGCTCTCAGACTTCTCATCTCCATACAGTCAGAGTAAACTGCGGGGGCAGGCGGACCGGGTTTGCTGCAGTCCTCGACAGCAGAAAAAGCCTCAAATAAGGATTTTTAATCGAGCTGTATCGACTCTAAACTCCCACCCGCGTTTCATTTTCGCCACCTTCGCTTTGGAACCCGACAAACGGAACTTTTCGCTTCTCTGGAGTTTGTAGAGCAGCTTTTTTTCTTCTTGTTCAGATATGGACAATCGGCGACCCGCTGCAGGGAGCGACTGGCCGGTGTTCACTCAGTAGTCACGGGGATAAAACTGTAAACTCGCCGTCTTGGAGACTTTTTTTTTTTTACTGGATGTTTGATGAAGCGCTTCGCAATTTCGCTCACTTCTGGGACGCCGTGGATTTACCAGTTTCAGGGACGGATAGATACTACTCGCGATTCCCAAGCGACGGCGTTAAGGATTTACGCTTCTAAAGTTGCAGGAAAAACATGGAGACTGTAAGTCGGCAGAGCTTCCAGCCTCATCCGGGACTGCAACAAACTCTCAAGCAGTTTCACCTCAGCTCTATGAGCTCGCTGGGAGGACCGGCGGCTTTCTCTGCCCGGTGGCAACATGAGCTCCTCTTCAAGAAGGACGGCAAGGAGCCGGAGCAACCGGCGGTGCTGCAGCATCTGCCGCCGCCGGTGATACCGGGCCCGCTCTTCATCCCGTCGGACCGCTCCACGGAGAGGTGCGAGACTGTGCTGGAAGCCGAGACCATCTCGTGCTTCGTTGTCGGCGGCGAGAAGCGCCTGTGCCTGCCGCAGATCCTCAACACGGTGCTGCGGGACTTCTCGCTGCAGCAGATCAACTCGGTGTGCGACGAGCTGCACATCTACTGCTCGCGGTGCACGGCGGACCAGCTGGAGATCCTCAAAGTCATGGGGATCCTGCCCTTCTCGGCGCCGTCCTGCGGCCTCATCACCAAGACGGACGCCGAGCGGCTCTGCAACGCCCTGATCTACGGAGGCGCCTACCCGCCGCGCTGCAAGAAGGAGATAGGCGGCGGAGGCTCGCTGGAGCTGGAGCTGACCGAGAGGAGCTTCAAAGTCTACCACGAGTGCTTCGGCAAGTGCAAGGGCTTGTTCGTGCCGGAGCTGTACACGAGCCCCAACGCAGCGTGCATCCAGTGCATGGACTGCAGACTCATGTACCCGACGCACAAGTTCGTGGTGCACAGCCACAAGGCGCAGGAGAACAGGACTTGCCACTGGGGCTTCGACTCGAACAACTGGCGGGCGTACATCCTCCTGGGCCAGGATTACACGGGCAAAGAGGAGAAAGCCCGCCTGGAGCCGCTCCTGGACGAGATAAAGGAGAAATTCGACTTCGCCAACAAGTACAAGAGGAAAGCATCGTCCAGGGTGAGTTGCCTTACCATGGAAAACTTATTTTCCCTATGCATTGATAAACTCGTGCACTTTCTGGTTTGTTTTTATGTTGCCCCTTTCCCAACGTCCAGTCCATGCATTGCAACTCGTTTTGATCTTTGGTTTACAGTAGTGTGTCTTGCTCTTAGCCCTCTGACAAAACAGAGCTTGCTTAGAAGTTTATTTTGAATACATTGCACTAATATCCAGCAGGTTGATCTTGATAGTGTCTGTGGCCCCCTTGATGGAACTTTGTGGCCCTTAAAATTAGAGGGCCTGCTGACGATATTGGTTTCATAATTGGGATTCTCAGTCTTGGGAATCCCAATTGTTCTTGATAAGGGAAATCAACTTTGGACCAAAAAACATCCAGGCAAAATTCTCTCATTCTCACACACTTATTTCCAAAAAGTCCTCTTGTGCTGAACCTATTCATATGGATGTAATAATCGTGCAACAATGTGTGTCTTATCCGAGTGTCAGTGACCATCTCCTGTAGTGGAACCACTCAGTATTTGGTCGTCGTTAACATATTGTCACTAATTGGGCCTCACCCAGCAGTGACAACAGAACGCCTCTGGTGGCAATAAAGCCATTATTTGCCTGTGAAACACCTCTCAGCCTCCTCTTTATTGGCCCGTACTGTAAATACAATCTCATTTACCAACAAATGGCTCAATGGGAACACAACAGTGGAAGGGGGAGTGTGCACATTAAATCTGAATTGGGACGTTAGTGAGGAAACAAGTCTTCCTGAAACCCATCCCATTAATTTTTTTCAATGGCATATCCTTGAATAAATAACACCCGCAACCCGGTTTCGGATAAGCGGTTGAAGAGGATGATGATGATGATGACACACACACACACACACACACACACACACACACACACACACACACACACACACACTGGTTAACAGACATGGACCTATTATAAAAGTGAACTTTTAGTGTGTGTGTGCATGACTGTGTTTGTGTGCCAGTGGAGCCTTGTGTGTCACATTTAATGCCTGTAATGTTTGTCTGGCTGTCATGTGTCTAGCGTCCTGTGGGTTTAATCAGTGCTATCATTGGCGCCGTTGTTCAAGCCCTTTTTAATTTTTCCCCCTCCGGTTGCATCCACACATCTTCTGATTCTCATTTCACTTGAGACGGATCAACAAAAAAAAAATCAATGTTTGAACAATATACGTTTTAGAGCGTCCATGCAGATTCGGCCTCACTCTTGCATGTTTTGCTGTGTTTTTTCCTGATCATATACAAGAATTTCCGACCAAATGAAATAGTTGAGACATCTGGTCTTCTCCACCACGCTTCTCCCCCTGGCTCTGCTTTTTGGGGCTCACTAAAATGGCTGTAAGAAGAAGAAGAAGGGGATTTAAATCTGTGCTTTGGTGTGCAGGCAGGCAGGGAGTTTGGAGAGAAACTGTAGTTGGGTGGCAGACTGATAAAAGGGATCCCCCACCTCCCCCATAGAAAAAAGGCTAGTGTGGCCATTTGCATGAACTGTTACACATGAATGGAGTTGATGAAGCAGGGTTTAGAAGTATTGTGGTGGAAACATAATATGATCCCAACAAAGGGGAGCATTCAGCAAACATCTGAACTCCCCCCCCCCCCAAATCCCCTACCCCAAACATCTACCTACCCCAGGCCCAAACATCCACCTCTGACACACACACACACACAGACACACACACACACACACACACACACACACACACACACACACACACACACACACAGACACACACACACTGGAACTCATCATCCGCCTCTTACCTTACTTCGTACTTCAATCTGAGTGAAACCAGAGTGGACTTGTGGGGGGCAACAGACTCAGAAAGCAACTGCAAAAGTGTTTACTAGCAGCTTCCTTCCAGTCCTGCAGGAAGGCTTCTTTCAGCTGGAATCTACCAAAGAAAGAGAAATTGGGGCGCCCCCTTGAGAGTCCCAAAAGAGTGCCAAAGTCCTGCCATGCATGGTGAATACCCACTCTTGGCACACACTTTCATTCAGACTCGAGTGGGCACACCTCAAGGAGCCCCACTTGCAGGGGCCTCTTCTATTTTTATAAGTGCCGACTGGGCACCCAAGTGTTAAGCCCCAAGGCTCATTTGAACCGCTACCCATGCTTTTTAATTCCACTCCTCTTTTCTTTCCACAAGTGTTCGGTTTTTTTCAAGGAACGCTAATGAGGGGAATACATGCTGGGTAGGAGTTCAGGAATATTGCTAAACTCATTTCAACGGAGCTCCCCCCTTTGTCAGCACATTTCAGCACAGCCGAGGCACTTCTTTGACAACATTTCTCGGGAGGATGAGGCAAAGTGCTAGACTGCGTTGTCGTCGCGCTGCCTTCTACCTCTCTCAGCACACGAGAGAAAATGCCATCGTCTGCGTACGCTGTCAGCGGAGGAACCGGACAGCTCAGTGAATATTAATGAGGGCGTTACTGAAGTATTAGCAGCAGTCTCACAGGCAGACAGACAGGAACTGATATTGCCGCACTTCCCTCCTCGCAGACGTTCTGTTGAGAGCTTCCTTCTTAGACACGCACACACACACACAAACACAGACCGTTTTTTGAAAAGACAGCCTTTCCCCTTTTTGCAGCAGACCTATATTTGTGGAAGAAGTGTGTGAATTTGCATTAAAAGTTCACTCTATTTATATTGCAGAGGATGTGAACCACAGTGCTGATTGTAAACTGCAACGAGCAAACCCGACGAACGGCCGGGTTGTTTAAATGACTTTATGTGCTGGGTGTGGAACACTTCTCCCAGTTACTCATGCCAGCCCTTGGCTGTGAGTCTTTTTGGTTTCTGGCTGGCACACATGTGGGTGGCACACATAATCAGTGGCTTTCCGCATCAGGATGTTTAGATAAGGATTGCGGCTGCAGATTTAGTATGTTTCTAACTTTATAATTCGCCCTCAAGATGATGTGATTTCTACACAATACGTCTGTTTAAGGGAGATATGAGAAAGAGAATTAGGGGGACGGAGGGTGGAGGAGGGTGCTGGCTGTCGAGCCTGCTGGAGTTTGACTCATGCTTGGTTCAAAACCAGCGAGTTTACGTCAGACCTTTTCTTCTCTTGGTACCTTCCTGAACGGCTAGGATCCTGTTCAGTCTCCCTCAGTTTTGGAAATAGGGCAGTTTTGTTTGTTGAAGTCATAGAAGTGTGCAATGTTTATATTTATTCTTTACGAATGAATGCTTGTTTCTTTAGAGAAAGACAGGCAGTTGGTATGCTCACATTCCAGACCTGCCACTCCTTCAGAGAGTTGAAGATGTTTTACACAACTTACATATGAACACACTCTACTGTGCTTGATCGAAACCCCTCACATGCATACAAAAACTCCAGTCAGAACAGTAAAGCAGGGTAGAAGTCAATTTGTGTGTATGCTCCACATATGCTATGTTACTGACCCAGCACATTCCTGCAGGCTGTTTCCATGCTTTTATACTGTGAATAGAATAGCTGAAACTGAAGCTGACTAGTGTTTATAACACAAAACTATTGAGCCCTGAAAATGGAAAAAGGAGAGAAAAGTTGCTATATTTGTGGTGTTTTAGTATTCGGTTCCAATGCACTGCACTTAAAAAAAGAAGAAATTTGGCAGCCATTCCTTATGTGCAGGACCTGAAACTTCCCCTTTTACTTCCACAACCTACCCCCACCCCGCTGCTGCTTGGGATATCTGGCCTCCAGCTGAAGGGGCCGCTTGTTTCAGGGCAGGGGGGTGTGGTGCAGGGACTGGCGGTGGGGGCTCGGGAGGAAGTGAAGTCCCCAAGGGGATATAGGCCCATGTCCTGTTTCGTATGCAAGGCACAGTGTTGGCTAAGCCTGCTGACAGCCAGCCATGTCCACATGGTGGACAGGACAACAGCTGGTAGCTGTGCATTTCAATGGCTGCAGAGGGAATATTTCCATTCTCATTTTTTTAAGGGTGTTTGGAAAAACCTTGACAGTTTGCAGAAGTCTACCGCAAAGCTTAATGTTTTGCCCTTGTCGTGTGGGTGTGAGGAAGTGGGCTTTTAAGAAATCCAATGCTGCATTTTTTTCTGGTTTTGATGGTTTTCTTTCAGATAGCAGAATTTCTAATTTATCTTGTGCGCTTTTTGAAAGGGGAGGAAGCCACCAATTCAATTAGGCCTGTATAATGAGTTCTGCTGCCATGGCCAGGCTGCTAGTCTGGGTTTTCTGAAGGAGGACAGTGAGTCCAGGCTGTGAGGCATGAGCATCAGAGAGATCAATGCCACATTGACATTCAAGTGTCTTTTTGTCAAGAGTGATTGAAAACTCCCATCACTTTTGGAGCTCATTTAAACAGACTGACACAGAAAGTCCTACCTTGCCATAGTTCACTGACTAATTGCTTCTGAAATTAATTGTGTAATCTTTCCATACATAAAGCTATACTTATATACACTTAGGGTTGACCTGAAGACAATGCTTGCATTCAAAGTAAAAAAACAACACTTTCTTTTTTAATGATTTGCACTGTAATTGCTCTTAGTCTGAATGGTATGCAAATGAAAGTCAATTAAAAAGAGGGTGTTTAATTAGTAGTTAGGTTTTGTGTGCTGAAACTTTTGCTAATTACTTTTCCACATATGCTGCCTCTTTCCCAAAGCTCTTACATTTTATTCAAGAAAAATCTACGGCAAAAATGAAGTTGATTTTGTGCCTTTTTTCCGGCTCTGTGAAAAGCGATTTTGTTCTAAGGCTCCTCGAACAAAAGATTAGCGAGAAAACATTTCTCTTGTGAGATGAAAAAAGTTGTTTAACGTCTTACTCTGCCTTTGTTTCCACCACAACTGCAGATAGGAAAGCAACTATAAACCATGTTTGAAACACGGAGAGAAAGTAGTAGAGCATCACAGGTCACATAGCTTGTTATGTTGTCTGGAAAAATTTTCAAAAGGCTGCCATTGAATTAGCAGCGGAAAACGAATTAAGCGCAGTGATTCTTTTTATATGTTTCCCTGCCAGAAGCTGTTAATTTCAAAGCCTTTTAAGTTCTATACCAAACAAAAAGGGATTTTCCCACTCGTTTGCTTGATTGTGCTCAACGGATAAGAGCATCTAGAACAGTGTGTGTGTTGTTGATTGTGATTGGAAAGACCGAACCATGACCACCTGGTGTGTGTTTTAGGGGCACTTTACACTGTGAAAACGTGACAGTTTTCCAGTTTTTGGTTTAAAAAAAAACCCCGTTCAGACAAAATTTATCTGACATCTTCACCCGTGCACATGTTTTCAGAGGAAACGGGCCGAAATCGCTGTAGTAGCAGTGTAGCAGCCATGCCAAGCCAATAGTCAGCGGTGACACAGCCTAGTAGATAGCTCTTCCGGTACAATTTGATGCATAAAACCTTACTGTAACCGAAAATTAATGCCACTAACGTTCATAAAGCGGTTGGTGTAAGGTTGGGGTTACAAATATTGTAAAAGACAAGCTTTCTGTCCTCTTATTTCACCGCATTGAACTCGTAAAAACAGAAGACTTGCTGATAATGAAGGGGCTTCGTGAGCGGATACCTTCCTGTTAGGCGTACTTCAAAATAAAAGTCAACTCACGTGTGTCCAGTGAAATGCTATTAATGTTTAGCCAGTGAAATGCTTTTACTGTGAAGCCGTAGCCTTAATGCTCCTTTTGTTGAACAGTAACTTAACAGCTGCGCGCTGAACTATGGATAGTGTTTTTTAATGTAGAGAGAGCCGTGTCCCTGCCCTGGCATAGAAGCTACACACGTTTGTGTGGCTAGAAAAACCGGCAGAGCACAAATCTTTCCCCAGACAAAGTGGCCGGCGGTCTCAATAACTTACTAATCGCTTAGACTAAATTGGCGAGTGTTAGGCTATATTTTAGCCCTGCACGTCACTCTCCGCTGATCACAGTGATGGTGCCGTGGAGACACCGTTCATGTTGTCTTCTAACTTTATAACTCGCTTGTGTTGTGGATATTTTGACAGCAAGTTATAGACTACGCATGTGTGAGGGTGGAGCCGTGATGTCAGCGTTATCAGGGGAAATGGTTTCGGTGTTTACAGGAAACCAAAACCGTTAAGTTTTCCAAAAAATCCTCCCTGGGAGGTGATCTCAAAAACCTGCGGTTTCATGCCTGCGTTTGCTGTTTTCCTGTAAATGATATAGTGCAAACGCGGGAATTTTTCCGCGTTTGCACCGTTTCGTGTTGTCGTGTAAAGTGCCCCTTAGTCAAAATGCAATTTGATAAGCTAAAATGTTCTGTATGAGACAATACTTTATAAACTAAGAGCTTTAGGCCCCCGTAATTATGGCTGGGTATTGGAGCTTGAAATATGCCTGTACCATGGATTATAAAAAAATGGTATTGACAATATGATAATAAAAGTACTATTATCCATTATTTTTTAGTAGCATTTCTGATATCCCAATTTCATATGTAAGGTGCAAACGAATTTGTCACGATGTAGTTCAGAGAACATGTTTAACTATCTCTCGGGGGACATCTTTGAAATCATGAATTAATGATTAACTAAACTTAATTTACCAATCATTAATCTAGGTGGCATTGTGGACCCTTAGAGATCCAAATCAGTTCAGTGGAAACAAACACCTCAACATTACAGATCTCTTTAACAAACAGTCTTATTCAGGAGGAGATAATGACTGAGGAGAACAAGAAAAAAGGGGAAGTTCAAGCCCTTGTTGCCAGTCATTGTCTGCCCTCCATCCCCCGTGACTGCACTCCCATCCCCCGCCTCTCCACGGCCCGCTGGCTGGGTCCATCCATCAGCAGTGTCTTCATGTGACAAATGGATGGAGCTTCCTGGTGAGGACTTTATGGAGATGCGGCCGGCTGTCAGTCTTTGTGTGGAGAAGGAGACCAAAGGCAAACTAAGGTTTCTCTTATCTGGAGCTACTGGAGCTGTTGTCCCGTCTACCTGCCGTCCATTCAGAGAAGACCTAGGGACAAAGAGTTTCCCACCAAGTAGTGCAAGTCTTCGTCTGCGGCAACCATGCGTGCAAGCATGTCTGGGGAAACTGGTGCGTGCAATGCATTGGAAATAAAAGTATTTCCTCCCACTCGCTGAAATCCTGGCCCAGAATATTTATAGCCCCCTCCCCTCCTGTAAAGTGTGAAACCAACAAGCGCACTGGGCTGGCATTGGCTATTCTAAAGTCTTCAAGAGGACCTTCAGAGAGTCTCATTGGGATTACTGCAAGAGCAGCATGGAAGGCAAGAACCCGGTGACCACCTCGAGGTGTTGCGTGGAAGAGAAAGCCTTTACTCTTTCAGATGGGTGGCTTGACTGCTGGCTTGTGAACAAGACTGGGTCAATTTTTTTCTTTTTGCCGGGCATTCAATATTGATAGGTTACCGTAGGCGGTGAGATCCGGTGTGTCTATTTAATGAGAGGGTCTTTGAAATATTCATCGACACACATGGCACTGTATTCCCTGCTATTGTCTTAACTACACATACCTAGCACCATCCGCTAACCTTTCGCCTCCTTTAACCTGCCCTGCAGCCTCTTTGCAGATGTAAGGCCAGCAGCATCACACTTAATGTGCATTTTTTTCCTTCGCGAAGTGGCAGAATGCTTCAAGCTATTACGCAGTCATTCACAGTTAGACAGTAAAAGACAATTTAGGAGTGAGCATCTTGGTGATTTTAAGGTGGAAGAGTTGTTTAGTTTGGTAAAGGTTTTGACAATTGTGTTAGTGCCATTTCACAACAAGGACTGTATCTTAAGACTTAAGGCTTAGGGTTGAGCTATATCAAGAGAGGGTTAGAGTTAGGGTTAGATTTTGACCAGCCCACCTGAAAGCCACAGCTGTTTTAATCTGGTGAGCTTTCAGTGTGGGTCTGGATGGATTGGGCGGCTCCCCCACCATTTTTGTATGGATTGCATGCATGACAAACATCCAAGTCATGTCTGAGAGTAGTTATTCGAACTGACTGTTTTGATGTGGAGGTTGGAACTGCACCATCACATGGCTTAAAAGTGATATTGTTGTTAAGTGTAGGGAAAGATGCAGTGTCTGACTGTGGCGACGCTTGATAGGCATTGCATCTGATATCCATTTAGGTCATGATTTACTCAGGAAAGCAAAGATCATCCTATTCTCTTGCTCTATTTTCTATCAGCACTTATTTTACCCCCCCAAAAAAGCTACAGATATTAAAAATCCCCCAAAACACACATCAGTGTTTTAAGAGCTTTGTTTTAAGAGCTTTGACGAAGCTGTGACTGTGAACCTTCTGATTGATAATGGCAAAAGAGGTCCAATCAGATATAATCATCTAAAGTGCATGTAAATGTTTGGGGATAACCAACATCAGGATACAAACTGCACTAGTTGTGTTTGGAGATGTGGGTTTAGAAACGCGAACACTAGCCAGAACAGCTTTCACTGCGAGGTGGAATGGGGGGATGGTCTTTTTTGACTTTGTGCTGCGTCAGCCCAGGGAGAGCCCTTTGTATATTTCAGCAGCGTGCCCCCCCCCACCCATTCCCCATCCTATGCACCCATATGTTTGAGAGAGCAGCCAGCATTACATGACCTTTCCCTCCCAAAATAAAGAGGTGAACCACCTCACCCCCCTACTGCCTCTCGAGGCGCAGGCGGCCAATTGCGTGCCGCTCATCAACTCCCACGGGGCAGATGGGCTGTCTGACGAAGGCAGCTAGGCTCATACACACACTGACACACACACACTACTTTCAGGCAAATTGACATCCACCGACAAAGTGATACAATGTAATGAATGTTTGCATGATGGAAGGTGCACTCACATGTATTTCAGGGTTTCGTCGAAAGATTTGGGCTTAACTCGGAAAAAACATGCACGAGACTAATGAGAACTTTTTATTAGCAAAGGCATCCTCTGCCTCATTTGGTGTGTGATTGTGCGTGGGGCTGGTTGAGGGTATGATTTGCAGCCGTGTGTGTGTGTGTGTGTGTGTGTGTGTGTGTGCGTGCTTGGATCAGCTGTAGGAGCTGTAGGAGGAGATTAGCATGAGCTCACTGCCTACTCATTTCCATCACCATCTGCCTGTCTCCCACAGTGATCCCCCACCTCCAACAGACACACACACACACACACGCACACTACAAAGTACACAAATGCATGAGCACAGACATCCACACAGCACCCACATCCCACCCCCGCATTCCCTCCTTAGTCTTCTAATGAATACGGAAGCAGACAGAGTTGCGTGCAAATACACACACACACACGTACACATACACACGTGCACACACACACACACACACACACACACACACACACACACACACACACACACACACACACACACACACACACACACACACACACACACACACACACACACACACACACACACACACACACTGACTTGTCAGCTGCACTGACACTGTGTAACACATCATCCACCACGCATGTGCCTGGAATATCCTCCCAAAGTGTCACATAAGAAGCCAGTAGTCCATCTCAGACTGGTGGGACAACCATCCACGGGTGGACTTTTTTTTTTCTCCCAAGGGCGTCCGTCTCCTTAATCGTCTGAAAGTTTGAGAAGGACAGGGAGCGTCAGACGAGCCATACAGGGAGATTTTCAAGCTAATAATAAGCTGTGCTAATCTTATTTCTGATTAAACTGGCACTATTCCTCTGGGAAAACAGCTGCAGGGCTGTACAGTGCGACAGTTTTGATCGCATTTGCTACTGAAATTGATCACGTGCGATGATGAATACAAGTCCATTCGCACTCGTGCGACAGGCTGCTAATGAGGAAAGGCTGTCTTTGAAACACAGAGGAGAGATGCACAACACTGCTTAGAGTGCTCTACATTAACACTCTCCAAATGGGGGTAAATGTAGACTTAGGCAAGTAAGTTATTGAGTCCACCCTCCACTTTGGCTGGTGAAAGATATGTGTCCTCGGGATCTGTGCTCGTGCAGCGATTCTAGGTATAAAAACTTCACCAAACGGTAATAACCGGAAGGAGACGGCACATTACCGCAGTTAAGTTAGCGCATGTACAAACAGAACATTTCCTGTGCGCCTTCACATTAAAAGCCTGCTACTAGCCAAACGTGAGTTGACTTTTATTTTGAAGTCGGTAAGAACAGGAAGTTAGCGCTTTTTTCTAGCTTGAAAGGCAACTCCTTCAGCTGCAGCGAGCAGTCAACAGTAGCCTAGTCTATTTAAACAGTTTTAAATAAGCCACTGAAAAGCTACTCCCAACACATTCACAACAACCTATTTAATTTATCCTAAATTGTACCAATATGTATACTTATTTATTTAATAGGCTATGTTTAATGGTTTAAAGTTTGGTTTTAATTAATAGAAGGACATTATAATAATAATAATTCTGAATCAGCAAAAAATTGCAATTGGCAGGTTAGTATATTTTTTCTAAATTGCAATCAGTCCACCCCTATTCATTCGTCCATAATTATTACTGCACACACTAGGATATAATATTAATTGAGAATCTCAAATGAGACAAAGATAACATGCTCAAAGGTAATTAGAGCGAAATGCAAGGGTTAAGGTTATGCAAGTTTTCGATCATACTTTGTGTGCTACCAAATTTATTTTTGTGCTATTGAATTTTTTTTGCTTGCTAGCACCAGTGCTACCACCTAAAAAAATAAGCGTATAGCCCTGAGCTGACAAGTCAACTCAGCAGCTTTGCAAAAGTGGATGAGATGTGGAGAGATATGGATTTTTTTATTTTAGAGAATCACAACAGCAAAGCGTTATGTTTATTAAAATTGAACAATGTCTTAAAAATGATAGTGGTGCAGAACAACCCAATTAACAAAGCGTTATTCTTCATATATATTATTCTGAAAATACCATTTGAATTATACTTTGCACACCCTTGATGGAAGAAATGTCCGGGTTAACAATGCATAGCTTAAACTATGCTATTTTTAAGCTATACAATGTATGACATTTATATCTATGTCGTGCGTAATCTACATTGCTAAAAAAGAAAAAGAGGATTAACCTCGGCTAACATTGGCCTACAGTGTTTTTCACCATCTGGCTTGTCTCTATGCTCACGGTTGACACAAAATGTGAAACAGAAAATGTTGCGTCAATATTGACTGAGTTGACGCTGCACATCTGGTTTGACTTGCATTTTGTCCCACCACAATATTTACTTCAGTCCTGCCCTAGAAATCTTTTTCATCAGTAAAGACGCTGCAGGTTGCTTCCTCTGTGTGGGTCCATCACCTTTAGCACCCCATGAGCCTTCACCTTTTCCTTCAAGCCCAAATGTTACGTGTGAGGGTGTTGCATTTAATCATTAAACACGCCTACGTTTGAAATAATGGCGGCGCAGCTCTCAAAACAAGCATTTGGCGGCTTGCGTCCAAAGACGTCTGAAAGGACTTCAGGTGTTTTTTTCTTCTTCTGTTGTTTGGAAGGTTGGCTGGGTCCTGGGAATCCTCTTTGTTGTGCTTTTTTTTTTACCATTTTTGCATTGACTCTTTTTGGGGACAGGGATGGGTGGGTGGGTAGTGGTGGAGGGGTCACACTGGCTTGGCCTCAGCCATGTGGAAGGGCAGCTCCCAGGAGCTTTAGCCAGGCATTGTTGTGAGTGGCGGTGGTGTTGTGGTGTGGGGGTGGGTCGCTTGCCATTGTCGCCTCTTTTGTGGTGGTGGGTATCAGCTGTGGATCTGTGATCGTGGGACAGATAGAGGTGATATAGCCCCCCCCCCCCTTCTAATGCAGGATCATCAGTAGCTCCCAAAGCGCCTGAGTCATGGACTCATTGTTGGCCTCTTCCTCTTTTCCCCTCCTCCATCCTTCTTCTTCTGCATCTGTTTGCTCATGGAAGCATCATGGCTGCTGCTGCTGCTACCGGCCAACACAAACAAACAAAGCGGTCACGTAGCCAATAGCCATGCAAGCACGGACTGTTTACCTTTGTATTAACGTTTTTTACCTTTATTATCTCAAGTTACTTCTGCTGCTCTCAAACCGATTAATAGAACACATTGATTGAGTTTATCTTCACTTTGAGTACCAAGGTAGAACAATTGGAGCAAAATACCTATATGTGAGTTAACTAAAAAGTGCAATAATTGCAATTCAAATTGGAACGGTAGTAAGGTGTGCTTAAACTGGGGGAGTCGAGCAATGACTGTTCACAGGAGGATTATGAACATGCCTCCAAAAAGTGAACAATTTCAACACTGAATACATTTGTTAGAAATTAACTAGACGCTGCAACGAAGTGCATTCTATTGTAACAGGTATTATGAATGAATGAGCCATTCACTTAGACAGTGCAATAATTTATGCGCTGTGTTTTATGTGCGTGTCTCGAGGAAGGTGTATCTCCCTGGCGCTACCTGTGTGAACTTTACTTCTGTTTAGTTTGCTCTGACTCACAGTTCCGTCTAGCCAACTTTAAGTAATGTTAAGAGGACAGGACGGGTTAATCTTAAACAGGATTAATCAGGAGTGGTTCACCGACTTGCCCTATTGATCCAACTAAGCAACTTTGTCCTGAACTTTGACTGACCATTATAACCTATAGGCATGCCTATAACTCAAACAAAAAGACACAAATGTAAGAGAGTATCATCTGTCTTGGTGGAGTCTGTCTAACCCTTTGGACGTCTAGCAGGTGAGATCACGGAGTTTGAAGTAAAAACCGGTTGGTGAAGGGGGCAGGTATTAGGCTGGTCCCAGTGTGTGTAAAGGAGGCAGACTCAAACCCCAGACAAGTTTAGGCTGGCAGAGCAGAAAACTAAACAGCTTTCATTTAGGCTGCCTAGGCCGAAACAGAAACATTAAGCCAGTGAGCTGCAGCCACACCTCGGCTACAGCTTGTCAGGAAGTCGAGATGGGAGGTGTGTGTGTGTGTGTGTGTTTGTGTGTGTGTTTGAGCAAACCAGAGCCTCTTGGTTGAGGCAGCTATAGCGAAAGGGGTAGGGCTCAGTATAGGCTTAGTTTACTCCTCAGGAATGAAGTGTTGGAAACAAAGGCCTTATAATGTGGTTAACATCCTTCCTCCAGACTGGCCTGTCCTTTTCCCTTCCCTGTCTCCAAGTCACCAATCTTTCTGAATGAATCCATCCCCAGCCACACTCTGGCAAATGAAGGGGCCGTGTAGACGCTAAATAAAACAATACGTTGAAAGGAGATCCCTCCTACTGGCACTGACTGGCCCTGCTTCTCAGGTTCAGGAAGCGTCCACCATTACTAGCAGCCAGGCCCAGACTCGCTCCTCTGCATCACCCAACAACCCCCCCGCCACACACACACACACACACACACACACACACACACACGCACACACACACACACACACACACACACACACACACACACACACACACACACTATTCATTACTTGCTGTACATGTGCAGACAAAGGAAATATGTAAACAAATTTCTGCACATAACGCACAACTTTCCAGGCATCCACTTTCTACGCAAACACTATTGTGCATGTGCACTCCTTACACTCCTACAGGGCAGACAATAGACCTCTTGAAGCCCTTGGCTTATAATTAAGGTAATTGTAGATCTCCGAGACAAGGTAATGTGTGGACTGTGTAATCGCCCCCAACCCGCAGCGAGCACAAAGACATTATTCTCAGTCGTCTTCCTTCAAAGAAACACTGCCAAGGCTATCTTGAGCAGTGGGACATCTGTTTATATACAGCCCACTGCCATTTATATATGTCTGACTCTGCTGTCATCGTGTGTGTGTGTGTGTGTGTGTGTGTGTGTGGGCGAAAAGTAACAAAACGTAAACAATAAAATAAATCAGTGCATATGTGCAAGTCAACAAGGTTCACTGATGCATACTGCTTAACCCATCCTGTAACCTAAAGTATTTGTCCTGGATGCCTAAACACAGCCAATCACAAGCACTTTGACATCTTGGCACATCAAGCATGCTGCATGCTTATTGGCTCACTGACGTTGATGCAATTGACCCCTTAGGGATTGAAAATTGGTATTGAACGACAAGACATTTTTCGATACGCAATGGTATGGAGGCATTTTGATTGCTGCCAAAAAAGTATTGAACAGCCCTGTGTGTGTGTGTGTGTGTGTGTGTGTGTGTGTGTTAGAGCACACATGGCTGTTGGGGAGGTTGGGGGGATGTAGATGACATAACTGACTTATCCCATGTGACCTCTTGGCTCCTCACTGGGCTCATCTGTCTGCCCTGTTTAATTATCTTTTCTCACAAACACACACACAGAAGCGCGCACACGTGCACACACACACAAAGGTCAGGGATGCAGTTGAACCTTGCCACGCCACCTCCCCTTCCTCTCCCCTCCATCCTCCTTCAATTCCCTCTCTGTAGGAACGGCTGTGGTGCAGAGGATTTAGCCAGACTTGTGTGTGTGTGTTTGTGTGTGTGTTTGTGTGTGTGTTTGTGTGTTTGTGCAAGCACTTGTGGTTTTGCATAGCACTCATACTTTTACCACCTGGTGTTGCAGTGACGGCGGCGCACGTCCCCCAGATAGATAGAAGCACTTTCTTGGATGGACAGGGTTAAGACTATCAGGTTTTCTCTATTTGTATCTATTTCCTGGTGATTTATACCCCGGTGTTGTTTTTTTTGTTTTCTGAGAGTGTTGCACCTGCTCTCTAGGTTTCATTGCTGGTCGTGATTCTCTGTCTTAGGTTTTTTTCTTTGAGCAAATGTTAAACCATATTGATTTGCCAATATGCCAGCTCAAATACAAATGCATGCCCCATACCAGGGCGCTTATTTAACGCCAAGTCAACTTTGTAGTGCGTGCATGACGGTTATCATAGGCGTGGTAGACAATATGAACCAAATAAAACGTCAGAAGTGGTTACATTTCTCAAATAATCAAATGTGAGCCAGGAGATTAGATCCAAACACACAAGTGGTCCGCCCTGATGCATTGCGGGCTTTGCCTGATGTTGCACAGAGCAGCATAGTTGGTGTTTTTTCTTCTGAGAACAGGGCGAGAGACGGGAGGCAGTGTTTAGTCTCTCGCCCCAAGGACAAAGCCAGAGGTGTTATGTCTCTCTGTCTTTTCGCTCCCCTCTCTCTCTCTCTCTCTCTCTCTCTCTCTCTCTCTCTCTCACCACCCACACACACACACACACACACACACACACACACACACACACACACACACACGCACACGCACACACACTCCTATCACTGCTTTCACCGTCGGCGTGGTAAAGCCATCCAGCTCAGGAAGCACTGTGAAACATCAGATTCCACTTCCTGCAGCAATCAATACATCTCAGGTCCAGCAGACACACAACCCACAGCTTAAAAAATGCACAGGCACACATGTTCTCTCTCTCTCTTACACACACACACACACACACACACACACACACACACACACACACACACACACACACACACATATATATATATACACACACGGAGTGATTTGGCTAAAAAAACACACTTTGGACCCATCAATGTAGTAGTGGCCTGTAGCACAGTTCCCAATAGGGAGCTTGAGTGTCTTCCATGGATCTATATGGGGATTCCAGGGGACCTCAGTGGGGGTTATTGAGATGGGCTTTGAGATGGCTACAGAATTTACATTTACGTTTAAATATGTTTGGCGGATGCTTTTGTCTGAAGTAACAAACAAACGCTGTTCAATTGTCATGCTGACACATCTGCCACAAGGCTTGCAGGTGCATAAGGTAATATAAAACAGCGCCGATTGACTAAGTAGATGGTTTTTGAGGGATTTATAAGTTGGGTTTTTGGGGTGTCCCATTATAAAAAATATATTTAGAATTTGACTGTAATTCAATTCAACCAAAAGATCAAAATTAGGCAATGTTAAAGTTTTAAAATGATACCACACCATCCATTGGAATGTCTTTTACAGTTTGACCATTTCTCCTCTGTCGTTGATTTTGACATTGAAAAGAAAGAAGTAGCAGTGAAACAAATACATGGAGGATGCCTCAGCCATTCCTCCTCCTCCTCCTCCTCCTCCTTCTCCTCCTCCTCCTCCTCTTCCTCCCCAGCAGCAGCACTAATGAAATGATAGATCTCTGATGTGGATGGGAGCAGAAGTGAAGGGATGACCTCACAGCCACCTAATCGCCGCGGAGGGACAGGCCCGCGGCTAATGTGTCCATTAGCCTTTCCTCTGCCAGAGGAGGAACCCGCCGAGGCTGAGAGAGAGAGAGAGAGAGAGAGAGAGAGAGAGAGAGATGGTGGACAGGAAACAACACGAGTTCTATGCTCCTTCCTCTCAGCCCACTACTTCCACTGATGTTTTGCCTCATTTTTTCATGCGAATGAAAGCTAATACTGTTTTCGGTATGAGATAGCCAAAATGTGATTTGATGATTTAACTGATATTTGAGGTATACTGGAAAAATATATTCTCAAGAGGATGGAAAAGCATTGTCACAGCTTTTGAAGTTAAAAACCGTTTCACAGGAAAAGTTAACCATTGTTGACTGACTCCATGTATTGGTCTAGGGTTAGTTGCTCAGCCTTTGTGAGGGACCATGTATGTGGCTATGAGTCAATGTTTTCTACTGGGGGGGGGGGTCCTGTTGTTCCTTACCTGGCCTACAGTTCATCACTGGGGTCAGAGAGGTTGCTGATACCAGAGTTTGCTCCAATGGAAGCCCCCTCCCCCGTGGTCAGTGCACAACAGGCAGAAGCCAAGGGATGGGCCTTTTTTGTTTCAAAATGAAAACACAGCACATGTACACACTCACACACACAAGTGAACCCATGCTGGTGTCACATGTTCACCTGCTGCACTGCGGTCCCTCCTACTTCCCCTTTCCTCTGTACAGCGAGGGGTGAGCAATGCAATGCGTCTGCTATCCGCCACAACAACTCTGCAGACTGTCAGTCTGAATTCATACCGCAGAGCTGTGGCAGGCAGCAACTCTTTAGACTTCTGGTTTCAACACCACACCGGCTTCCTGTGGCGCCTCCGCCCTGCTGTCGGAAGCATCTTCAGCACTCCTGATGCAACCGTCCCAAATGTCTACAACGTCTTGTCCTAGAACATCAGACCAGATCTCACTAACGTGCAGTGTCGAGGTTTTCCTTCTATTTAGTGTCTAACGTAGTGTAACTCGTTTCAATATTCCGTTACAACTATAGGCCTCATACCTCTGATTCCCTCGATGAAGAGCTGATAAGACAGTCGGACATTTTGAAAATTAAATTGTTTTTGGAATGAAGGTCAAGTCTAGTAGGTCTTATTTTCATAACTTTAGCAATTAATCCTAATGTGAAATCACCAGGCTTCTTAAAACCCAGAAGTCAGTCTATATCAGATACGTTTCAAGCGAACCTCTTTTTTCATTAAAAAAAAATAAACTACAAAAATAAGACCGAATTGCAGCGAAGGGGGAATTATGAAAATAAAACACTGGGCTTCCAAAACATATCTGTGTCAAAACCAGAACTCCAGACCCTCCTCCCTCACCACTGGAGACCATGTGATTTGGCTCGGGAGTGAAGCCTCTCACTCTCGTCCTTCTTTTTTCTCTCTCATTGCTCTCTCCCTTTTTTTTCAATCGCTCACTTGGCCTCTCCCAGTTCAACAGTGGAACAAAATGTCCGGCTCCAGATTGGAAAGCGCCAATATGTGCTGGCCAGCCCGGCCTCGATTTTGAGGCTGCCCAGCTCCCTTGCTCTCTACCAAAGGGCCTCTTTGTGCTCTGGCCCTCACAAAGATGTACCCCAAGCAGAAAAAAAAGAAGAAAAAAAAAAACCCACATCCAAAAACAAAAAACAACAGCAGTGTGTGTGTGTGTGTGGGGGGGGGGGGGGGTGGACTGACTGGCTGCAGACCGACATGCAGGGTCCAAGTGGAATGAGCTGCCAGAATCTGAGGTTACACATAAAACCTGGTGAATAACCTGAATAGAAAAAAAAACAAGAGGAAGGAAGTTTTCCATCCGAGCTGAAAAAAGGGCCCCGCGTGGTCGGTCCTCTCTTCACCCTAATTCCTCTCCCTCTCGTACTGAGCCATGATTGTAATCAGTGCAAGCTAGGTTAACAACAAAAAGCCCAGGTTGGGATCATACTTACATAGAGTTCATCTCTGTGTTGTAAATGCTGTATGAATCAGCTGTAATCTGCAAGTTCCTCAACAAATGAATAGGTATCGCAATCCAACGAAAATGCAGCAACTCTGAAAAAACTCAAAATAAACCTCACATTTGACAAGCTAGAACCAGTCAGTGTTTGGCTTTTTTTTTAATAAATAATTTAAAAGAAAAACTTATATATAGACCCCGACCTATATTATGTGTCATGTCATCATCAGAATTTCTTACATTCAGCTTTATTTGCATTCCTTAGATTTTTTCCAGTTTTTTTTTTATAGCAGGGCCTGCAGTGGAATTCTCATATAGGTATTGATCAGGAATCTAGCAAGAATTATTGGAATTTTGTCTGCAATTTCTGTTGAAACAGAGACTTGGCTTTCTCTGGCTGAGCGCGTAGTGATGTCCCCAGGTTCATGGCGCTCCAGAGCAAGTAAGGATTAAAGCTGAGACGGTGACAAGTGGCGATAGTGTTCGCAAAGAAATAACAAACTCATGACAATCAGTGCCTCTGACACAGATAGCCAGACACAATCTACAAGCAGCTACACTGGTCTTTATTTGCCCTGCGTTTGTGTGTTTGTGTGTGTATGCGTTTCCATACAGTAGTGCTAATGAACTTTGAGCCTCGTCTAAAGGCCTCGGCACTCGGTTGTGATAGTAAAAGACGGAGCCGACAATGTTGTTTTCTGCCCATTAACCCTGATACTGTGACCAACCGGAGCATTCCACCCGGAACTCTTAAACTTTAACAGCATCAGTGATACACCTTAGTACTATACCTACCGCACACACACTTACACAGCGTGGGGCTGCATCATTGTTGGTGGCAGGGCGCGTCGTACAAAGTCCCTTTTAGCGTGTTAATTAGGCTAACCTGCAGTTCAACGCCCGGCGGTTCATCACGGAAATAGCACTGAGGTCCTAGAGAGGAAAGCTTAAAATGTCTCGAAAGGTGTGTGTGTGTGTGTGTGTGTGTGTGTGTGTGTGTGTGTGTGTGTGTGTGTGTGTGTGTGTGTGTGTGTGTGTGTGTGTGTGTGTGTGTGTGTGTGTGTGTGTGTGTGTGCAGCAGCAGCCAGACAGGAGCTACCACGGAAATGTCTATTTCAGTCTATTAGTTTGAAAGGGGGGCAGCAGACAGCCAGACACAGCAGTGGCATAGAGAGAGGGAGGGCAAAAGCAATAATGGATTTACTTTAGTGTGTATTTCCAGGGTGCCAGTCTCTCCCTCTGTCTCTCTCTCTCTCTCTCTCTCTCTCTCTCTCTCTCTCTCTCTCTCTCTCTCTCTCTCTCAAAGTGGGCTAGGCAGGAGCTGGAGCATTAAGGCAGGGCAGCCTTGTGTGAAAAAAAACTACTCTCCCTCTTCCTTTCATGCTTGGAGAGAGCTGCAGCATTAAGTGAGAGAGGCATCAGACTATGTAGTGTGTGTGTGTTAGTGTGAGTCTAATGCTCCGCCTCCACAAAGTACTGCACACCGCTCTGGCCCCGCATTATCCCAAATGCTGCTGCTGTGATTGGAGCGGTAATGTGGTTGCTAAGCAAATGCAGTTTTTCTTGGACTAAATCGGAACGGGCAAGACTGCTTCCTGGCTGGCTGGTGGGCCGGGCTTGGGTGCTGCTGCTGCTGCGTGCTAGCATGACTCACACACACATACAAACACGCACATGGCAGTACATGGAGTTGTTTGACTGCTGCAACAGACAAAACCTTAGAAATGTGTTCCTATGTGTTTACATTCAAAGGCATGGGCCAACCATTCCTTTAAAAAAGATCTTACAACTAATTTATTTCTCTGCGTTGTGGCCATATTTCTAAAGACCTCATAAAATGAGTCTGCTGAAAAAAACTTAAGCAATGAGATAAATTCCTCCCAGAGGTAGTTGACTTGAACTGCTGTTGACTAGGGCTGTAACTAACGATTATTTTGATAATCGATTAATATGTCAATTATTTTCTCGATTAATCGATTATTAATCGATTTGTGTTTTGGCCCGTAAAATGCCAGAAAATGGTGAAAAATTTTGATAAATTTTCCAAAGCCCATGTTGACTTCCTCAAAAGTATTTTTACGTCCAAAACACAAAGATATTTCAGTTTACTGTCATAATAGGATTAAAGAAACCAGAAAATATTCACATATGAGAAGCTGAAATCAGAGAATTCAGATTGTGTTTATTAAGAAATGACTTGAAACTATTAATCGATTATCAAAATAGTTGGAGATTATTTTAATAATCGATTTGTCGACTAATCGTTGCAGCTCTACTGTTGACTATCTATTGCTGTTGAATGGGTGGACTGTATAAGGCTATTGGGTTAGAGCAGAGTGTCTTCCTGGGGTGTCGGTAAGAACACACAGTAGAGTATAGGATGCAGTCATGGGCTTTAATAGCAGACTTTGGTGGTTTACAACACAGCACAGCAATGCACAGGTTAATTAACTTAGGCTTTGGGGTTATGCCTGCATAAGTAACAGAGTGTGTGGTCTGAAAAGGAGATAGACAAGAAACCACACTTGCATTAATATCAAATAATATAGGCTAAACAGACACTCTTTCACTAACACAGTGTTACAATGGTGAAACACAAAGGCGGGAAACATATAGAACAAAGGGCTTAATGGCTCATTAACGTGACCGTTACACTAGTAAACAACCCGCGAATTCACACACACAAAGGATCGTCGAAATTGCACTATATGTAGCGAAACAACATTAATATCAGGGGCTTACATATAATAGTGTGACACCAGACTAGTAACTTCAACTAAGGATGCATAAATTAGGATAATGAAGTGGGCAAAATCGCCGTTTTCTACATAACAATTAGCTTAACACAGGCCGTGACAACAGGTAATAAACTCACTTTAAACACTCATAGAGCTCAAGAAATATACAAGTCACGGTAAGCTTAACTTAAAGCATGTTATGTGCCGTTCACAATAGACAAACTCACGTTTTGGTCAATAACGCACACAAACAGACACTACTCCTCCGCTGAACTCTCTGCCCCTCTGTGCGCATGGAATGTCCAAAAGTAATATAGGCGCGGGCACGGCGAGTGCGGGTGCATGAGGGAAGCGGCCTTTCCAACAAAGCCGCCCCCAAATTTGTGTTGAAATTTGCACCATGGAAAGGCCGGCCTAAGGTCCATCCTGGCCGTCAGGATTGTCCTCTTCGTCCGGTAACTCAGGTAGCACAATCAGGCGTGCGATAGGTCTTGTGTATGACCGGTTCTGTATCTGCACTTCAGCTGTCCTCACTCGACCATCTGCACCTGGGAAAACCTTGGTCACTCTTCCAATTTGCCATGATGAGCGAGGCAGCTGGGAGTCGACAACCATCACCACCATCCCAGTTTCAACATCTGGAGAAGGAGTCTGCCACTTCACTCTGGTTTGCAATCCAAGCAGGTATTGCTTGACAAAGGCTGCCCAGAACCTGTCTGCTAGTACTTGTGAGTGTCTCCATCTCCGTCTTCCGAGCAGCTCAGACTCTGGGTACACGATCTGGGGGAGGGAACCGTCCGGCCGCCCCATCAAAAGGCTGTTGGGTGTCACAGGATCTGGATCTGCTAGGTCCGCAGAAACGTAGCCAAGCGGCTTCGCGTTGAGAATGGCCTCGATCTCAATGAGGACAGTCCTGAGCACCTCTTCTGTGACTGTTGCTGGACCAAGTGTGGTGTAGAGAGCTGCCTTAACAGAGCGGATCTCTCGCTCCCATACTCCGCCAAAGTGGGGTGCAGCAGGAGGGTTGTAATGGAATGTAATTTGCTGCTTTGCCAGAAGTTGCTGTAAGGTGGGACTTAGCTGGTTGTAGGCATCTTTCAGTTCCGTAGCTCCTCCACGAAAGTTAGTGCCTTGGTCGGAGTACAGTTCAGCAGGCTTTCCACGTCGTGCCACAAATCTGCGAAGAGCCATAAGGAAGGCATCGCTGTCAATGGAGGTCAGGATCTCCAGATGTACGGCTCTGGTGGTAAGGCACTTGAATAAGAGGCCCCACCTCTTCTCGTTGCGGCGCCCAACCTTAATCAGGAAAGGACCGAAGCAATCCATTCCGGTTGAATAGAATGCTGGCTTGAACAGCCGGAGTCGATGGGGTGGAAGATCGACCATCTTCTGGCAGGCTGGCTGAGACCTCCACCTGCGGCATTCAATGCAGTTCCGCTGGTGCTTGCGAACGGCCTCCCTTCCTCTGAGGATCCACACCCTCCGGCGAAGCTCTGCAAAGACTCGCTCTGGTCCTGGATGACATAGCTGAGCATCGTAGGCCTTGATGAGTAACTGAGTGATCCGGTGGCTGGGATCCAGGACAATGGGGTGAACTGTGTCCTGATCAAGATCTTCACTGCGTCTTAACCGGCCTCCGACTCGGATAAGCTGTTTAGCCTCATCAAACTCAGGAGACAGGCAAAGTAGCTGGCTGTCCGATCGGAGCGGTTTATCTGCTTTCAGGAGTTGATAGTCTTCTGGAAAGCTCTCCAACTGGACCCTCCTTAGAACTTGATGTTCCGCTTCTTGAAAGGCACTCGCTGGAGGCAGATCAGTCAGACCTGCCGCCCCGTGGAGGTCCTCAGCTACTGCTTTCACTAGTTCCTCCCAGCTGCTGTACTTGGCCCCGTCTGTTACAGGTGGTAGTGGGATGATCAACCCGCAGAAGGTGGTCTTTCTAAGCTCTACTTCATCTTCGCAAACTGGATCTGACGGGTTTGATGGCCACTCGTCGGGTGACTGAAGGAGAAACTGTGGTCCATGGATCCATCTGTTACTACCTAGTATGTCCTTCAGGCTCTTCCCTCTAGTGAGATCATCAGCAGGGTTTCTGGCAGAGTCAACATATCGCCACATCTTCGGATTGGTCAACTCCTGAATCTCTGTCACTCTGGTACCCACAAATACTTTGAAGTGGCAGGACTCGGAGACCAGCCAGTGAAGAACAGTAGTAGAGTCTGTCCAGTAAGTGACTTCCTGTATAGGAAAGGTGAGCTCACTCAGCAGGAGTTTGCCTAACTGAGCTCCGGTTAGGGCCGCACAGAGCTCCAACCGCGGTATTGAGGTTTGCTTCCGGGGGGCCACACGAGATCTTGCCAGGAGGAAGGCTAGGTGAATGTTGCCAGAAGGATCTCTTGAGCGGAGATATGCTACGGACCCATAAGCCTTCTCTGAGGCATCAGAGAAGACGTGGATGTCATGATTTACCTCGGGTCGGTCCATGGCAGCCGGTGTGTAGCACCTGGGTAACAGCATCTGTGGTATGTACTGGAGTTCGGCTTCCCACTCGTTCCAGGCATTCAGGAGGTGCTCAGGGAGCTTGGGGTCATCCCAATCCCGGTGCTGGTCCCATAGCTGCTGAACGATCACCTTAGCCCGAGTGGTAAAAGGAAGGATGATGCCAAGGGGATCGTATTGGGATGCCAACACACGGTATATGTTCCTCATCGTAGGGGCACTGTAGGTAACAGGTCTGTGTCTGAAGCCCAGGTGGTCAGTATCGCAGAACCAGTTCATGCCCAGAGAGGATTCCCTTGCCTCTGCCTTGTCATGTGAGAGCCACAGCTCCAGTTTGGCAGACCGAGCTTCTGGTGGAAGGTGACTAACAACGTCTGGCACGTTGCTCGCCCACTGTCGGATTTCAAATCCTCCGGATGCTAGAAGGTCCCTTAGCTTGTCGAGCAGATGGTGTGCCTCGTCAGCTGATGTGAAGCTCTGTAGACAGTTATCTACATAAAAACACCTCTCGACTGAGAATCTCACATCCTCCTCTGGTGAACTGTGTGATGAGACGTGGCTCTGAAGAGCAAAGGTTGCGCAACAGGGACTGCAGGTAGTCCCAAACGGGAGTACTTGCCACTCATAGATGTCAGGTGCTTCATCTTTCTTCATGTCACGCCAGAGAAAGCGTAACAGTGGTTTATCCTGAGGCAAGAGCAGTACTTGATGGAACATGCCACGTATGTCTCCACTGATGGCAACGCTGTGCTCTCTAAATCGAAGGAGCACGCCAAGGAGGGAAGGGCTTAAGGTAGGGCCGGGCAGTAACCACTCGTTGAGGTTGAGACCTTTGAACTGGAATGAGCAGTTAAACACAATCCGGTCTTTGTTGTTATGGGTGACAATATGGTGAGGGATGTACCAACTTTCTCCTGTTTGAGTGGTCTCTGAGGTAAGTTTCGCTACAGCACCGGCAACAACAAGCTTCTCAACTTCTGCGTTGTAAACAGCTGTCTTATCAGGGTCTCTTGTAAGGCGTCTCTCCATGCTCCTGAGGCAGGGCATCACGGCTTCCTTGGGGGCCTGGAAGCATGGCGAGTCTTTCTTGCGTAGTAGCGGTGTGGCGTAACGGAGGACACCGTCCTCTTCCACTCTGATCGTCTTGGTCTCCAGTAGTTTGATGGCCTCCTGATCCTCCCTGGATCTCGTTACTTGCTTCTCACAGCGATAAGGTAAGACGTCGAGTTGCCACAACCTTTCTACATCTCTCTTCAGCTCAAGCTCTGCAGGAGTAAGGGATAGGAAAAGGCACTGTTGTGGCTGAAGCTGGGTTTGGAGGTATCGTGCTGGACCTTGTAGCACCCATCCAAGCCGCGTCTTGATGGCCGCTGGCCCGTCCGGTGGGCCCAAACGAACAGGTGCAATTGGTGTGATCAAGTGAATGTGATCAGCACCAATGAGGAGTAACGGGTGCACTTGTTCGAAGGGCTTTAGTGGGATATCTTTGAGATGCTTATACCTTTGCAGGATGGCAGCAGGGTAGGAGTGGTCAGCCAGCTCAAGGTGTTTGGCTGTGAAGGCTGCTGTGATCTCAAAGATATTCTGAGGATGGGTTGCAGGCGAGATCTGAAAGGAGACTGAGGAACCATTAATGGTTTGGACATCTTGACGGATCGTTCTCAGGGCTAAACTCTCATCTGTGCCTTGTAAACCAAGCTTGTGGGCAGCAGGAGAGAGAAGGATAGTACGTTGCGATCCATCGTCCAGTACTGCATAAGTGTCGAGGGTCTTACCTCGATAGCGAAGCAGGACTCTGATGACCTTAAGGAGGACTCGCTTGCAATCTGTGGGGTTGTCCAGATAGAAGGATTGAGTAATTGAACTCACCAGGGGGGGCCTTTCACTCGCGCCTTTGGAGTTGACTTCATGGAGGATCTGGAGGTGTTTGCCATTACATATGCTGCATGGTTTCTTCAGGGTACACTGAGCGGCCATGTGTGTACGTCCACAGCGCCAACATCTGTGATTGGTCTTGATCCAGTTGGTAATCTGATCTTTACTGAATGCCTTGAAGGCAGCGCACTGGCTGAGGTAATGATCGTCCTTTCCACAGTAAGGACAGAAGGCCTTCTGAGTTTGCTTGGACGGGGCTGGCTCAGAAGTCTGTTCCTCTTCAACCTCAGCGGCTCCATGCAGTACGGTAGTTGAACAGATGAATGATTTAACCTCTCTCTTGGGATCCTGTCTCTGCCCTTGTTTAGGTCCCTTGCTGCTGGTATGGCAATCAAAGCTCTGGCACCAAGCCTCATACTGGAGCCACTCTGACAAGTCATGGAGAGTGTACACTGGCCCAGGGCGACGGCCCATATGACGTCGGAACTCTGACCTCATCTCTGCTGGTAACTTACTCAGGAGTCGCTCTGCATGAGACCCGCATCTCAGCTCTGCTTCACCTTCAGGGCCTAGAGTGTTCAGCATGCCCACAAGGGCCCTTATCTGTAAGGCAAATCTCTGAAATGCTTCGGTGTCTCCCCTCTGGACGTCAGGTGAATCCATCACATTGGCAATCTTCTTAAGAGCCAGCTTATGAGGCTGTCCATATCTCTCAGTCAGAGCAGCCATTGTGTCTGAATAGGGGGATGGGGAGTTAAGAAAGGCGTCCGCCACTAGTCGAGCATCTTCAAACTTCAAATGATCCATCAAGATTTGATACTTAAATAACTCAGTGGCGTCGCGAGGCAACAGGTTGTCAAGGGCTATCCTTAAACGAGTGAACTCGCTAGGGTCGTTAGTGACAAAGTTTGGTATTGTTGGCTTGGGACCCCGGTAGATCTGTTCTTGGACTGCTGAGTATGCGTGAGGTGTCATTGGGGCACTTGAGTGAGGTCGCTGCTGAGGGGGGTACGGTTGCTGAGAAGGCACCTGCGGTGGGTGAGCATGGAAGGGTCCAGGTGGCTCTACCTTGGGCTGTTGATACCAAGCATGAGCAGGCTGAGCTGTGTAGACAGCAGGTTGTGACTGAATAGGAGGCTGGTGCAGGTAGCTATAGGACATCGCTGTAGGCTGCACCCGAGAGGCCTCATAGTACGGCATGTAGGCAGCTTGTGGTAACGCATCTGGTTGGGGCTGACTAGGAGTCACAGAGGCTAATTTATCTTTGACGACTTGCAGCTCGTGTAGCATGCTCCCTAAGAGATCATATAAGCCCTGGTCCTTGGCTGAATCATCCATCTTGGTAGGGGGTAGGCTGGGTGGATGAGGATAAGGCTGGTGACCAGTCAACTGACTCGAGGGGTGAGGATAGCTATAGCTGAGCTGTGGAGGATACTGTGGAAGATACTGCGCCGTCGAAGCTCCACTGTTGTGACTCATCTGAGGTGGTTGCGTAGTCGCAGGCAAAGACTGAGGAAATGTCAGTGTTGCAGTACTCTGTGATGGATTGACAGCGTACGGCTGGTACATACTCACTGGAGGTTGAGGTAACCCGGGCGGGCCAGGTGGCACGTGTGGTAACTGCTGGAAACTCATTTCCCATGGCCGGTGGTAAGGGAGGGGCTCTGGAGCGGGGATAGGCTGTAGGAGGGGACCGTGAGGGCTAGAAGCATGATGTCGCGGATCCATGCTTTGCTTATTCGAAGGTGGAAGTCCTTCCTCGAATGCTGAAATCAGTGCATCCATGGGGCCTGACTGGCTTAAGGGGCTGGAGGCTCCAGAAGATCGTGGAGATGCTATTTCTCCCTCCTCGGTGCCATGTGCATGCTGTGCTGTGTTAAGGGATAAAGGAGGTTGACTAGTAAATCTCTGGCCTACACTCAAGTCGTAGACATAGTCTAGGAGGTAGGCAGGTGGCTGAAGTTGGCGTCGTGGCCTTGGCTGCATGTTGAAAGGCAACGTCTCAATCCAGGAAAATCACAATATCCGGCTCGAAGGACCAAATGTTGAATGGGTGGACTGTATAAGGCTATTGGGTTAGAGCAGAGTGTCTTCCTGGGGTGTCGGTAAGAACACACAGTAGAGTATAGGATGCAGTCATGGGCTTTAATAGCAGACTTTGGTGGTTTACAACACAGCACAGCAATGCACAGGTTAATTAACTTAGGCTTTGGGGTTATGCCTGCATAAGTAACAGAGTGTGTGGTCTGAAAAGGAGATAGACAAGAAACCACACTTGCATTAATATCAAATAATATAGGCTAAACAGACACTCTTTCACTAACACAGTGTTACAATGGTGAAACACAAAGGCGGGAAACATATAGAACAAAGGGCTTAATGGCTCATTAACGTGACCGTTACACTAGTAAACAACCCGCGAATTCACACACACAAAGGATCGTCGAAATTGCACTATATGTAGCGAAACAACATTAATATCAGGGGCTTACATATAATAGTGTGACACCAGACTAGTAACTTCAACTAAGGATGCATAAATTAGGATAATGAAGTGGGCAAAATCGCCGTTTTCTACATAACAATTAGCTTAACACAGGCCGTGACAACAGGTAATAAACTCACTTTAAACACTCATAGAGCTCAAGAAATATACAAGTCACGGTAAGCTTAACTTAAAGCATGTTATGTGCCGTTCACAATAGACAAACTCACGTTTTGGTCAATAACGCACACAAACAGACACTACTCCTCCGCTGAACTCTCTGCCCCTCTGTGCGCATGGAATGTCCAAAAGTAATATAGGCGCGGGCACGGCGAGTGCGGGTGCATGAGGGAAGCGGCCTTTCCAACAATTGCTGAATATTTTTTATTATTGAAACATCTCCGATGAATCAACTTGTTGTTAAAGCAAAACCCGTGTTTACTTGTAGTGTACTTGTAATATATTTGCAGTCACAAAACTAAACACACGTGTTACTTTTGGAAAAGAAAACAGTCTTAGGCTTGGTTATGATACAACCTGCCGGACATGATTTTGCAGCAGCAGCAGCAGCAATGCAGTGTTCATAAAAATATCTCTACATAGTAAATTCTTCTCACCAAAGGTAGATAGTGTCAAGTCTGGTCTAACTATCTCGTCTCTGGTTGCCGATCGGCCCGCCAGCCGCCGGCTCGTGTTTCCCGGTAAGGCGAGACGACAGCACCGGGTCAACTGTCCGTCAAAGTAGGTGCAAGGTGTAGACTGGGCTGCCAGTGGGGGTGGGCTCCTCTCCTGCCGCAGCAAGTTGGGCTTGTGGTCAGCATGACATATTCTTATCAGGCGACCTAAGAGCCAAGGGGGCCAGCAATTAGCCCGTCCCACAGAGTCAAGCGGTGGTAATGGGGAGGCCCTAGGGTGCTTCTTGCAGGGGATTTACTTTCAAACATGTTTGGGATAGTAGTGCTGTCTATATATGTGTGTGTACAGGTCTGTGCGTACGAGCAGGGTGTCATCTACTTTTAGCTTCACACTGTGGAGAGTCACATTACCTCACCAAGACACTCCGCTGAGTACAGACTACTAGAGTGTGTCTTACTTAACGTTCAGAAAAAGTAAACAAGCCCAAACTGTTTACTCTGGGGATAATTTGACAATTTAGATGCAACAGAGAAAGACCAACAGTGTGTGAATACTGTATAAAAGCTAACATTTAAACTGGAGTTCCTCACTGTCACAGCTCTTTGTTCCACACTGAAAAAGGTAGGATCTTCAGTGTTGGTTAGAGACTTCAAAACGACCATCAGAGAGTGAGACAGAACATCATATTATTACTGGGGATTACATCTTCTTTAAATGGTCACCCCAATGGTACTAAAAAATCACAACAGATACTCACAAAATATCCATTAAAAGCAGCTATAGCTTGTGTAATATGTGCCAAACTGCGTCTGTCCGTTTAAAATTGATAACTTGACGTAAATGATATAAAAAGTATACTTAAGATAAAACCCAGCTTTTAATACTTTTAACTTTTTTAATATTTTGGTCTGTTTCTTCCCTACATCAACCCCTTCCAGCCTGCATAATCTTATAAAATTGCAAACAAGGTATCATCAATATGTGGTTGGCCTGTCCCTTTAAATGGTTCTTTACAGCACCATATCACGTATAGCAGAGCCCTGCAGTAGTGTTCTCTGCTGCTGTATGGAGCCCTTTTTGTTGAGTGTGTGTGCGAGGGAGGCCTCATGTGGGCCTGACCTGATTTCAGCCAAGCATCGCGTGCCTGACCAGAGCATCTCTCTGTTCTCTTTCTCTCTTTCTCTCTTTCTCTTTCCCATCCAGTCATCCCCTCTCGCTCTCTCTCTCTCTCTTTCATCCATTCTTCTCTCGCTCTCTCCTTTTTCTCTCTCCTTTTTTCCCCGCATTACAGTGTGCCTCGCCACCCATGCTGCACACAGTTCACTTGAAAACACACTCTTTCATGCACACACACACTCCCACACACAGGGTCCCACAGGCTTCCAGCATGCTTACCTCAGTGGAACTGAACTGAGCAATTTCACACTGGCTTTACGGCAGACAAAATGACAGTGGCACTGTCTGCCTCCACACTGTTCAACAGGACGGGAATACAACATTTACATATATGGGTTAAAGTACGGGATGAAATGGGCTTTTGGATATCAAATCGTCATATTATTGCACCTGCTAATTTAAAAAAATAACTATTCAAGGAAGGGGAACATGCATGCCAAATGTTTCTTGTGGAGTGCATTGCTGGATGCAAAAGCCTCGTCATTGGGGAGTCTTGAGGGCCCAGTTTAACCTGCCAACTGGCTGCTGGAAGTATGCCAGCATGAAGCAAAGGGCGTGAATACTTTGTTACGTTTCGTGTTGCACAGGGCAGGTGGGCAGACGGCATTTCTGCGTATGTGTGTGTGTGTACTATCCTGCAGCAGCAGTACATTTCCCAGTGCTCTGAGGCAATGCATTCACTGTCACACACTCTCAGGGAAGAGTGACATGATGGGGTAATACCCTGAGACACACTCTAAGAAAAACATGTGTACAACATTCATTTTTGGTGGTATTGTAATCAAAATTTAACATATGTAAGGCTTCAATCTAAGGTCCTAATATGTTTTCCAGCTATTAAGCCCCAGCTAAAGTCATCTGCAGGCATCCGTGGGCAAATTGACAAAGCTTCAAAATCATAGTGTTCAAACTTCAATTGTTCAATGTCAGTGGCACCTACAGTAATTCCCATTTCCTGGGGAAATTACCTAAAGTAAAAATAAATTCTTTAGGTATGACTTGGATTGGCGTTATAGGCACATTTTACAGGTCTTTTGAGGAGTTAATAGCTAGTTTTACAAACCGCCACTTTACTCTGCCTCATTACATACTCCCTAAGATTCGGGCAACCATCACCCACAGTCACCCCCTGCCACCCTCCATTTTCGGAGGTTCTGTTTGTCAGGAGGGATGATCCAAGGCCTGTCATCCCCAATTACCCAGATGTGGGCCTTGGCCTCTATCCCTCCCACTAATCCTTCCTTTCTCTGCCTCTCTCTATCCTTTCTATTCTTCTGATTTGTACAGAAGAAGATAGCGGGGTGAGCAATGCCATTGTCTGAGAGTCTTATATAAGGGTTATTAAGGCATATACAGTATGCGTGCTATATAATCCTACTGGATTTTTTGGTCATCACCTCTTTTTATTATGGTTCAAAATACTATAAATAAGCTTATTATATGCATATCCTTTTTCTGAATATGACATAGGGAAGCCTGGAAATCCGGGGTTCATAAATACAGCATTGCAAAAGAATTGTTTGCAAATTAAAATACCCGTAACAGGTAGCAGCTTGAAAACTGTTTACTCAAATGGCATTATCTTTTATACTTTTTTAAATGGACAATCCAACTGTCACAGTCAGTATTTGCAGTAAATGACCAGGTATCGGAGAACCTCACTATTTTGTTCTGTTCTTTTCATTCAAAATACATCGTACCACCCATTTGGTACATACATCTTCAGTCTCTTTCCTGTTCTCTTTGGAGTCTGCGGCCACTTCAAGGGAGTCTGCTATCCTTCCCAACGGCAGACTCATCTTTATTCTCTTGTGGAGAAAAGACATGAAGTTCTGCAGCTTCAAAAATAGAGTAGCGCTGTTCTTTCTCCTTTGGGCTTACCCGGTGGGAGCTCATACTGTAGTAGTGATTTGGTGCTGTCTGCAGTGTTGGAAACAACCCCAAAACAGCTGCCAAGAATTCTGACAAGCTCATTATATTATCTCCACACTCTTATCCTTTACTTGACAGGGAGAGTCAGTGTTTACAGAGTGTGTGAACTCCACTGATGCACATTTTGTGGGAGGCCCATCATGCGTATAGTGGGTTCCTACTTTTATCGAGTAACTTCTTCTCCAAACACATATTCTCATATTTGATTTGTTTACCGTTGCACCTCTTTGTGGTTGTTTTTAGCACAAGGCCGGCCCATGCCGGTCAGGGGGAGAGAGAACAGGCTGCCACCGCTGCTGCGTCTTTAAAAACTCTCCCCAAGCTGCTTTTCAGATTACCAGCGCTGCAAACTAGGTAATCGCCCTTCTGCACGAAAGGGCTTATATACCAACTGCAAAGTACACACAATTCATTTCCAGCGCCACCTCACCCTGCTTTCTACTTTAATCGGATTCTTATTTTATTTATTTTTTGTTCTCACTATTATGGGAGTGTGTGCTGATGTTTACCTCTCCTTCTTGTTTGATGCACAGGGCTGGTGCTTATGTCTGGCGTACTGTACACGTGGGAGTGTGTGCAAGGCTGTGTGTGTTTGCGTGACTGATCATTTCAAGCCTTCTCAGCTTTTTTCCTGGTGGAAGGTGGCACCAATATGGTGTTATAGGAAGGAAGGAAAATAGGAAAATGTTACCGGGGGTTTCAGAATGTGCAATAAAGAAGATCAGATTCAGTATTGCATTTTTGTAATAGTGTTGCAAAACACAACTGTCATCAGGTCTTTACCAGCTCAGGCAGGACCGGTTTTTAGTGCCATAAATAATAAATAGGAAATAAAAAATAAGAAGTCAAATATTTTCTGGGTAGCAACTTGTAATAATTAAACAAAAATCTAAAACAGACCAGGTGCAGATTTTGTCAACAACTTCTATCCACATCCCCCACATAGATCACTTAACAGTTCTATTATTTTCTTCTTTCTCAGTGTGTTTTTCCTTCATAGCAACCACTTATCTGCTCCTGGAGATGGAGTGATGATAGTGGTGGCAAACAACCAAACTGAGGAGACTTCACCAGGGGGTATGCTTTGGCTCAGAGGTTGGTGCAGCCATGGAAAGAGTTAGCCAATAAATGGTGGGGAGGCAGGCAACAACTCTACTGCCAGAGCTAAAAGGAATAATTCAACATCCCCCATGCACTGTTTTGCAAAAGGGAGGAGTACAAAATGACTCTGGACTGAAGTACCACATGCAGAGCAAGCATTTCTTAAAAACGTAAAACCTTTAGCCAAAAACTACAACTAGAGTGATTTCAGAGGGTAAGGTTTGGCCTTTTTAGTAAAAGCCATGAACCCATCTCTTAACAAGAACATGTTGGATTCCTCATTTTAAAGTAAATGTAATGAAGTGATATGAAGAGATTTAAACCAAGGAAAAAACACTTGTACCTTCCTGGTGCAGAGATTGGGATAACACTGCAGTGAGAAAGGGGTATCTAATGTCCGGCCGACCTAAAGCAGCAGCAGCAACGGCCTTGTATGATGAGAAAAAAGAAATCCTGGAAAAAGTGAGTTTTTGCAGAGTTCTGGCAGATAACTTGTGTGTTCTGGTGACAACACCCCCTTCTTCCAATGTTCCTTTCTCAGCTCATATGCTTCCCATCAGGCAGAGCGATCTACATGACGTCAGTGTGTGTGTGTGTGTGTGTGTGTGTGCATGCGTGTGGAATGGCAGGGAAACCATCCCTGCTTTCCAGATGTGTGAGGAAAAGGAGGGAAATGAGGAGAACAGGATGGACAAAAAAAGAGAGTGTGACGACAAACAGGCTAGCATCGTCTTTAGGAGTCATCCTGGTTCTAGTGACAGTTTGTTGTGTGGTCAGTGACTGGTGTGAAACTGGACGTATATCCCCTGTCAACTTTTGGACGCAAAAGCCGAATGCAGCCAGATCATATCTGACCCAACTGCAGTGTCTGACACTGTCAGCAAACCATGGTTTCCTCTTTTGCTCAGCCTGCAAAGGAATCCATTTTGAAAACACTGTTATTCCTTTTTGTTCCCTCTTCGTACACTTGGCCTTGAATTTTCTGGCCTGCACAGCTCCACTTCCAGAACAAACTCCTCTCTAAGAAGACACAACAGCTTCTTTCTCTAGTCCTCAGTTTTTTTTCTTTTCTCAGCCGCATACAAAAGTGGGTTGTGCTGCAGTATTTGCTGCTCTGGATGTAACCCAAACGTTCTGTTTGTCTGTTATTCAACCTGACCCCTCTGCGACCTCTCTGTGGCCCTGGCCGTTAAAACTGAGGACGTAAAGAAGGGCTGTGACTTCTGGTCATTAAAGGACATTTGGGGCAATTAAGCCTTTAAGTGTCCCTCCCTTGATCACTTCTCAAGATAGTGTTTGTGGAGTGAGCCTGCATTTCTTAAGGCCAGACGCAATCGCCCACCCCCAAGCACCACCTCCTTCACTTTTTGTTCTGTTTTTACAGTGGGCCAGACCGTAAAGTCAGTCAAGAGATGGCTTTGGCTGTGTCGTAGCCAGGTCACAGAGGGTCGTGAACCTTCTGTGACTCCCTGAGATGTGTCAAATACTCTTCTTTATCAGTTAGCATCATTAGGGTCCCTAATAAGGTGCAAACCCATTTGCATGGTTTTCTATGAATACATGACTATAGGGCTACATGCCAAACCTTGTATGTCTTCTCAATCGCTTCAAATAAACAGCGAAAGTTACAGGTTTGAATGCTGAAATTGTTTTTATCAACTGTGCCCATAATCTGATTCCAATGCTGCTACTGTCCTCAAGAGTAGAACGGCAGCCACAATGGTCTTTGCCTGCACGGCCATTTTACCTTCATAAAGTCAACTCTATGGAGACGACTAGAAATCAAATTCCAGAGGGAGCAAATCTAAACGATAAGCCGGGCCTCCTCAGGTGACTTGACCGACTCTTGGTGGTTGGAGCCTTGTTGTCTTGAATGCTAGCTTTATATGGCTCCAGGGTCAACTGGTCACTGTTTTACAGGGGTGGAGGCTAGTTCACAGGCAGCCTAGGCCCCTCTTATGCCATCTGGTAGCCATAAAGTCAGCCCAGTAAGGCTGACTTTTGTGCTGTTTAATGGGGCTCTCTTGGGGTGAGCTTTGGTGGGAGAAGATGTAGGACTTCTGTTTTCTCCCTCGCTCCTCACTTTAAAACAGGATAAGGTCAGAAGTTGGCCTTGGGCATCTCTTTGATTTCATTTGAAGCTAGGCGTATTTTATTTCTTCGTGTGTGCACGTGAAGGCTGCAGAAGGAAACCCTGTTGGTGCTAAGAGCTCCAACGGTTGCTTCCATGGGTTGTCATCACAACTCCTGACCTAAGCAGCTTAATATAATGTGGTAGCCTGCAAATGGCCACTTCTTCATAATTTATTGATTTCTTGCAGCAGCAGAATGCACGCTGAAGGTTACCAGGAGGAAGGAGTATGTTGCTGCAATATTCAATACGCATCCAGTTTTGTTTTCCTTCGATTAAAAAAAAACAAACAGCTGACGACAGTGATCAACTGCTGTACGAGACTTTAAATAGATAACATGCAGAAACAGACCTTGTCGAAAAACTTGCGCCTTTGCGACAGTTTCACAGCCTTCCACACCAGTCTTAGTGGCATCACTTTCATTGGCAGCAAGGCCTTGCAGACATGTCAGATAAGGGAGTGAGAAAGGAAACATGTGAGTATTCTCAGCGCCACTAGAACGAGACAAGGCAAAAAATAACAGCCGGGCCAGTGGAAAGGTCGCAGATAAATGGAATTGTTCCCCCAGTCCGACATGTATTCTTGACCTCAAATGCCAAATCGCTAATCACTGAAAGATTCTTTCCAGAAGTGTCCAAATAGGTCTGGGCTTCTATTCCTTGCCACTGGATTTCAGAAGCACTCCAAGCAGAACAAATTTGACTCGTCAGATTTGATAAGATGCCTGCAGAGGAGCTGACTATAGTAAGCGGCCCGCTAAAGAGTGAGGCCCAGTGTGAAAAAAGCTCGAGGACAGTGCTTTTGTCCCAATTACAGCTAATCCCTTTAGTTGCAGAGAAAGTGGTGGACCCCCCGCTAGCTCGCTGTGGAAGCTATGCGGAAAGTAAAGCCAAGCAGAGAAGGGGCTGAGGCAACCGCCAACCCCCCAGAGAGAAGAGAAAGTCAAGAACTATCATCTGTCTTTTGTCTTTGCGATTCATCTGCCTTTTCAGATGAAGACGTGCCACTTTTCAGCCAGTGTTTGAAATATGTTAAGCCGTGAGACATTAGCCAGACCAATCCTGTTATGAACATCAGGGCTGGGGAAGGGAGGGGTCGTGGAGGGCTACAGGGGGGGGGGTGCAATCTTCTTAAGTGATTAATCACCATGTGAAAGTGAAACCTACTTAGGGGTTTCTCCACCTCCAAATTTCAACTACTCTCGTGACTATTGTTTCCTTTGGTCCTACACACATTTTTCACCAAAAATCATGACAAACCTGTTATCACCAGCTACTTAAAACTCACATGGAAATGAACATACAGTACATTTGACTTTTACTTACTCCCACGGAAAGTCATCTGGTGCTGTCTGAAAAACAAGTTTTCACTCAACTCATCCTATCAGAACTTTTTTAAATGATGTTGTTCTAGTGTTATTTCAAAACGATCCCTCCAGAGAGCAAATAAGGAAATATGCATTTTATTAAAATTTAGCTAACATATCGTTGACATTGTCTCACTCGTCATTAGCTTGGGTAGCTTGGGTTGTGAGTGGTTTGTCAACTGGCATCGTTATGCAAACTGCGGGGTTGCAGGAGAAGGCAATTAGCAGGGCTAGAGTGTGAAAAAACAAACACATTTGGTGAAGCTTCACCCTTATTACCTCATTAGGTGGTGCAATGAAGGAGAAGGCTTTTTTTTGGGGGGGGCGGGGTGCTCTGGCTGAGTTGAGAGGGTGATGTCACGGGGGGTGTGGGGGGGGTCTCTGTGAGACTGAAATCACACACAAAATAAATAAATAAATCAAAGAAAGAAGTTGAGCATATTGCGCTGGGGGTCACCACCTCTCCACAGACAAGATAAAGTCATTGCAGATGCAGTTCTGTTTTGTGTGTTAGTAGCTAAACTGTGTGAGTGCCTGCACTCTGTATGCATGATTAATTATTTGTTCTCACACACGATACGTGTTAGCTATATTTGCTGTGTGTGGGAATATGTGGATACTTGACGAGGGGTTAAGAGTGTGTTAAGGAGGTACTACAACCAATACTGATATCTCTGTAGGAAAGCCACCCATAGATGAACGTTATGCCATCCCGGAGACAACCAATATGCCATTGATCAATCCATCAATCCATCCATATTAATAAACTGATGAATGGCACAAACCTCAGCATGAGGTCACATTAAAAGACAGAATGAAGATCATTTGAGATATCATTGCCCCATACAGCCCCCCCCCCCTCCCTGCTGCCATCCCCAACCAAATCTTCACAGTCGGGTCCACCCGTTTCCCCGCCCAACCCTCCATACCTCCTTGCCTTTTATAGGAAGAGATGGGGCAGCGGGGCTTTTTTTATGAGCTGCTGTTCGCAAAACAATTACTGTGCTTTAATGAGGGCTGTCTGGAATTTCACAGGCCCCCTCCACCGTGTCACCTAAGCCAAGCTCAGGAAAAATATAAAACCACTTCTGAGAGAGGCAGCCGCCCGTCTCGAGATGGGGAATCAAAAGGGATGAAGAAAAAAACACAGAAAAAACACTCACCTTTCACATGTGTTGTGTGCGCTCATTAGCAGAAACTCAAATAAACCTCTTCCTAGATTGAATTCACAAGCTAACTGAGAAAAAAAAACACTGCCCATTTCCAAGGAAAATATGGTATGCTCTAAAACATTTTCTTGTCTTGAATTCCTGAATAGTCACACATTGGGGCCCCTCTCCGGATCTGAACAGGCCCCATATGTACAGAGTCTCAACTTTCTGTGGGGAAATACAGATGATGAGAGCAGTAATTCTAACACATGCCTTAACGAGGATCATTTTGAGGAAGGAAAGAAAGCCATTCCTCAATTTGCTGGAACCCCCTAAATGGCCACTTTGTTTTATTGTGAAATTACATTTCTTTGGTTAAATGCTGAACGACGGAAGATTATTTGACTAACTCTTCTCTTTTTTTCCCCCTTCTCTTCCATGGCCCATTGGTGTGTTCCTGCCGCTGTTTTTCATCCAAATAGGTGAGTGTCTCTGTCTATATGTACTTCATACTTTCTGTCTCGGGGCCCTCTTCTCTTTTTGTCTCCATAGCTGCAGTCACAACACCATGTTAGATGTAGCAGTGGCTGTCCAGTTTCACCTTGATAACACACTTCACATGCTCCCAGAAAACACTGCTGCCTTTCACACGACGATAGCTTACACTGGAGCTGCAGTAAAGCACACGCTGTACGTCAGTCCGGGTTAGTCATGTTACATGCGCTGCATAATTGCAATTTTACGGTGGCAGCAGCAGCAGCCACGCTCGTCCTACATGCGACCCAGCCTTTCCAATGTTGAAAACTGAGATTTGTCTGGTACTTTTTGAGTAGGGGAGGGGAGGGGAGGGGAAGGGTGCGGTAGTGAAACCCCCAGCGCAGACCGACGTGGGTTTAACCAAAATGGCCGCCCACCACAGGCCTATGTGAGATGGAGTATAGGGTGTAACCACATTCTTCTGCTATCTTCCACGTAGCAGCGTGCTAAGCGTGTGCACACAGCAGGGGTTTTCGCTTTTTTCAACCTCATGTCTTGCAACGGCTTCTCGCCACTTTTTCTCAGCCACCGACTCTCAGTTTGTACGGACCCGTTCCGTAGAGCTCACCCCCTAAAAGCCACAGAGCCAGTTCTGCCAACAGTTATGATTTATTGTTACTTAATGCTTTAGTACTTTTGGTGCTTTCCGGCTCACTAATCCACACTGACCATCCCTGTTAAAAAGAATGTTATCCATTGCTTAAACTAGGTGGAAGGTAAAAGCTCACCTTTTTAAAGCAGTAGTTTTTGACAAAGAAATCTCGGCTCAAGGTCCACTACTGAATGGAACTCCCAGCCCACCGTGCTCCTCCGCAGATGGAGTGTGCTGTGTCTGCAAATCCAAGGACAGAAAGAAGAAAACCCAAACAGAAAGCAAAAGAAAAAAAAACTCCATCCACTGTCAATGTTTGAGTTTTAGTCATTAAAATGCTGAACGCTACTCCCAAAATGCAATTCAACAGCAAATCTTAAAAAAAAACATTACATTACTATCTTCAATGACAGGTCAACTGAACCTTAGGTGCAAATTCAGTGTATTTCTCCTTTTAAAAAAGGACATTAGGAGGGTGAACAGTGGACGCAGTTTACAGAATTTGAATTGAGTTAACTTCAAAACCTCTACCTATAAGAGGAAAAATCAATGTTTTTTTTCTCTTCTACTAAAGTGAATTTCCAATAAATGTGTGTGTGTGGGAGGGGGTTGCTGAAGTCGCCTCCTCTGCACTGGAACAACGATCACTTTTCATTTTTGGCAAAAGCAGGAATTTTACACACACTTCTTTTTACATGGAAAACCTTGTGTTACACCAAAACAATCATCAAGAGCTGTTGGTTCATCTCCATGTGGTTTGCTGCCTTCTCTCTCAGAACAAAGGCCCAGTGGTCCACCTCTGGGGAATAATGCATCCGCTCATCTTTGGGGATGTGGGAGACCTGAGGGTAGGGGGGAGGGGGCGTAGAGGTCAAGGGTCATGGTGCGTGTAAGTGTGTGTGTGGTATAGCAGGGTCTACATTCACCTCTTCCCGATGCAAATTAATTCTGATAGGGGGCTGCGTCCCAAGGGCTTCCAGTGTGTGTGTGTGTGTGTGTGTGTGTGTGTGTGTGTGTGTGTGTGTGTGTGTGTGTGTGTGAGACTCATAGGAGGGGCTATCCCAGGACCAGGGTGAGAGGTCATGTCCTTTGCTGAGGACAAACCGGACCAGAGAGAAAGAGAGAGATAAGCTGCCGTTAGGACGCGCACACATGACACTTACGTCAATAGTGCTGAGCTGGCTGTCATTTATTTCTCAACTAACAAGTATTGAGCAGCAACCTTGTCACATCACAATTGAAAATCCCAACCTGCAATGGCTCATTTGTATTGCCTTACTGTGTGAGTGGAATATAACACAAAAAGTTAACCCCGCTCAAAGAGAGTGTTCCGCATTGTTTTGCACTGGCCGTAAGCCACCCAGATCATCAAATTTTGTCACCACTTTTGACTGACTCAAAGCTCATTACGTGTATGCCTTTTACTGTGTGACACAAAGGAGCCTGCATGTTGCTCTAAGTTTTAAAGTATTTTTTATGTTATAATACACCAAACGATACCCAAAAAGGCAGCCGATCACATGACTGTGTTGGCCTACCGCATGCGAACCATGTTTTTGTGGAGCGGTCAACAAATTGGTAAATGTTTAGAAGTTCAAATTCAAAATCCGCGATTGAAACCAGCTGCTACACTTTTGTTTTGACTGCAAAACCCCCCCATTATGCTCACAGGCACACAGTTGATTTGGTTTTGTCTGCACTCCGGTGTAAAGAGTACAAAGTGTAAGAAACCCAAACCAAAAGAACTGCTGGCTCAGTCTGTCTGGACAAGATCAGACACGGTGTGAAACTTCATACTCATGTCACATTTCAACCGGAAACTCTGGAAAATACACAACAGCAAAAGAAGCCCACAAATGAACAAAACCCCCTTGAACTGCCATCAGACAGCGGGAGTCTGGGGTTGGGCCCCTGCTGTGTTCAGTCTTTCTATTTCACCTCGTCCCGGCTGACGCTTCAACAGACACACACTGGAGCAGAGAGGGGTGAAGAGAAACGGAGCAAGGGAGAGACTGAGGGGATGTTAAAAGAGGAGGGAAACTGTATTCGTGTGTGTGTGTGTGTGTGTGTGTGTGTGTGTGTGTGTGTGTGTGTGGTGGGGCGGTCGGCACGCCCTTGCAGGTTTCTCTATCACTCAGCTTCCATTAATTTTTAATTGCTTCCTCTGCCTGGCACACAGCTCCACTTCTTACTCAGTGAGCAGAAAGGAGGAGCAAGAACACTCCAGCACAGGAGAGGAGAAGAAGTTCTGAAGGAGAGATGGCGTGTGTGTGTGTGTGTGTGTGTGGGGGGGGGGGGGGGAGGACAGTGGGGAAATAAGAGGAAGAGAGGGTATGGTTGAGGAAAACTACTTACATGCGCCAGATTTGGCTCGACCCTCAACAGCCACAACCTCCTTCTATGAACATCTTTCCACTTCCCTCCCTTCCTACTCCTCTTCCTCTTCTCTGGTTCACTGTCCCTCAAGCCTTTTTCCTTCTCATCTGCCTCTGTATTTCAGCCCATCGTTTTCTTTATCACCGTTTGTGAATAAATGAAAAGCAGAGGAAACCCAAAGCCTTTGATGGAAAAACAGTGGAGTTTGAGCACACTCGACACATCCACCCTCTCTCTCTCTCTCTCTCTCTCTCTCTCTCTCTCTCTCTCTCCATCTACTACATCCCGCCCTCCTTCCCCCCTCCGTCTAAATTAAACATCAAAGGGAGAGCCCTCCACTAGGTGCTCTCGCTTCGCCCCGGAACGCCGGCGATGCCACGCAGCCTTTTTTCCCCCTTGTTTGAAAGTCGGTGAATATATTTCACACCCAATCTAAACCCTCTCTTCTGCTTGCGCCACCGCCTACTAGTCCCGCTGTAGTGCTCTCTTGAGTTTTCAAGTGTGTGAATGGGCAGGATGGGGAGGGAGGGAGGGAGTGGAGGGATATGGGTGATTGGTGGGGGGGTGATGAGGCTTGGTGGTACAAGGACCTGAGGAGAGAGAGAGAGAGAGAGAGAGAACACATCAGGGCTCAACGGCCAATTGAGATTTCATGCTGATGTGTGAACACTTGGCTTTCAATATCTTAAAAGCTTCTGAAGCAGCTTTAAATTAAGAGACGTTCTCACTTGCTTGACCCCTTAAAACACCAAGAATATAAAAACAACAACACTCGGGCTATACAACGTGAGTAGCATTGATCACAATGAGAATTATATCGATCAAACTGTCATATCCATCTGCAGCCGTTTTAATTAAAGGCCATTTCTTGGACCCTGAGTATATCTGTAGTAACACACGTCCCTGTTTGAGATTGTTGCTTGCACTAATTAAACTGGTGTGAGAGGAGGTGGAAGAGCTGTGCAGCTCTGTGCCTGCCACTCTGAAAGAGAGAGAGAGAGAGAGAGAGAGACTCCAGAATACATTAGTGCTGTCAAACAACCACTGAGGCAGAGAGATAGAGGGAGAGAGTGAGAGAGAGGGAGAGAGAGACATGCGGGTATTAGCGGGGAGGAGAGGGGAGGCGGGAGTATATAACAGCTGCAGTCTGGGCCTACAGCCTCCTGGCTAGACTGCTAACAGTTATTATTGAGCTCCTGACCAAAGACTCCCTCCATCATCCCTCCATCCTTCCTTCTATTCATCCATTTATCCATCCCTTACTGTCAGGATAAAGAGACAGAACTAGCAGAGAAGGGTTTAAAGAACAGTAGTGGTGGACTCAGTTTAGCTCAGTGTTAGTTGGTCTGGTATGACCGCTAGCTTCAAATATTTTTTTCCTATCAAGAGGGGAAATTACTGGCGTAAACTCCATGTATATTTTTGTAAATTTACTTATGATTGCCAAATTGGAAGATGATGAAAAATATCCACCACTAAATTCAGTCTCTAATAATACAAGTGTGACGAGAGGAGAGGTAGTGTGGAGAGGAAAAAAGAAAGACATGGAAAGGGAGGAGGAGGAGGAGGAGGAGAAGAGAGACTGCTGGCTCCTTGCCATGCCCTCTCAGCGTGACCTTCCTCGTAAATAGCTCGTACGACTTTTTCCCCCCTCTCCCATTCCGATGGGAGGAAGATAGAGAAAGCTGAGATGGATTTAAGCACTGCAACAAGCCCCCATTTTATTTCTGCCAGTCTTCCATTTTTATAACATGAAAGCCAGGTGTAGCACACCCTCGTAAACGTGAGAGCCGCTAGCAGATTGCATGGACACCTCCACTTCCTCATTCATCTTGTTTTGACGTAGAAAAAAAAGTAAACGTTGAAGCGGGCGCGACGAAATAACTATGTTTGTCAAAACTCAACACAACAATGTATGTTTTTCACAAAGGACAGCGCACATCGGTGAACTGTTGCCCCCTGCAACTTCCCAGCTCTGATTAAAATATATGACATTTCTAAGGTCACAAGACCGAGGACATCTTCCAGAGCTCATTTGACTGTTAAATAGAGCAGTGTTGCAATTAACTATTCCATAAATTGGTTTGCCAAATTAAATTGGCAGACTGTGACATCGAGTCTCTATGGAGACAGGGCCAGTCCCTCCACTTTACCCACATGCTGCAAAACAGATGTAGGTTTATGTAAGTTGGAAAAGAGCTGGACTCAAATCAAGGTTTTGCACACCACATTTATTGCCATTATTAAATAAAGGCATAATAGCACACCAGTATAAGAGCAGCTTAGTTTACTACATGAACCCGAGCCAGGTGTGTCAGGGCTGTTTCTGTGGAGGACGATGGTGAAAACAATGTGTAGGCTTTTGAACATGGCAGAGCAGTTTTTCTCTTTGTCACTGGGATAGCAGTCAGTGCCGGCGGAGGCAGATGGCTTGTGGACGGTGAAAGGGCAGCGCCGACCGATCCTCACCCACCAACCCGGCAGCACCCACCTGGGTGCCACCTGCTCCTCTTGTCTGTTTGACCTTCTTGCCAGCCACACACACACACACACACACACACACACACACACACACACACACACACACACACACACACACGCACACACACACACACACACACACACTATGGACCACGTGACTAAAACCTGTGAGGAGAAAGAAGTCCATTTTACACCCGTTTTCTATTTTGGGCTCCAGCAAAACCATTGTGCCTATTCCTCTTACAGTCCGTTGTTTTAATTGAAAAGTTAAAAATCATGCACATAGTGAAGGTCAACATGCACATTTCCGGTGTGTACCGCTGTGTGTATCAGCCTGTGAACATGTCCAGTGGTTGCTGCAGCTGTCTCTGCTGCACATGCTCTGCGCTGCTACACCAGACTTAAAGCTTGACCTATATACAGTATATACAGTAGTTTAGCTATAGTATACAGAAGCTATAGCTATAGACGTGGCGGTTGTCTGAGTCCCCAACTGTCTCCCTCCGAGGCTTTGTGACCCAGGCTCGGCCCCTATAGCACAAACTTGCCTCCTTTTATGTATCGATACACAACACACCATATCTGCTTTCTACACAAAGCCCCTCCAGGGACCAAGGGGTTGTGTTTTAGCGTGCATTCACATCATAGGAGATTTGCTGAGTAGCTAAGAGGACCATTTAGGTGATTTTGTTTGTTTTACCCACTCCAATTACAAATCCCCTTTACCTATATTGCTGATTATTTTAGGCCTGTTTCCCAACTCTTGCAGCCCGTGAAGTTTACCTCTTTGTGGTTTTGCAAATAAAACCTTGTAATAGGCATTAGCAGGAAACCGAGAAAGCTGTGGCTAATTGCATTTTCTGGTAGGAAGTTTGTTTATACCCTCTGTCCCATATGATGTAATTGTGTGAGCCTGCATGCCCCCATCATTGCCCCCCCCCCCCAAGTAAACGGGAAGTCTTTCTCTATACCGTCTTCATAAATATTAATCTTTATCTGCTTATCGGTCCACAGTGTAGGCGAAGTATACATGCCATAGTCACGCATATCAGAAATATCATTCAGAGCATTGCAGGACACTACACGACTTTAGGGTCCCCTCAAGTGCGTTTCGCAGTTAGATTTTTTTTTACTAGGGGGTGTGGATTACCTCAGTGTGGGCCTTGAATAAGACTGCTTGTTCCAAAACAGATGTGGCGTGTTGCGCGCTAGCAGGGAGAATGAGCTCATTGTTTACAGTTGAACCTGGTGCTAATTTTTTCTGAAACGCTAACAGCTGCCTAACTGCACCCCCAGCCAGCCTTGATATGGCCCCCCCTGGCCTCTGTTGTGTGTGCGAGTGTGTGTTGGCTTTGGCAGTCTCCAAAAAGACCAACTTAGGCGCCTGATGATTGCCACCACCACCACTCAAATCCATCCCAGTGCACTCCCCAAATCTAATCTACGCAATGAAATCGATCGGCGTCACTGCTCACTACAGCCACTGCAGACTATTTGCCAGTGTTGGGTTGCCTACTTATGCCCCCCTACACCATCCCTCCAGTGCCTTGGAGGGATTCGGTCGGATCACGTTGGGGGACTAACCCGTCCAACACATACACACACACACACACACACACACACACACACACACACACACACACACACACACACACACACACACATACACACACTTACTCACTTTTACTTCCAACTGTTGTTGCACAAACCTAGGTTCAGTGCGTGTGGTCATATAGTTGTTGCAAGCAAAGGGACCTACGGAGGGATTTTGCAGTGTGCTGATCGGAGTTGTTGATCGGCCTTTGACAACCTTTTTTTGATGCCATCTCACACACATACAGGCACTTGTTCAATAGTTTTTTTCGCCGAGGCACAGTCCCAAGCACTCTTGGAAGTCATTTTTTCATGACTAATCCGGTTAAATAAGTTAGAGCTGGTGGCTTTGCAGAGCAACATAAAATTAGACGAATGGCGGGATGAAGCCAGTTGAAGGATGATAGCCCGTGCTCCCACTAATTGACTTAAGTGCTCTTATTAGTCTTGGGCCATTACCACCTTAGCTTCCTTCTAATTCACCACATCTATTTGCAGGCCAGAGTGCTTATCTGCTGTCGTGAGCACACCTTCCCGTTACATTTTTACATGTTCAACTTTGACCTGGTATCATGACATATTCTCTGTGAAGTTCAACCGGTGCATGGTTTCACCTTGATTGCATCGGCGAGACGTGCAAGCTTCCCTTCCTTTTAAATGTATATTTTATAGGCGGTGGAGACGTCGCAAAGAGGATGGGCCCTTGTTTGTGGTAAAGACAGTTTGATGTTAATTTCCCTGCACTTAAGCCTACAGGGCAGCTTCCTGCCTGCATCAGCTCTTGATACATTTTTTGTTTTTCTTGTGCCTTTCTTCTCCCTTCCTCATTTCTTTGCGATATTTTCTGCCTCTGCTCTTTTGTCTTCCTGCTTTCTCCCTTCTGGTGTGGAACTATAGTCTCCCTCCCACATGTCAGGACAAAATAAAGGGAATGGGGAAGTGGAGGAAATGGACATTTCCTCTTTCTGCTACCACATTGGCTTCATACATCCCATTCCCTTTTTTCTGCTCTCCATTCTTTTTGTGTTGTTACATGTGTATATGAAAAGCTTATATTCTCACTGTAATGGTGTCTCGGGGAAGACAAAATTATGAGACGGCACAAAGAAGGGAAGAAAATAGTTTGGGAGAGGAAAGAGGGATACCTCTCAGGGAAGTACAGCTTGTGGAAAATCTCCAGGCCTGCCAGGTCCAACTGGTACATTCTGGACTCTGGGCGCTTTTATTTCCCTCGTCCTCTAAGAGAAAGACAGATGTTCTGTCTTTTTGCTCTCCATCTTAAGCTCTTTCCCTCCTGTTCTCAACCTTTCGGGCTTTCTCAGTGGCCAGATTAGCCCCACCAAAAGCTTTAGTTTTTGGCGCCATTGCTGCAAGTTCGACTCCTTCTGTAAAACTTAACAAAAGAGGTCACAAACTGTTTGCGAAAGAATCCTTAAAAAATGACCACACTGTTTGTGCCAGCAAAACCCAATGCCAAAAGCTCCCACATCAGACAAGAGTGCCAACGAACCATCAAAACTGCTTATATCCACCGCCTGGGGCCACAGTGCATCAATGATGTGTAGCTGACGAGTAATCATTATACAATTGACAGCCACCATTGCTGAATATTGAAGTCAACTGACATGTGCCTTAAGGGTCGGATATACTCTCTAACACATGCTTCTCCACATTAGGTGTCTGCGGACACATTTGCGCACATATTATTTCAGCTCCACTCGCTATATTAAACCGTAAGTCTGGCTCTATTGTTCCCCAGATTCATCTATCGTGTCGAAAATTGTGATTTCTTAATCCATCTTTTTACGAGGTTGGCTAGGCATTTGCCATCCAATGTTGTCTGTGAAAACTTGCATTGTGTCACCAACATGAGCATTAGCATACTCACAGCCATCCAAAAAAAACAAGCTCACAGAGAGGAAACTGCACACACACACACACACACACACACACACACACACACACACACACACACACACACACACACACACACACACACACACACACACACACACACACACACACACACACACACACAGCCCATACGAGAAGTTGAGCAGCATTGTGCTTAACTGATAAAGTGGAGATTATAGCCGGGTGACTTTTTCTGGAGTTTCTCAGCATTGAAACAACCGGCCGGCAAATTCAATCTTTGATTTGGGTAGATTTTTTTTTTCTTCAATTCTTTTGAAGGAACAGATGAAAGTAACTGCGTGTACCGCGGCACGGCAACAAAACAGAGCGTGATAAGTATGTCTGGGAATCCCGTCTCCTCGGCCTCAGACATAACAGATGAGTGCGATGCGAGATTGGAAGGAGTCGAGGGGAGGAGGAGCAGGTGGTGTTGCATAGTTTAACAAATACAATTATGTAACTGTGTCATGGTTGCAGAGGATATGGAAATGAGGAGGGTGGGCAAACGTCTGGACAAGAGAAAAAAATACCTTGAACGTAACGGGACGAAATGCCTTGGATCATTGAGCGGTTGTGCAGCCTGTTATATCATACTCTGTGTGAGTCCATGTTCATGTTTTCTAAAATAATGTAATTGTATTAGGATGCAGCTTAGAAGTATTGACCAATACTATTTTACAGTTTAGTCTGTACCAGTAGCTGCAGGGTTTTTGTCAGTGAGCAAGCTTTCAAAATTGACAGGGACAGACAGACGGGACAAAGAGATGGCACTCGAGCGATCGAGGTTAAAGGATATGTGAAGAGAGAGAGAGGTTAAAGGATATATGAAGAGAGAAAGGGAGCGAGAGAGACGGAGCGCCAGTAACAGACAGCTGACAGAGTCCAGAGACAGCTGATAGAGAGTCTGTGACGTCTTCTGCCAGAGACTGGCTCTCTGGCTCTTGTCTGTGTGTCACGTATACTTTTCCTACAGCCACCATCGGCGCCCTCCCTCCCTTTCTCTTCTCCCTCTCCACCAGACCAGATATTTCAGAGGGCCGTGGGGTTGGCTAAGGGCAGCTTGGCTGATTGTCCACAGCGACAGTCGAACGGCCCCATTGGCCTAGTGCTGGCCAGTGTCAGCTGACAGCGATCGTGTGTGTGTGTGTGTGTGTGTGTGTGTGTGTCTGTTTGTGTGTACATTATGTATGCCCTCCCTGACACTGAAAATGTTCTAGGGTATCTCCAGTTCCATGTCATGACTTTACTACACAATGCCCAAGTGACCAGCAGCGTATTCTGTTGGTTGGTTGTTTGGAAATCCCTTTGTCAATGCCCAAACATTTCAAAAAAAGTTTCTACTATTTTTTCCAATTTGTCTCACAGTTGGCTTCATAAGTCAACTCAGAAAACCATGGCAGTTTACAGTAATCTGCTAAACTGTGATGGTTACACTGGCATTACTGCGTGCGCTTGCCCACTTCAGAGGGAGAACAGAACAAAGGCTGAGCAGCAGCGCTACAACAACGTGCACAGTCGCCTCTTTTATCTGCCCTTGTTTTCCACAGACACCACCATCTATGTCTATGTGTTGGTTTCATTGAACACTGTGCATCTTAGGAAATGGCTTGAAAGTCAAACCCCTCCTCCCCCTTCTGCTGGCCAGAAAACGCCAATGTCTTGAGATTTGTCATTTGTTCCATCTGGCAGACCCAGTGGAAGGTTTGGAGGGGCCGCCGAAGCCTTACATAACTAAAACAAATATCCCACATTTTAGGGGATTACATCATAAGAATGGGATCGAATTGGTGGGTTCTAGTTGCGCTGCAGTTTCTAAAGCAAGTTTTGTTGTTCGAACAAACGATTTGTGCAACGAGTGTACTCTCTAGCTAGCAGCCCGTCTGGATAGATAATATGACGATGGGTGTGTGAACGATCAAGTTGCGTCATAAAAGTTGCAGAACACAATGTCCCTGTCTCACCAGGTGATGTAGCCATGAATAACATTATCATAAGAAACAAATATTACAGGAATCTGCTGAAGGTATTATTGTATACGCCGTTCTGTAATGTTTTGGAAGCCTTGACTTGGTTTTCTACCAGGCGTTTTTTTTGGATCGTTATCCTTGCACGTTGAAATGCTTATTGCTTTCAGCAGGGCGACTTGCCGAATGACGTCTATCTCCAAGACTTTGTTTCGAAGCCCTCCACCCTCCTTGTCGCTCTGGAACCGCTCTAAAATAAGGCGTGAGTGCCTCAAGGAGAGAGAGAGAAAGAGAGAGAGAGAGGGGAAAAGAAAAAAGGCTTTCGCACACACCGACTGAATGATGGATTTTATTTGGTCTCTGTTTGCCGAGCCTGAGCTTGGCTGTGTCGGTCTGTTATGTCGGTTTCTATGGTGAAAAACACAGGCCATGCCAGACTTGACTAGTACAAGGAATAAAAAAAAAGAGCATGCGCAGGGACGGGGAAGGGGGGGGGGGGGGCAGTGTCGAAGGAAACTCGATTCCAAGAATTCGGAGGGTGTGGAATCACATAGAGAAAAAAAACAGGCAGGCAGAAAGTATATACTGTATGTCTACAGGAGACCGGAAAAAATACTCAAGCAAAATAGCAGCAATAGCCTCTTTCATCAGTCGCTGGATATACTTGATAGAAACAAAATGGCAGCTGAGAAAAAGTCCTGCTTCACAAGTTGCACCTTTTCTTGGTTTAGAAAAGCTAGAGCAAAGAGGGTTCGGCAGACCGTAGTTTGTAAGAATGCTTTTAGAAAATATAGAAAAAATAACTATCAGAACAGACTGGTATCAGCAATAATATTAGAATCCTTTCACGTTGGAGGGGCTTTCAGGCATTTACGAGCCACTGCACTCAGACACCTAGTTGTCCAATATGAAATATTCAAATTATGATTCACCTAATGCAGAGGGTGAATCGGATGAATTCCATTTCGTTTTTTTATTTGCTCATTATAGGTGCTTATAAAGTAAAGTGTGCAAATACTAGCAAGAGTGCGCAATGAGCTGCCCAGAAAGTAATATATCAGGAAGCGGAGATAAAGAAGACCACAGCTCACCCGATGTAGCTAATTTACCCACTATCAAAAAATGTAGATCGCCATCCCATACCATAGAGCACTGTAGCATCAGACACAAACGTTGGTAAAAACCCCTAGACACTGACACATGCAGCATCACAGAGACACTGGGAGGGACATTTCTTCACTCTGCTGTCTCGAGTCAATTCACATACAGTGGGAGGTTTAGTTCAGTTAACAGTCATAATCCCACATTTGAAGCATGAACAGAGCTGTTGCTTATTCATGACGTTTCCTCTTCATGAATGAAAGATGAGGTGCATTAGCGCACGCTGTCAAGTGATTGATAATGTGTGTCAGTCTGTGTGTGTGTGTGTGTGTGTGTGTGTGTGTGTGTGTGTGTGTGTGTGTGTGTGTGTGTGTTTCTGTGTGTGTGTGTGTGTGTGTGTGTGTGTGTGTGTGTGTGTGTGTGTGTGTGTATGAGAATGAGAGACGAGGTCTGTTAGCGCCGGTGTCAAAGCCGGATTGATGGGGTGAATTTTATTTAACAGATTGAAGTGAGTAAAAGGTCAGCTGTAAGTGCGAGGTTGCTGCTACTACTCCGCCATTTCCTTGATTGGTATGTGTGTAAGTGTGTGTGTGTGTGTGTGTGTGTGTGTGTCTGCAGGTGTGCGAAAACTAATGTTTAGACTAAATCAAAGCATTTTTTCACCCCCAGTGTGCTGTATACACAGCTGCATCAAACCTCTCTTTGTTCATCATTCCACATCTGTGTGTGTGTGTGTGTGTGTCTCATGCCCTTACCTGCTTGTCTGTTATCAGTTCATCTATCTACAGCTTAGTTCGTGGTATGTAGCTCACCTGCAGTAAAGGAACTCCCACACATAAGCTGTGTGTGTTGGCACAGTGAAGACATAGTTACTTCAGAAGTAAGGTAGTCAGCACATATTGGCACACACACACACACAGACACACACTTGCATGTTGGCACATGCGCAAACACATGCATATACACATTCTTCACACTTCTCATGGCTAGATTTGCCTGTCTGCAAACAGGCGAGGTGAGTCACTCTACTCGCAGTCTCTTTGCCCTTCCACTCATGCTGCTGGTTTGTGTTTGCAGTCAGTGCTCTCCCACGCACACAGTCACACACACACACACACACACAACATTTTTTTTTTCGGATGCACATGTACCCACACTGAAAATCTAGCCAAATCTATGCACAAACAGATGTCACACTGACCAAAAAAACAACAACAGTGTTCAGCTTGTTTCTGGCAGGTCATAGCGTTCCCTGCTCTCTGGTGTTTGTGTGTGTGTGTGTGTGTGTGTGTGTGTGTGTGTGTGTGTGTGTGTGTGTCAGGTGACTCAGGTCATAGAGGATCAGTCAAACAGGGGTCTGTTTTGACTCTGTATCAACAGTTTAGTCTACACTTGTCCACAAAAGCCATGGGTTTACCGGTTGCCATGGTGACGGCTCTGGTTCTCCCGACTGATTGGCTGCCTCCATCCTTCACTGCCAATGAGTTGCAAGTGTTCCCTTCCTCCATGGATGGCTTCCTTGACCCGACAGACACCACAGGCCAAGGCTGAATTTGCTTCACACCGATAAAATAAAGCTGATATTGACCTTTTATTACTTTTTCCTTTCAAATGATTATTTTCTAGGGTCACCCCACTTATGTTCCTAGTGCATGGATTTTATTCAAGAATCTTTTTCCACGCAAATAATATATAGGTAATTTTTGTACAATATGTTGTTAAGCCAAAAGTAATGATATCAGTTTATGGCTGTCAGATATCTATATTGGCTGTGAATCAACTTTGAGTTGTTAGTGCAAAAAATATATATCTAGGACAGTGTTTTAATATGTCCTGAAACAATTAGCTCAAAGTTAGATTAATCAATTACGTAATGTTCACAATATTCTGCCACCTTTTAAGATTACATGGTTAATCAGTTGCTTTTAAATTATTGTTGAATTAGCCGGTGATGAAAATAAATGTTATTTGCAGCCAAAGTATTTTTCATGTGCGTATACAGTATCTGTCAATAACCAAGTAGAGCCGGTCAGATCATGGTGACATCAGAGCTGTCCGCCGATCACGAGGACATGGCTTCTGACCCGGCCGTGTGTCTTCTGAGAAAGGTATGGCAGTTCACGCACTGAACTAAACATAAGTTGATTGATGAGCCGACCGCAGGACACCACACATGCGGACACACTGGGTTTTCCGGTTTACTGTGGCAACAACAAGAGCAAGTTGTTCCAAGAATCATTAAGGTGTTTGGCACTCAACCTCCTAACTGGCTCTTCATTCAACTTTCATTACCTGCCAATAAAGACTCACACCTGGCCTTCAAAGGGTGCTTCAGTCAGCAATGTGGCTCTTAAATATGCAAATCCCATCGACAGCTATGGATTCTTTACTTTCAGTCTGGTCTTATTTTACCCTACTGGCATATGTAGGAACTTGTGCTTCCCTGTGTCATGTAAAAGGTTTTGTGATGATAAGTTCAAATAACATTCTCAGTACAGATCTCTTTTGGTTATGCGTGTAAAGGAAAAGAGTTGTACTGGAAAGCATCAAATTCCACCTTGTTCCCCTCATGGCTGCCTTACTCAAGAACATGTTTGCAGTGCAGCCGGTTCCCCTCGGGCACACACTTACTGTTAAACCAATCCTTTTTAATTAAAACAGATTCCAGTGAGGAAAGAGGAGCAACCGCTACCCCCACATCCACACACACACACACATAATCGCTGCATCCTGTCATTTGTTTTTCTTCCCTTTTCTTTTGCTTTCCCAGGCGTCTTTTTTGAGTTGTTGTTCCTTTTCTAGAAGCTAGTGAGTTGCTCCTTCCCAGCGCTTGTTCTTGTTTTGTTGGAAGTGTGTGTGCGGTTGGAAACTAAATGACACACTTTATAGACTGTAGAAAAGTTCTATGCAATCAAAGCAGGATCCAAAAAAACAAAGATGGCGGCAAGACTGACCTGAAGAGTTTGACCTGAAGCTGCTCCCCGAATGACCCCACATTTTAGTGGCCAGTTGGCCTCCCTGGGAGCCACATGTTTTTTTATACACTTTCCTTAGTTTTTTACAGCGTCCTTGCTTTACTTGTCTCTGTTGTGTCTTTGCCCCCCCCCCCCCCTCTAGTGAGTCACTAGGGCCAGAATGCGGCAGAACAACAAACCCAAATAGTGGCTATAAACTTCAGACTTGTTTATGGCATGGGTCTGCTTGCTCACCTCTTGGTGAACTCCTGTAACAGACACCACTGTCCCCTCTTGTTGGAGCATTAAACGACACGACCCCAACTTCACCCTGCCCAACCTGCCCTTTGGACGACTTCAATGGGACTGCAGTCCTTTTTTACTGTTATACAACTTCTGTCTACAGCAGTACAATTCAACACTTCCTCCATGCCCCATTCTCCATTCACCCCATTTCATTTAGCACATTTAATCATCAATATTGCTTGTGTAGTTTGACTAAGTTTGAGACAACAACAAGTTCCCAATAAATATCTAAAAACTGAAATCTGAAGTATTGTCACTGTAGAGGCACCCCCAGACAAGGTAAAAAATAATATGTTATTCATAATAATAATAATAACAATAATAATACAAGAGGGCATTATGTCCTGAACAAATGTTTAATCAGCTGCGCCTGCGGTGGTGTCTCACAATGTGGAAGACCTTGGTGTGGCTGGATGGGCAGCAGGCCATATTTGAGGCTATAGTGTTTGATTCACAGAGCATGGGTGAGTTGGGATGACTGGCTTTGACTGGTATCACCCTGTTCTCTCAAATCACTGCCAAGATGGTGGTGGTTGGCTCTGGAGAGGCTGGCACATCATTTATTTGTGCTAGTTTTATAGGTGGAAGACATAGGGCACTGATCCTGGCATCAGTATGTCAGACAGTGTTTTTCCATATTCCTACAAAGAATTTGAAACATCAGTGCCATACAAACACCTTCTAACTTCCCTTGCCTACGTTGTTCAAATTAAAAAAATATGTAAAACTACCTGGTTTGTAGAATACAGTGGAATGGAAGATCCGCTAGAAGCAAGGTTAGGGAAAGCCTTGTTTATGGGTTGTTAGACAGCCAGCGTCACCTTCATCTACCCAACATTTTCAATTACCCACCACAACTATAAAACAAGGCTAATGGTGCATTTGGTTGCCTTTCCACCCTCTTTCTGACCAAACAGCTCATTATGGTCTCCCCTCGCTCCCTTGTTTTATCTCATCCAATTATGCTCATTCATGAGGTCTGACCTCCACTCTGACCTGTGGTTTTAATATCGCTTCCCTCTCCCATTGATTGGAGGGGGTTTCAGGGTGTCTGTGGTTCCTTAAGTGCCAAACAACATCATCTCTGTCTTTTTTTTCCCTTTTCTTTCCCGCCTTGCTTTGCTTGGAAAAGTGTGGTAATTGTCTCATATCCTCTTACCTACTGAAAGTGTGTCTGTTTATGTTGGCGCAAGGTAAGCTGTTGAGATTTAAATCTGCTCGCCGAGCCATCTGCCGCTGTGTCGTTGGGTTGCGTATCTCGGGGATTAAATCAGAGGCAACACGTGCGATGTTCCTCATGGACACAGTGAGTTACACACCCTCTGTAAAACACACACACACACACACACATAGAGACTTGTCCAGCCACAACAACAACAAATGGCATGTGCTATCGAAACAAATACTGCTAATGCACACACATGAAAAGGCAATGCAAGAGTGGAGAATGTGGGCCATTGCCACTTTTCCCTGCAGCTCCGATGCCAAACGACTCTCAGTCGCCTGCAGCTAAAGGCCCTGATTACCATTTTATTACGGCATGTCATTATTCTGATGCTATCAATGGAAATGAATTGGCCGACAATTGATTTACAATAACCCTCCCTTCTCTATACCGGCCCTCAGGGAGCCTCTGGTGCTCATTGATTCGTCCCTCCTGTTCGCTCTGTCTGACAGGCTCTAACTAGGCTTCCACCTATCATAGTCTACCCTACTTCAACATGGCCAAAATAAAATTTACTGTTAGATTTCAATAGTCATCTGCTTTAGGACTGCCACTGCCACTGCTTTAGGACTGACAAATAGATATTGATGTAATATCCAAGGCTAATATTGGATTGGATTTGTGAAGGCAGAAATGAGTAGTTTGCATGGCCAGGCCAGCTATGGCCACCATGACCTACCACCCACAGAATCCAGAATTTCATCATCACAACACAACCCAAAAAAGACACTCACTGTAATGACCACTTAGATTAGCATTGCTAAAAGAAGTCTTCACTGGTTCCACACCACAAGGACAAGGGGTATCCCTTGAAAATGACATCAATATATTATTTAAAAAATATAATTCAAATAGAGAACCTGGACTGGATTCACAATTGCACATTTTTGCTGTCAGATAAATTTACTGTAATTTGACCTGGGAATATTTAAATCCTCATGTTACTTGAAACCTAGTGGACCTAGTAGTGCAGAAACACAAATCCGTTTACAGATTTTTGGAAAATGTCTGATTTCAACATTTATTTTATGAGTTCAAATAGTGTTCTACTTTGATTTACATGTTTAGGTAGAGGCACTTTAGATGATTCAGCAGGATAAAGTAAGTAGTTGAAAAGAACATCTACTTTCCTTTCATCATCGTACTACTTTAACTTGTATACGCCTGAACAGCCGCAATCTGGCAGAGACGGCATGTTTCTACAGGTTTGCGTGGTTGCTTGTAAAAATTTTCAGCACCCTGAGTGGAGGGGGAAGAAAGAGAAAAAAAAATCTCCGAGCTGGCCACAGGGCATGCTGAACATCATTAATGCCAATTGTCTGTAAGCTGTCGAAAACATTCCCATCACAGCGCAACTGGAGTGCTCACTAACAACCCCAGACCATTATGCATCCACTCCCCGAGTAAGCCAGCAGACAGAGCCCTGCAGACATTGAGATGTGACTTCAGTACAATGCAGCACGTTCGCAGTGGCAGCCATTTTTTCTCACCTTAGTGGAGTGTGTCAAGGGTTTCAATGGAGAGTCTCTCACCTCAGGAAAATGCATCTGACAGTTTTCGGTTTGTCTTGGCATACGCCCCCCCCCACCCCCCCCTCCGCCCCCTTAACCTCCTTAAAATACCTTTATGGCTAGAGCGACAGATGGGGATCACCATGCTCTCTGCCCTGTCCCCTGTGGGAGAAATCCTGCAAGTGTTAGCTGAAACTCCAGTCTGTGGGTTAATGACTTGTAATAGCCACAGTTTCCTGCTGCAGCATTACTGAAACGTGGCGGGCGTCTCATTTCTTAAAGTTTTTTCCCACTCCCCACTTAGCATTATGCGGACATGGCGTAATTCCTCTCACTAAAACACTTCTCTTTCTTCATCTTTCAATTGCTAACTTCCTGTCTGACAATTCAATTTGCCTACTTGTTTGTTTGAGCAACTTCAGCCTCTGTTTTTTTTGTTGTGTGTTCTGGAAGTGAGATGTAAAAGGCTACGCAGCAGCAGGCTCCATTGCAAACTCTTACTTCAAATAGACCAGCAGTGGTAATGAGAACAAGACAAAAACAATAACTCACGGCTCATTGGCATACCAATAGACTTGAGATTTTTACCGGAAGGTCTGCAATACAAGCCAAGGGTGTGGAGTTTGAACATGGGGCATTTATCAGGGCAGGGTGGGTCTTTTATAGGCCTTTCACACCGCCGCAAAATCGGTGCTAGTTCTGGGCTAGTTCGGAGTTACAGTGTTTTGGTTTCACACCGCCAGAAAGCCTGCTCCGGGCCGTAAAAACCGGTTCAACTCATACCCCAGGATTGAGCAGGGTTTGAAGTGAACCGCTTGCGCCAGCGGCCGGGGGAGGGATTATCCTGACCAACCAGACCAACTAAAACCTCATGCCCGCCATGTTTAAAAACACCGCTACTACGAGACGTAAACATAACATAATTACCGAACGTACCGATCAAATTGACCGGCGAGAATACGCTGTATGGGTCCTGTTTGGTTAAGAAAGCAAAGCGAGAGCTAACACGTGTAAAAATAAGACGTATTCGCCGCTGTTGTTGTGCTTAAAGCTAGCGGTAGCTTTAGCGTTAGCCACAAGAGCAGCGGCGTCGGGCGACGTACACACACGTTTACAGTGACGTCATGACGTTGCTCTCTTGCCGGCTCCATGGCTGTCTCCGGTCGATGTGAAACCAACCGGTTCATAACTGGGATAAGGCTGTAACCAGTTTTGAACTGACCCCAACACCAGCCTGGAACTGACTCTTGGTTCATTTTGGTGTGAAAGGCCTATTAGAGGGGCTCACATCGGTATATCAGTACAGTGCATCAATGGTGAGGGTTCTTTACCTACAAAACAAAACAATTTTACCCTCTATTGTCTCCTGTAATCTACATCGCTTAGTATATATATATATATATATATATATATATATATATATATATATATATATATATATATATATATATATATATATATATTCAAGTAACCTCTAGGCAGCATGTAAAGTTTTACACAGCACACCTAATTCATTTCGCCGCCCTCCCCCTTTGCTTTTCCCAGTCTCTCCACATAATAACACTTGAAGACCACAGCTTGCATCTCAGCAGCCAGCATGTGTAAGAGCTTGTTTCTCCATCTTAGATGATGGGCCCAGTGTGTGGTGCTCTAATTGACCCGCCATGTCTGAAAATGCATTAGTGCGGCCGTGCTTGGCCCACTTAATGCCCAACTACAACAAACACGGCCATCAATAGATACAGCCGCCTTGTTATGTGGCATATAGGGAGTTGCTGTCTACTTGTGAGCACCCACTGTGTTCAGTGGTTTGTCTAAAAAGCAGGCAGGTCCCAGGCAGCAGGGCCTGTCAGACGAAGGCCTGGTCAGGAGAGTGGCGGTGGCTAGACATGGTGTCTGAAACAGCTGACAGCCTGACCTAATCCTACCCCACAGACAGGAAGGAAAAGGAGTGTAGCCTCTGGCCATCTGAGCTGCAGTCTCTGAAAGACTAGCTGTTTTGTGTACTGTGAGGAGTTGGTCATTAAACAGCCAATTGGAAAAATGGAGCATACAGTAGCTAAAAGGGGAGCTTGTGTGAAAAAAAAAATCTATTTATCAGTTCTGATATTTTTGGAAATAAGTTCATTATAAATCCGATTTTTGATTTAGTTTAAATTCAAAATTGTCCACACAATCTAATTGTTTATTGGTGAAAGCACGACAATTGCCCAGGATTTGGAGGAATGTACGTGCTATTGTTTTTCTCAATTTGAATATCGAAACCTAAGAACCAGTGACCTATCCCTCCCTAGAAACGATTACCCTTGTAGTGTCTGTCACCAACCCCTCTAAAGGTCCAAAGCTGCTCACCTTCGGTCCGAATGTTCAGGGTGAGATAACACGTTTCTTCTCCATTCGGGTCGGTTTTCTCATCTACGACCTTGTGATGACTCAAGGGGATTGAGCAGATAGCAGGCGGAATCAGCAGACGATCACTGCCGACCCCTTCTGGTCTCTATCCCTTAAACAGCCCTTAATCCCCACAACATCCTGCCCAACAACTGCCCAATCCCCGGCAACTCAACAGATCAGGCTCTGGGTGAAAGGCTTCCAGTTTAAGGAGATGAATTGCTAGAGAAGACTTATGGATTTTTACTTGGAAATGTGTGTCAACTCTTCTCCCAGTAGCTGACTTCCTACATTTGAAAATACTACATGTTTTCCGGTAGAATAGTTATTTTTTATACACCCATTCACTGTGTTTACAGCTGTAAACACGGACACACATGGCTTAACATGGGTAATCATCACACATATCTATCCATTCATTCCAAGCCAGTGACCTTCCGTGTTTACTGTGGCTCACCACTCCTCCAGGTGCTCCCTTGGATGTGGTAAGAAGAGGACCCTTACTAGACTCACACATTGTTTGATTCACGCCTTCCATTATCCTCTGTCTAACACCATCATAACACCTTCGCCGTCTCGAGAGCCGCAGGCCTGTTTATTTTATCCACCATTCATTTACACTTTCTGAGTCACAGAAGACCACTCCAATCTGCAAAGTATTACCCTATGAGCCCTTTTATATTTATATTGTAGCTGTAATGCTGGAAAGCATCACCTGAACGGAAAAAAATCAAGTCCCGGCTGCATCCTAATCAGCTCTATAAACTCTATAGATCAGTAAAATATCAGATCATAATGGGAATTTTCATTATTTATGATGCATTTTTTTAGCCTTTTAGTAAAAATGTGGCTTGGAATCATTGAGTGCATTCTGCAGACGGGGGGGAAAAAGGGTCAGCTCGGGCAGATAAAGCCTGTAATGGCAGCAGCTTTCAGTGTCTCCCGTGAGGCAGCATCTTTATTAACCTCCCGCCCCCTCCCTCCAGCTATAGGTGTCAGTGGGAGAGAGACAGAGAGGGCAAGAGAGAGGTTAAGACTGTAATTGTTGGTCTGTCCCGGTCCCTGGTATAGTGGAAGGCTCCAGGGATGAGGCTTTAGCAGGCGTAATGATGCCTGTAAGATGAGACGGGATTTGACTGTTGGCCCCGACCCTTGCTTAAATCCCCCCTCATCCTCCTCTCTTGAGCGGCAGGATCCCTTCAACGCAAAACTGCCAGAACGAGGACAAATGATGATCTCCACAGTATGTCAAACCAATATTAACCTTTTTCTTTTGGAGGAACCAGACCTCTTAAACTTCGAAAATATGAATGGTTAACAGTTGTGGACACAAGTAAGGAGGAACACGATTATTTTTCCATGTGGGATTTCAAATTGTACCCTGACGTAATTCCAGAGAACCTGTTTTAATCCTTTGAGATGAGTGAACGCTTCCTGCTGGGAGAAAGTGTGTGTTCAAAAGGATGTGTGGGGCAGGGAGGCATGGTGTCAAGGAGCACCCTGTCGTCATCTGTTTCATTTGGGGGTGTCAATCTAAGTGCAGTTAAGATGGCTTGAGAGTTTGTTTTAGGTTTTTGTGATGTGATTTATCGTCATAGGATGAGGCCTGTTTTAGCAGCCTCACTCTACGGCTGCAGCTCCTTTGATGTATGGGAGTAGGCTGTTTTTTTTTTGGTGTGTTTGCATTTGTGTGTATGTGTGCTCAAGTTAGTGTGTCTTCGAACAAGAGTGCAAACATACGTGAGTGTGTGTGTGTGTGTGTGTGTGTGTGTGTGTGTGTGTGTGTGTGTGTGTGTGTGTGTGTGCGTGCGTGCATGTTTTCGCTGCACTCTTGGCTAGGTTGTCACATGTTAAGGCATGTGGTGCAGTCTGGGCTGGGGTACCCAAAGTGCCTGCGTCTGTTCCAGTGCCCCGTAAGTAATACGTGGAAATCAAATTGCCGCTCTGTGTGTATGTGTGCATGGACGCCCTCAGCCTCCATGCCAGCTGGCTGCTGCAGCGTCTATGCCAAACGCAACCCCCGGTGCTATTTATGTATTTGCTCACCCATGCAACTTAACCCTTTCACAAGCAACCTCAACCTTAGGGCAAGTTATGCGCCAAGCAGAAATACGCCCTATGCCCTGCATTCCCCCGTTCCTACAAACACACACACAGACACAATCCTCCCCTCGTTACCCGTATAATTCACATCTGGCCTCTTTTAAAACAGGACAGCTTTTTTGAAGCGATTCAAGGAAAAGAACCATCAGCAGATTCCTCCTTCAACCTTCTTCCAACCAGAAAGCAACGTTTACGAGGGCTGTAAACGTTGGAATTTTCGTCTCTCCTCTGCTACTCTGCTGCTAGTCCACAGTACTTGTGCCAAACATACTTCTGGCTCATCACAGCCTTTGTCAATCAACCGGAATTATGAATATAGTTGATACTATAACTGCAAGAATTATATAAACTGGACAAAAGGCTTTCCAACCACAAACAGAAATATATATGGCTGAAGGATCTGATATTTATCCGGAACAGTTATTATAAAGATTTTGGTTGTCATATATTATTATTATAAACTAGTAGGTATTCAGACATCTTTATATGAAATCGTATAAACATATAGAATTGCATCCACACGCACGCACGCACACACACACACACACACACACACACACACACACACACACACACACACACACACACACACACACACACACACACACACACACACACACACACACACACACACAACTGGATCAATGCAAATGTCCATTAGTGCATAAGCAGGGCTTAGAAACAACTTTAAAAATGGAGCAAATTCTATTACCCTGCTTTTAGATGCTCTGAAACATTTGTTGTCTACGATCATAAAAGGGACATTGAATTCTATTTCTGGATTTATTTCTCCATTTCTAAACTGCTGCTTTGGTCTCTTAAGAAATCCTCAGGCCTCATAAACCCTGCTTCATTCAGGCTTCACTGAATAATGTGTAGAGGTTTAAAATAGAATAGATATGAATTTTGATTACACTACAGTGTACACATCCAGCCTAACCGTCTAGCATGTAAATGTTAGCATTTCATCCCCTCTAAAAACAGCAAAAGCCAAGGAAAGGGATGGTGGAGGAAAAGCCATGGAAAAGTCCAGCTGTATTTACTTACCCCTCCCCCACCCCATCCTACGTTTCTGAGCTTTCCGTCTCCTCGGTGGGCCGATCCCTGGCTCTCTCCGGCTGAGAAGAGCTGGTCCCTCATCATTCCCACGGAAAGACTTGCCAAAGCAAATTTGGCGAGAGGAAATGGAGACCCTGCTCCCTTCCCAAACCTCCCAATCTCTTCCCTTTCCTTCACTTTCTGTGTGTGTGTGTGTGTGTGTGTGTGTGTGTGTGTGTGTGTGTGTGTGTGTGTGTGTGTGTGTGTGTGTGTGTGTGTGTGTGTGTGTGTGTGTGTGTGTGTGTATGCATGCATTCTGCATGGCCTCCACTCCAGGCAGCAATGGGAAGCCTTGCGGTACAAGAGGAGTCATTTGTTTCCTTTCCTCTCATTATTCTTTCTCTCAGTTCTTTCCATGCATAGCACTGTTGCCATGTGAAACTTGTGAAAAAACAAACAATTTTGATTATTTCATTTGCATGTTCCTCCACGGGGTGTGAAAATGCAGTGCCCCTTGCAATTATTGGTACCATATATCATTACCATGACCTTAAACAGGCTTACGACGGTCTAGCTAAAAATAGAGCTGCTTGTTTTCATTCCATTTTGCATATGCAGTGAGTTTAAACTGAGTCACAAACCTTTTGATAATGTTGGCCCCCTTCCTTTAGGAAGTAGGGGACTCGCATCTGTGTTAAAAGTTGCCTAGCTTAGTCTAGCTTGGCTTCATATAGCATGGTGTACCATAGCTCCCCACTGAAGAGTTGAGATGGTGGGTTCTTAGCTAGTCTAGCATTGCCTCTACCATTTGAACCTCAACTGTTTAATGAAGTAATTGCTGGTAATAACGTGATCATATGTCCCGCAATTTGTACTTGTAGTCACATTTTTGAATTTCTAAGTAGACATTTTCTCCTCGCATTTCATAACATAAATAAATATTTTGTCATCCGTCAGTTCTTTTTCTTCCAGTTGCTCCGAGCATTTAGCCTTTAGCCTAACTAGCGTCAGCAGCTCTGGGAGGTTTCTCCTTTTGTTTTGTCTACTAGCCTCTCTGGACTCTTCCTGGAAGAGGAGACCTCAGGAACAACAGCAGACCTAACTGCCATACAGTGTTCTGGGGGGGGAAGAAATCTTAAATTCAAATGTTGAAATATGAAGCAATTGAAATGTCAGAATTCTAGCATCAGACTGCTCCTCCAGGAAAACACTGGGAGATGACAGGAGCCCTACTATATGCTATGTAGCAGCAGTGTTAATAGGCTACAATATGCTTTTGGCTAGGACTGTGGAAGCAATGTCTTCTTGTTCTTTGTTTCCCCAAGTGGCAGGGGAATGTAGGAGAAGCTTCCCTGCTAATAGGATAAATGATGGGTTATGTGGGGAGAGGTGGTACTGGCAGGTACTGCTGGGGCCTCCTCTCTATATACAGCTACCTGATAGTCTGAACATCTGCCATTTGTCTGTAAACACACACACACACACACACACACACACACTCATGTACACGCACACAGTCTCTGCCAGTTTTTGTCTGGCAGGTGTCTTCGACTCCTTACACTGTTCTCAAACAGGCTCAACAAGTCAATACTTGCTCTAATATAATTCCAAACTGGAAGTGAATAAACAGTGTTACTTATGTGCTGAGTGCAGGAGAAAAAAAATACTTCACTTCACCATATCAAAGTGAATATTAGATGAGCTCATTTCAAGTGTAGTCAGCAAACCAGTTCATCCTGAAGTCAGAACTGCGCCTTGAATAATAAGATAAAGTCGAATCCTTTGCAGTTTGCAGTGTGGTGCCGCACTAGTTTAGACTGTAGCTATGCAAAGTGTTTTTGCTATTTACTTCATCGGAGACAGAGGCCCTATTGTTCTCTGTGACTCCTCAGCCAAGGAGACGATGGTGGGATGAACTAGTTGCCAAAATTGGAGCTCTGGTTCTGTGTGTGTGTGTGTGTGTGTGTGTGTGTGTGTGTGTGTGTGTGTGTGTGTGTGTGTGTGTGTGTGTGTGTGTGCGCGGTGTGTGTGTGTGCGTGCTTAACCCACAAACACACAGTCGAGGAATCTCACCCGAGTGAGCAGCCACCGTGTGTGCTCGCTTTATTTTTATCCCCTATGTTCGTCTGGGTGTAGAGCTACACATGCAAACACACACACAGGCGCGCGCACACACACACACACACACACACACACACACACACACACCTACACAGCCAACTATACACACACACACACACACACTATACACACACAAACACACACACACACACACACACACACACACACACACACACACACACACAGTTATGAGGAGAGGATGAAATTGCATTCTGACTGTGAAATTAGCATAGCGGGATGATGGAAATTCACCTCTCACCTTCCTAAAAACTGCTCGTAACAACTCAGCATGTAGCAGACATAAAAAAAAACTGCTCAGAACCCCAGGGGGGAAACTAAAGCGCTACATACAGCTTGTTTGTTTGCTCCAAGGCCAACAGTTAATGAATTCAGCCTCAGCCAGAGCCTCCCAGCAGCACAGCCTTTTTTGTTTTGTTGTTGTTGCATAAACAGTGGAAGGACGTCTTGTCTGACACCTGTTTGTTTCCCAGCACATGTGGGGTTTGTGTGGTCGACGCTGAACGAGGTGAGCTAAGCCCTAAGCTCTCACTTTGCCTGGAGCAGGAAGGGGCCCCTCCCAGTTTCCACCACTATGGGGCCCCTTCTCGCAGCAAGACATGCAGGGGGAGGCCAAAGTCAGGTCACAGGCAGGGTGCGGCTCCGTTCACCCTCCTGAGTGAAGAAAAGAGCCAAGAGAAAACAGGTTGTTTGCCCTTTCATCTCGCTGTCGTCTGGGGGATTGTTGGGTTAGGCAACCTGTTTAGCACCACGTTTGTCTCTGACAGCCGCATTATGTGGTCAAAGCCCAAAAAGATTTCTTGCTGAAGAGAAATTGCGACAGTGATCGGTGGCATTTTACACCCATGCTTTGCACAAACAGTATCACAGAAAGTATTATGATAACCCTTGAATGGCAATGACATTGGATAGCCCTGCATTGTTCAATTGAATTGGCAAGGTTGGCAATCTTTTTTTTTCTTATTGCAAATCAGTCCTAGCTCAAGGCCCACCTGTCCGGGCTTCTCCCCACCACATGTCACAATCTTCCTAAGCAGAGCGAGTACCAAGATTCTCAATGACATCTGAGCAAAGTTCATACATCGAGGCAGACAATTAGATGCTGTTTCGAAAGCTACGGACAAGAGTCATAATTGGCTAATCAATTCTAAAAGTTGACTTCCAAGTACAACAATTGCACCTTGGTTTGATTACCTGAATACCAAACTGACATGTAGAACACACTAAATGTCGTAAGTTATATTATTTTATCGGGCACTGTATTTACTTTAGATGGATTGTGATTGTTTTATGTCCACCTTCTTGCTTCATGGGATTGTACTGGCAGCTCATTTAGGCCACTGTGCTGACCAGTGACTCTTAAAGTGTCCGTCCATAACTTATTATTTGCTTGCTGTCTTTCTGCGACTGGAATCTTGAAGCTTGTTTGTAGAGGACATCCTGTAATCTATGACACAGGAAACGCACTCAGACAGATAGACGAATAGAGTCGGGGCGGGGAGACCGCATGAGGAGGGAGTGGCAGAAAATGAAACAAGGAGGGGGGGGGGGGGCATATGAAAATGACAGGTTGTGTCAAGAAACAGAAACTCATCATAACAAGTAAAAAAGCTGTCCGTCACAAGAGCCGCTCTAGTCAAAGAATTCAGTGGCCTTTTCCTGCCCTCCCCTCCTCCACTTCATTTCGACACCACAATAGTTTCACCTCTGCCTGGAGCTAAAGGCCTTGAACTTGTCTTGATGAAGAGAGAAGCTACAGGCTTATCTTTTGTTGTTTTCTGTGTTAAGAATAGATTCTTCCAATTTCCATAGTTCAATACAGAACCTCTATCCAGACTGAATCCTTTTTAGCCAAAAGTGTGACCTTTTGCTTCATCGGTTCACTTGCTTACAAAATAAAACCTTCTAATTTGTTTTAAAAAAAAGTTACAGATTTAAGAACCTGCAGTGAGTTTCCTAAACGCACTGCCAATGCCAAACTGAAATCATACATTCCTTCTGGTTTTTCTTTAAATAGCCATATTTCCCCATATTGGAACCACCAGGGACCTTTGATAACATATTCAGAACGTCTGCATCTTGGTGAGGAAACATATTATTTAACTGCCCAAAGGTCAACACTGTGAAAGCGTATAACAAAGTATATTTGAGAAGTTTCATTTCCTCATTTGTCTTTCTACCAGTTGTGTATATTTTTTACTTGGGCTTAATGTATCTGCAGGATCCTTTTCAGGTGGGAGTTAAAATATCTCTTGTATTGTAGCTTTGTGGTCTAAGTCACATTCATTTGAATGCCTTGAGCATGAAAATCTTTGGCGGGAAAATTTTAGAAAATCAGATTATTTTTTCTCAACGCACGCCCACTGCAGAAACATTAGAGGGACGCTGAGACGCTAAGATTTTTAGAGCAACATAAGTGATTTCAACCAAGACCTTGTGTGTCGTTTAATTTTAAAAAAAAAATGTTATTCATAGTATTTTGTCTCACTGTGACAAACACTAGTGGCCTGCAGACAGGAAGTTCTCTTAAACTGTGAGGGTTTCAAAAGGCACAGACAGTCTTCAACCAAGAAGACTGTTATCACTCCACCCATCCTGTCTCTGCCACGGACACACACACTCACACGCACCTGACACGCTCACACACACGCTCACAACCTAACTAAAAGACACATACACTCACATCGACTTGCCCAGACACATGCTCACACATGAGCCCCTGCTTGAGCCCCCCCCCCCTCCCTCCATGGCAGCTGAGACGAGCCTGCCACTCTCACTATTTCCACATATGCTGTCCCATGACTTGAGGCTTTGTGAGTTTCTCATGCAGGGGCTATTCCTAGCTGCCATGTGTGAAGTAAGGGGCTGTAAATTGGCATTTGGCAGATATGTGCTTCAAGGTCCAGTACTGATATTTTGTGCCACTGCTCAGCTAATATCAGGGCAAAAAATGAATGTCAGAGGGCTGCGACTCTTCACTGAAAGCATTTGTTTCAGTGAAAAAATACCCGACTTTTAATGAAAGGGCAATGTCATCTCCCAGATACCGATGTCATGTCACTGTGTAGATAGTATGAGGTGTCGTGGTCTCAGTGTGTGTGTGTGTGTGTGTGTGTGTGTGTGTGTGTGTGTGTGGAGAGCGCAGCACATATACGGCACAGTCTGGGCACGTCTAGCACACACCTCTGCTAATCAGAAAGCCTTTTTTTAGAAGTGTGACATCCTGTCTATTCTCCGTAATCCACACTGGATCATAAAGGGTGCGGACTGCCAAGTGTGCGGCGATGTATGCTCACACACAAACTAACTTACACACTGATATATTTCTGTGTGTCTTTGAAGTTAGCCTGCCGGGGGTCTTAACAGGAGAGCCTTGTCAAGTTTCCAATAAAAGTGTCTCACTCACCCGTCGGTCAGGGGTTTGATACTATGAGTGTGCACGTGTGTCGAATGGAGGGAGAATTTCTCAGGTTTGAGAAATGTTACACACCCTCAGAGCCCCATTGGATAATATTTAAAGCCAGGAAACTGCATGGTAATATGCTATGCTCTATCATAGGATAATTTCAAATTAATCAAATTAAATTGAAATTAGACCATGGGATTTTCCATGACTATTCCCATGATAGCCAGTGCCACATACATCACAAATAATTCCTTCAAAAAAGAAAAAAAGAAGAAGAAGAGATTCCCACCCAGTCTGTCTGTTTGCTTGGTGTCTCACAGTCCCGCTGTTCAGTAATCTAGACATGCAGATTTGTCCCTCCGTAAAGCCCGCCCCTCTGCCGCTCAGCCCCCGCAAGCTCAGATGCCAACTGCTGACCCCCCAACGCTCTCCTCCGCCCAAGATTACCAGGGCCGGATCTCACCCTGATGGAAAAGCCGCGGCGTTGGCAACCACTGATCCACGAGACGAGGACTGGCACGTGGCCCAGAGACTTTGCCCAGAGGCAGCGCAGTCTGTGACTGTGTGTGTGTGTGTGTGTGTGTTTGTGTGTGTCCGTCTGTGTCTGTGTGTCTGTCTAACAAGGCTGGAATAAGAATAGTGTGTGTGTGTGTGTGTGTGTGTGTGTGTGTGTGTGTGTGTCTGTTTGTGTGTCTGTTTGTGTGTGTGTGTGAGACATCACAGCCACTCTCTGGGCTGAACTGCAGGCTATAGCCTCTTGCCTCTAGCCTGGTGTTGCTGCCCTGATATGTAGGGCATGTATCTCTTCATCTCTAGATAACCCACAAATGGACCAACCACAGCCGGCCTCCTTTACGCTATTGTAGTGGCTGTCATATTTATTACACCACACAACCCTTTTAACCCCAACATGAACACAAATATAAAGCAATTGGGTTGTAAATAATTTTTTGTTACAATGTGAAACACGTCAATCCAGAAGAGGACAACAAGAAGATTATTTGGTCATATAAGTACTCTGATATTGGTCTGGAAAGTCATTGAAAGTCATGGATTTGTACATCAGGGCCGTGGTGGATGGAGGACAGCTGTCACGTGACGTCAGCAGCAGCAGACCTTAGCGGTATTTGCTTGTCTAGCCACGCTACTTTCCTGTGAGAGCAGCTCTGATTACACAAACATGTGGCATAGCATGACACTGCCAACATTGGCGAGAGAGGTAGAGAGGGAGGGAAGGAGAGAGAGAGGGATAGAGAAGGTTAGAGAGAGAGATAGTCTAACCCTGTTACAAATGACCACCTGTTGACACCACGTAGGGTGTGTGTGTGTGTGTGTGTGTGTGTGTGTGTGTGTGTGTGTGTGTGTGTGGGTGTGTGTGTGTGTGTGTGTTCTGCCTACTCCTGCACAAAGCTGTAGTTTGCTGGCGGAATGCTGTAGATTCCTGAGGGAGATCCTCACAGTGAGGAGAGAGAGAGAGAGAGAGAGAGATAGAGAGAGAGAGAGAGAGAGAGAGAGAGAGAGAGAGAGCATAAGTATAATACTGTATATTCCCCTCAAGAAATATTGGTGTCTTTTTTATCAGAGCCGGTTCAGAACTGCATTATATGAGTGACCTCCACTCCAACACATGACCTCTAAATACAGATATATACAGTATCTCACAAAAGTGAGTACACCCCTAACATTTCTTCAAATATTTCATTATATCTTTCCATGCGACAACACTGAATAAATGACACTTTGATACAATGTCAAGTAGTCAGTGTACAGCTTGTATAACAGTGTAAATTTACTGTCCCCTCAAAATAAGTCGACACACAGCCATTAATGTCTAAACTGCTGGCAACAAAAGTGAGTACACCCCTAAGAAAAAATGTCCAAATTGGGCCCAAAGTGTCAATATTTTGTTTTGCCATCATTATTTTCTAGCACTGCCTTAAGCCTCTTGGGCATGGAGTTCACTAGAGCTTCACAGGTTGCAACTGGAACCCTCTTCTACCCATTCATGACGACATCAAGGAGCTGGTGGATATTAGAGTCCTTGCGCTCCTCCATCTCCCGTTTTAGGATGCCCCAAATATGCTCAATAGGGTTTAAGACTGGAGACATGCTTGGCCAGTCCATAACCTTTACCCTCAGCTTCTTTAACAAGCCAGTGGTCGTTCGGAGGGGTGTTTGGGGTCGTTATCATGTTGCAGTACTGCCCTGCGGCCCAGTATATGAAGGGAGGGGATCATGCTCTGCTTCAGTATGTCACAGTACATGTTAGAATTCAATGAACTGTAGATCCCCAGTGCTGGCAGCACTCATGCAGCCCCAGACCATGACACTCCAACCACCATGCTTGACTCTAGGCAAGACACACTTGTCTTTGTACTCCTCACCTGGTTGCCGCTCCACACTCTTAACACCATCTGAACCAAATAAATGTATTTTGGTCTCATCAGACCACAGGACATGGTTGCAGTAATCCATGTCCGTAGTCTGTTTGTCTTCAGCAAACTGTTTGTGGGGTTTCTTGTGCATCATCTTTAGAAGAGGCTTCCTTCTGGGATGACAGCCATGCAGACCAGTATGATGCAGAGTGCGGCGTATGGTCTGAGCACTGACAGGTTGACCCCCCACCCCTTCAAGCCCTTCAGCAATGCTGGCAGCACTCATACGTCTATTTTCCAAAGCCAACCTCTGTGTACGACGCTGACCATGTGCACTCAACCTTCGTAAACTGGGCCGCAGGGTGGTATTGCAACATGATAACGACCCCAAACACACCTCCAAGACGACCAGTGGCATGCTAAAAAAGCTGAGGGTAAAGGTTATGGACTGGCCAAGCATGTCTCCAGACCTAAACCCTATTGAGCATCTTTGGGGCATCCTCAAATGGAAGGTGGAGGAACGCAAGGTCTTTAATATCCACCAGCTCTGTGATGCTGTCATAAATGGGTGGAAGAGGGTTCCAGTTGCAACCTGTGAAGCTCTAGTGAACTACATGCCCAAGAGGGTTAAGGCAGTGCTGGAAAATAATGGTGGCCACACAAAATATTTACACTTTGGGCCCAATTTTTTAATTTTTTCTAAGGGGTGTACTCACTTTTGTTGCCAGCAGTTTAGACATTAATGGCTGTGTGTCGAGTTATTTTGAGGGGACAGTAAATTTACACTGTTATACAAGCTGTACACTGACTACTTTACATTGTATTAAAGTGTCATTTATTCAGTGTTGTCCCATGGAAAGATATAAAGAAAAATGTGAAGAAATGTGAGGGGTGTACTCACTTTTGTGAGATACTGTATATATAGAGAGAGAAACGTAGAACATGTATGATTATTCCAGAGTGAAACAGTAACTGATTTCAGTGGCCAATAAGAATACATTGCTTTTCTCCACATGTATTTTAAGGGATGTGTTTTTGCATGTTCATTTCAAACAATATAATATACCTCACAACAGTTGTGTTGTGCTCCTTTTCCAACAATTTGTCAGTAAGATCATAGTCAAAGGTTGTCAGATTAGAAATCCCTTTAAAGAAAATAATTGTAATTTGCATCAAATCCCCACAGTTGAACCAAACACAGGGGTACAATCTCCATTCAGTTGATAAATGCTGAATACCGTTTTCTTTTCTTTGTTGCACATGCACTCTTTAATCAGAAATGCATTCAATTTGCTGTGTGTGTGTGTGTGTGTGTGTGTGTGTGTGTGTGGCAGCTAGTGACAGCCACAGCTTGGAGTGGCTGAGGTCATAGCCACAAAGCCAGCCTAATGGGGGATAGAGAAACAAACCTCTACTTGTCTGTCTGTATGGGTGTATCTGTGTGTGACAGACATATATAGACACACACACACACACACACACACACACACACACACACACACACACACACACACACACACAGTGCCCCAGTCACCTCTTGCCTCCTCTCTTGGCTGCCCATGAGCAAACACACCTAGCTTTATTGGATTTTGTGTGTGACGTGCGTGATACATTGACATAGCCGTGCGTGTGCATTTGTGTGTGTGTGTGCATTTGTGTGTGTGTGTGTGTGTATGGACGTTGTTTGTGTATGTGCGTGTGCCTACAAGTATAACTTGGTAACCTTGAAACAACTTTCCCGGCAGTTAAACGACACAAACGTACAGACAAAGTCAACACTGCACCTACATTCATTCACACTCACAGCTATCAGACACCTCGGTTGGCACACCCCTATCAGACAAACACACATTATTGGTCTGTCTGACACTATTGGGTCCATTTTCAGTTCACTGACATTTGGAGTGTGACTGCCCTTTGCCAGCTGCCAAGTGGGAAACATGTGGTGCGTTTACAGCATGTGGGCCAAATGATCGACCAGCAGTACAGTTTATTTTATTTCTGTTTGTAGACTGATTTTTCTTTCTCTATCTAGAGGGCCCTAAGAGAAATAAAGCCAACTGTATCCTACGTTTTTCAAAAAAAAAAAGTAAAACTAATTTTTTCATTCTTCCAGGTGTCTGATCCCATCCCGATCAAGAAGTCCAAACATGAGGACTTCCCATCGCAATCCTCGCTGGCTGACAAAGAGAAGCAACACGATTGGCTACAGTCGCTGGCCGCCTCCAATAAGGTTTGTGTTGCTAAGCTAAGGGGGGGGGGGGGGAGGTATGGTGATGATGATGATGAAGCATGGGGCATGAGATGAGATGTCACGTAATATTATACAGAAGTTTTTCGGATGAGGGTAGCGCTTAAATTTAGATTTGGCGAGCCGTGCTAGCTGAGGGGCGGTAATTGTAGCCCCGTGGATTCACTTATATTACCGGGGAGATGGAGCGACGTTTGAGCGAGCAATGTAACAGAATATAACCAAAATGGAATGATGGATGTCCCTTGCGAAGATTGATATTCACACCCCAAAAAAATCCACCATTGGAGATATCGTTAGAACAGAGTTATATAGTGCATGGTATCATACCTCGAAACCCTTTCCGCAAAATGTGTTTGTAATAATCACAATGTCAGGTTCTGAAAGGTCGCATTGAAAGTCTCATTAGAGTCATAACCCTCGGTTGCTTATTTCAAAACATTTCCCTTTTATAGACTGTGCAAATTGTGTTGAGAAAACATGTAAGATTGTTTTAAATGTAGCTTCTAGCGTTAAATGTAAAAAGGAATTTGTAAATTGAGTGAACAATATCCAGTCCTAACTGTGTGGAAAAAATGAAGCAAGTGTTACTGAACCCACTGGTTTTAGTATAATAACTGAATGTGACGTTCTTTCTTTTTCTTTTCAGGGGCTCAACTGCATGCAGCCCAGGCAGAGGCCCTCAGCTTTCAGACCGTGGTCCCCCCACATCTCTGCCTGTGAGAAGGAGCCCTCCAATCACCCACTGGCTCTACTGAGAGACAGGTGAGCCCCGGCACTACGCACACAATAACCACAATGTGAAATGAAGACAATCTCACTAAAACTGCACTTCACCAACATTTGAACAGTTACTCTAATGAATTTTGATGAAATATCTAGACTGTAGAGAAACGTCAGCCATTTTGTTGAGCTTGGTCTGATGAGCTCCCAGCATGCTCTCTCACTTGTCTGGGTGGGCTGGTGTCAGAGGGGTCAAGTCTGACTGTACCGCAGCCTCCCACGCTCCATCATTCACACAAACACAAATACATACACACACACTGAGACACACACACACACACACACATACACACAAATGTTGACGCACACACTCATACTGTGGGCACCCACTTGGCATGGTGATGCCATATCACAGTTGATCTGGCCCAGTTTCTCCATAAAGTGGGAGGAAAAGAGAGCTGCAGGCAGGCATTTGATTTGAATGTTTTCTCTATCCTGAATGGCGTATCGGCTCTTCCACTCGGACCATATATACAATATGGCACCTGCTGTGTATTTCACATGCTTGCAGAATTCGGCATGTTAATTGAGTAACCTTGTTTTTTTCAGTTATTGCACATACACATCATGAGACACACAGTTCATTTAAACTGGTCTGGTTTTTCCTTTTTTTTCTGTAGCTTCTACAACTTCAAGAGCATGGAGAAGGCGGTGGCCCCCAATGTGGCCCTCACACCGCTGCCCCTGGGGAAGGTGGGTCCCATGTCCCCTTCCGTACCCGGCACCTCCCACCCGAGTGGAGGGGAAGCTCCAGGAGAGAGCGCACATGCCCACAGCACTAACTCCACCAGACCCCGCAAGAGAAGAGCCACGGGGGAGCTCCCTCCACCAGACGCCCCCTGCCCTCCTCCCTCTGCTGCCAGCAAGCCTCTGACACTCCCATTGCCATTGCCACTACCCCCACCCCCACCACCACCACCACCACCCACTCAGGAAGACAAGGACTCCGAGGTGGACATTGAAGTGGAGAGCCGTGACGATTGTAAGCATCTACATGTGTTGGACAGTGTTTATTACTAGGATGGACTGACTATAGCTCACGACTGAGTCCTTATCTTACGAGAAAAAAAAGTCTGAATTTTACGAGAATTAAAAACCTAAATCAAGAAACACATATCTAATCTGCAAAATGAAAGGCTGAGCGGTCTACTGGGGATGTCCTTGTCACTCACTGTTTGTCTCAGGTGTCGGGCCGTGCCACACACACACACACACACACACACACACACACACACACACACACACACACACACACACACACACACACACACACACACACACAGTCGACAGCATTTTTCTGGTGCTGCTGATATGCACAAAAGATAAAGCATTTCCTCATTTGTGAAAGTAGGTTATAACTTCACAAGACGTTCCACGTTCCTCATTTTAATGCAAGGGAAAAAAGACAAAAGATATAACTTCTCTAAAATAACACAGCCCTAAACTACCAGAGTATTCTCATAATGTTACAATTTCTTCTTGTGAAATTATGACTTTATTCTTACAATATTGACTATCTTTTCACTCAGTCATACTAGCTGAATCTCAAAGTCAAAGTCAGCTTTGTTTGTCAATTCCAAAATATGTGCCAAGACATACTGAGGAATCCAAATGACGTTTCTATATGACCCACGGTGCAATAAAAACAAACGGTAAAAATAATCTGGCTCTGATTTAAAGACTAACTCTCCTGTGTCTCTTGTTCCGTCCCCCAAACAGTCACTTCGTCCCTGTCCTCGCTGTCATCGCCGTCCTTCACCTCGTCCAGCAGTTCGGCTAAAGACCTGAGCTCTCCGGGCGCGCAGCAGGGCTCCGTCTGCACCGTCACGTCTATGGAGGGCCTGTCCTCCCCTGGCGCTCTGCTGCCCTGTGTCCTCCCATTAGCCCCTGTCTGCAGCAGCCTGCCTGAGCTGGGCCTGGAGTCTGAGCTAGAGAGCCTCAGACAGGCTCTGGACAGCGGCCTGGACTCCAAAGAGTCCAAGGAGAAGTTCCTCCACGAGATCGTCAAGATGAGAGTCAAGCAGGAGGAGAAGCTGGGGTCCGCCCTGCAAGCCAAACGCAGCCTCCAGCAGGTAAAGGGGGCAGCTCCATTCATTCAGAATCATGTTGAGAACTGAATGTGAGAAGTGTTCTGAAAAAATGTAGTGACTTGCCAATAGCTTAAATAGATATTTCACAGGTGGAAATATGAAGGCTTATTGAACTTGCACCTCCTTTGTAGTATTTGTGCAAACAATTTTAAAAATCGGTTCATCCTTGCATAAAATGTCTGAACCAAAAACGTGATAACTTTTTCCCCATTAAATAGTAACTTATTGCATTATTGGCTGGTTGCAGTAAGCAGAGTAAGTGTCGTGGAAGTGTGAAAGTTTTTATAAAAATAATAATAATATTATTTAAAAAAATTAAAATAAAGTGATATAAGTAATATATTATTACATTACCGGCTCCAGCTATAACATTTGAAAAGGATTTAAAAAAAATATTTTATGACATGATCGGGTGCGACAATTGTTCAAAGTACAGAGATAAGTCCAGTTTGTTGTTTGATCCAGCACAAAGACTGGTAGCAGAGAGGGAGAGACTGCCTGCATAGTTCTATTACTATGGTGACAGAAACACTTTCCAACAACTCCAAAGCCAAACACACACAGCTGTAGACTTTTAAAAACGTTGCACTCTGTCTGAGCAAAGTCACAATTTGACCTTGACTTGTCTGACTCTTGACCTGTCTTGACACTTAGCTTGACATTGGCATTACTGCCTGACAGGATATATGACGTCTGGAGTTATCTTGATGACTTCATCTGGACTCGCCTTGTAGCAACCTACTTGGCCTTGACATGACTGGTCTGAACCTGATATAGGATTTATTACTTTACATTACAAAAGCCTTTATAACAGCTCTATCAAAAACATTTTAAAGGTGCACTATGCAGTTTCAGCGGAGGGGGATTTGTTTACATTAGCAGAGCCTGCAGTTAGTTTAAAAAAACATATATTTCTATACATGGAATTCTTAGGATTTAATCATTATATCATCATAAATCAAAACTTAATCATTTTGAGGCACCTGGAACCAAACGTAAAACGATAATATGTTGTGGGCCCATGCTGCTGTAAAAAACAACAGTGAAACAGTCACTTTTTAGGAAGCTTTCTAACTTCAAACAGGGTTCCAGGGATCCAATTATCCTGTGAGGAAAGTTTGTTCATTCAATTATGAGAATACACCTTGTGTTTCACTTCTCCGACACACCCAAAGTTACATAGTGCACCTTTAAATTTTTTTATTTTTTTTAAATGTTATTAACATACCACATATAGGAATCAACCTGCTTTACCTAAGCTAACCTCAGTGCCATTCAAGGCCACCAACCAGTCAAATGTGTCAGGGTAAACATATTGAGGCAGTGATTGTCTGTTGGGCAAATATTTGAAGAGCGCACATGGAGAATTACAGAAACAATCAGTTATGAACATTGTTCCTGTGTTGCCCACGGTGACGGCCCTATGATTTCAGGCTGTCACCCGGACTTACTGGTTAGCCATCAGTATTTGGATCTATTATCATTTAGTGTCTATAAAGCTGATAAGCTGTATTTTCATAATATGAGATCAGATTAAAGTGAATGCACCATGATGTGTATCACTGCTGCCTGAGAGGGGATTTTCCCACCCCTAGCTGCCTACGATTACGTATACAAACCTTAAAATGTGTCCCCAACCCAGGGCTGTACGCTTATTTTTTTAGGTGGTAGCACTGGTGCTAGCAAGCAAAAAAATTCAGTAGCACAAAAATAAATTTGGTAGCACACAAAGTAGGCTATGATTGAAAACTTGCATAACCTTAAAGCAGCAACGAGTAACATTTAAATATCTTTTAAACAGCCTCATGTTTCCTCTCATAATCATAAATTACCTTTAACAGCAAACGAGACCATCAGTGCAAAGAAAGACGTTTTTATATAGTTTTTATTACTGCATTTGATCTGGTCGTAATAGTCATTATTTACAACAACATACACACATTACCTCATCGTGATCCATAACTAACTGCCGTCTCTCGTTCATTCGCTTTGTGTGGGGACACATACTCGTTCAGCTCCGTGAGAGGTGACAATGGATCAACTCATTGCAATCAGGTGTAGTTGATGCTGTGTCACTAACCACTCTCACCGAGCCGAAAACAGTCCGGTGCCCTCACACTTTCAACACACGGACACGCACTATATTGCTTCCTGATTATTTGAATCTCACACGCCCTGCACGAGCTAGAAAACAGCTTCACGACAGCTGGCGTCGTAAAAATACTACCGCTTTTGTTCAAAGGTGTCGCCAACGTACCGACTTACTCGTTGTAGCTTTAACCCTTGCATTTTGCTCTAATTACCTTTGAGCATGTCATCCTGGTCTCATTTGAGATTCACAATTAATATGATATCCTAGTGTGTGCAGTAATAATTGTAGAAAAATGAATAGGGGTGCACTGATTGCAATTTAGAAAAAAGAATCTAACCTGCCAATTGCAATTTTTTGCTGATTCAGAATTATTATTATAATGTCCTTCTGTTAATTATTAAAATAAGTATACATATTGGTACAATTTAGGATAAATTAAATAGGTTGTTGTGAATGTGTTGGGAGTAGCTTTTCAGTGGCTTATTTAAAACTGTTTAAATAGACTAGGCTACTGTTGACTGCCCGCTGCAGCTGAATGAGTTGCCTTTCAAGCTAGAAAAAAGCGCTAACTTCCTGTTCTTACCGGCTTCAAAATAAAAGTCAACTCACGTTTGGTTAGTAACAGGCTTTTAATGTGAAGGCGCACAGGAAATGTTCTGTTTATACACGCGCTAACTTAACTGCGGTAATGTGCCGTCTCCTTCCGGTAATTGCCGTTGAGCCGTGAAGTTTGTATACCTAGAATCGCTGCACGAGCACAGATCCCGAGCACACATCTTTCACCAGCCAAAGTGGAGGGTGGACTCAATAACTTACTTGCCTAAGCCTCATTTACCCGCAGTGTTAATGTAGAGCACTCTAAGCAGTGTTGTGCGTCTCTCCTCTGTGTTTCAAAGACAGCCTCTCCTCATTATCAACCTGTCGCACGAGTGCGAATGGATTCGTATTCATCATCGCACGTGATCAATTTCAGTAGCAAATGCGATCAAAACTGTCGCACTGTACAGCCCTGCCCCAACCTTTTTGAAATTCAACCATACGAAGGCACTTTTGATGAGCATAGTGATAAAATAACTTTATTATACAGAGAGAGAGAAAGAGAGAGAGAGAGATTATAAGTCAGTTGTCCGCTGTCCCACAAAGCTTAGCATGAGTTGGCAAGCGGTGACAATGAGAGCGAATGTTGCTGCAAAAGGAAAAGCCAGACTTCCATTTTTATTTTTGGTCTTGGACTGAGAACAAAAAAAAAAGTGCAGACCCAAGGAGTCGTGTGGGTGTGGGGTGAGCAACACGAGATGCATCCTGAGCAAACAAAAAGAGAAAAGTAGCTTTCTAGCACATCAATATTCTACTTTCACTTTCCACCAGTGTTTGGAGAAGCTGTGGAGAGGTAATGGCAAAAACAGTGGCCTTACTGTAGAACAACCCTTTTGACATAATTCCAGCTATATGTTTAGATGAACTCTCTCTAACCCCAATCCTGATGATACACTGATGCTATATTGAAAGAGTTCCTTATGTAAAGTCTCTTTTAGAGTAAAGGCCGTCAGGGGGTGGGGTTGTTTCTTCCCACTCTTTTTGTAGCAACCAAACAAAGCTTGATGATAGACATGTTTGTCCCAACTGCTACGTTCCCATGAGTAGGCTATGGGCGTGTATCCACAACACACACACACACACACACACACACACACACACACACACACACACACACACACTGTCTCTCTCTGTCGGGGATTCTGAGGAAGGAAACCTTACTTCTGTCAGCCCACGCATTGCCCTCACCCCTGACTTTGCTCATTGTAAACACTGACATGGACACTGTCACCTACTTGCAGCAAGCCACGGCTCTCGGGTGTCAGAAACAGTTCAGAAACAAAGTAGAAAAGCCACGTGACGGATACATCCACCAGGCCATGACACTGGTTGGTTGCATAAGCACCATGGGGACAAATGATGTCAATTATATAAAAAACAATATGGACATTTATTTAGCTATTTAATAGGTATATAAACTTGAGACTGACACTCTTGGCTAAATTCTACCCTCTCTTGTTCTTCCCAGGAGTTGGAGTTCTTGCGGGTGGCCAAGAAGGAGAAGTTGCGGGAGGCCACGGAGGCGAAGAGAAACCTGAGGAAAGAGATTGAGCGCCTGCGAGCGGAGAGCGAGAAGAAGATGAAGGAAGCCAACGAGTCGCGGGTCCGTCTGAAGAGAGAGCTGGAGCAGGCCAGGCAGCTGAGGGTCTGTGATAAAGGCTGCGAGGCTGGACGTCTGCGTGCTAAATACTCCGCTCAGGTAATGTCCACGCACAGTGTAAAGGATGTGGTGCTAGGTTTTTTTTTTTTTATCTGTCAATTAAAAGGTGGAGTCAGCTATTCTGGAGAATACTTGTTTGTGAAAAATTTTGGGGAAAATGGTGAATATCTCTCCTTACGATCCACAACCTGTTCGTACAGTGTGTGATTGTGTGTGTGTGTGTGTGTGTGTGTGTGTCTGTGCTGAAAAAACAATCCAGTGTTAATACACAGCCTATAGGCTCTGTTAACAGCTCCTGTTGTTTACATACTCTTTATGTAGAAAAGAGAAACATTTATTTTGACAACGACAAGCGTTCTCCAGAACCGCTGACTCCACCTTTTAGGCAGAGCGTCGGGCTGAAAGTCTTGTAAGTTGAAATTAGACTTTCGTATTTCTTGATGATACATTTGGGAAACATGGCACGTTTTTAAATCCATTATAAGTCTGTGCACGTGGACGGACAGTTGCATGTCCAACCTGGAGTATATGGTAGAAGGTCTAGACGATTGTGTCAACAGCCAGTCCAGAGTAATTACAGCGTTTCAGAGTTTCACTGTCTCAAATACTCTCTAGGTCAGTAGGCAAGAAAAAAAAAGAAAAAAAAAAACACATTTCCTCCTTTCTTCGCCGTCAAAAGTAAATGGGTGTAACCTCAAGTGCGCAGACATATGATAAGTCCCCCTGCAGAAAGGAAACAGGAAGAGACGTGGACTTCCCTCAGGCACCATGGGAAATGCAGATTAGACAAAACAAGAGGGAGGTTATGCTCTCCAGCTGCGTCTGTGTTTGTGCCTGCAGAGACTGCAGTCGTCTCTCTGGAAAGGCTGTCATTAAGACAAGATGGTGTAGAGACGGTTTGTGTTTGCTGCTGCTGCTGCCTGCCTGCCTGGGCTCGGGACAGGAAGTTCCCAGAAGCTTTCAGCAGTGCTATCTCCGTTCTCTCAAAAGATCATTCTGCCTAAAAGGGCCATCTGTTTCTCAGCTTGATACCACAGACTCTGTTTTTGAAATACAAGAAAAAAAATGTTGAATCTTTATTTCATGCCTGTGTTTCTGAAAGTTATATTGACGTAAATCGAGTAGTATCCATTCAAAAATCAGTTGTTAAGCTTTGTATATGTCCCATTAAAATAGAATACTTGGTTCTCAGCATGTTATTATAACACACCGAAAAATAAAGTATATACTTTTTTAATTTTTTTATAGAGTATATATGTTCAAACTTGAAGCCGATCCAAACTGATTACACACTGGGTTTCATTGTAGGAATTCTGGCATCTGTCTCCACATTTATCAAAGGCAGAGAATTTTATATTTTTCTTTGGCATAAACAGAAATCCACTTGACGGAGGTACAAGGAAGTATCCAACATTTCATTTCACACATTAGTGCTTTTGGAGCCCAAATGGGTTGGAAACCCGGCAAGAAACTTTTAACAATGCATAGAGAAAAAAAGTGAATGATTCCATGGAGGCAGTCCAGCAGTGATTTCTTTCAAGTCCTTTTTCCGTAGTAACAATTTCGGATATTACCGACAGAAACTATTGATGTTAACTCACCCCTATGTAAACAGCTCTGTTGTTTTGGAGTAGGACCAATTGTCTCCAAACTGTCCTGGGGTCAGATCTGCCCTTATTACATTCATTCAACTGTTTCCTTCCATGTGTTTTCTGCAGATCGAGGACCTCCAGATGAAGCTGCAGCACGCGGAGGCCGACCGCGAGCAGCTCCGAGCCGACCTGCTGCTGGAGCGCGAGGCCCGCGAGCATCTGGAGCGCGTGGTCAAGGAGCTACAGCAGCAACTCTGGCCCAAAAGCAGTGACAAGGAGGGGGGTACGCCCAACAACAACACACCCAATGACAACTAAAACCCATAGGCGGCCATCTTTAACCGCCACCCACAACCATTCATCCCCCACCACCACCATTGCCACGATCCCCCCCCCCACCCTGACATCTTCTGCCCCATAAACACACAAATAGGAGTCCAGGGCCCCGGGCAACTTCGAAAAACACTGTCCAATCACGCTCAACCACCTGCCATAACACAAACATACTAAGACTATTTCCGAAAAGAATTACAGGACCTGTGTTCTCAAAGTGCGTGGTTTTCCTTGGAAATTGACTGGTGAAAAACAGCAAAGTACAATGCTGCAGCAAGGAAATACAGTGTGTGACTCTAAAACCAAGCACTGACTGTGACGCGCACCTTCCAACGTTAAAGAACTGAAAACTGGATCACGAGTAAAGGAAAGAAAAACAGATGATGTGTTGTATGGCACAAAACGTTGTTGTGCCTGTATGTTCTCTGCTGGGGTGAGATTTTTTCTGGACAGACTGTCTGTGATGGATACACGCCGAAAGAGGATCCTTACTGTATGAGAGTTCTACAGCTGTTTTGAGATGGTGTTATAGCGTTGTGGCCACTAGGACGGACGGACGGACGGACGGGGGGCTCTCACATATTTTTAACCCACAGTCCCCCCCCCCCCCTCCGAAAAACTTTCTTCACCATCAGTCCCTCACCGCGACGGAGATGGAGATGGAGATGGAGATGGATCTTTTTGAACACATTATAAGCTATTTAAGAGACTACATAGCGATATGTATAATGAAAAAAGAAAAGGAAAAAAAAAGACAAAGTTTTCTTTGTTTTCTCTGTGCTATTGGAGTGTGAAAAAAAGAGTATAATAGATACAAATAAATTAGGAGATGAACAAAAACAAGCAAAATGAACTTTCCACAGTGCCACCGTGGTTTTGTCGGTTTTTCAGGAAGCCATAGCAGTCCACTGAGAGGAAAAAGCAATCGGGTTCCAAGTTTTGAGGGACTTCCGTCTTTCCTGTTTTATTGAATCACTTATTCCTTATTTCTGGGGCTAGTGGGTGTGCTTACGTTCAGGGTTGATATTTTCTCCCTCAGAGGCCCAGGGTAAGGGATTTGGAAGTCAAAACATGCCGGATAAAGTCACCTTTTATAGCGAGCACTTGTTTTGGATGATCAATAACATTATCCAACAGTCGCCGTCTGCTAGTTGCTAATCCCTTAAACCACTCACACACACACACACACACACACACACACACACACACACACACACACACACACACACACACACACACACACACACTTGGTGGCCACATGTTATTTTAAGCATATGGGTCAAAACCCTGAAGTCTTTATCTTCTAAAGATAAAAGACTCCAGATGTGAGTGTGGCCTTGTTCTATCGTCCTGTAACGTTTGAGTGATGAAAGCCGGCACGTTTTATTTTTCTTCTTCTTTTTTTTTTTACTCCAATCAGAACCATCAGCTATTGAATCACAGTGGGCTGCATGAAGCCCCCCTGGCAAAGAACCACAAATGTTCATTTGAATTAAATTAAGGTAATGTAAATATAAATATATGTTTTTTTTGTTTTTTTTTGTAACTTTACAATAATGAATCGCACTTTGTCATAACAAAATACTGTTATAATGCATTGTACTCCCACTATTGTCTTCAATCTTACTTTTGAAAACATCATCTTAATCATTGACTGCTACCATATAAATCCAGTAAGCATTTTGTTGATTATATGCATCTTCAATAAATACTGATGTTCTGTTTTTTCTTAAGGCAAATTGTAAATAAACGGAAAAGAAAAAAAAAAGGCTCCACCTGTTGCTTGCTGATGCAGTCTGGGATTGTTGGAAAGTTTTTTGGGCCACGCATTCGCAATTCTTTTTTGTAATATAATTGACAAATTTCAGAAGCAATTTGTCCAAACTTGGTGACAAAAATAACTTGTGTTGTTGAGGTGAATTGTTCTAGGAGCCTGAACAAAGAGACAGAAGAAGAATAAAATTCAATTTTATTCCAAAGGCAGAGGCCAATGGGTCTGCCATCAAATCGTGGGTACAATGCAATCAGAATGTACATTGTGTTAATGCTATTTTTCCTTTGGTTGTTGATGTTGTTTTAAATGTGGAGATATTTTATTGCTTGTCTGTTATGTTCACTTCTTTTTTTTTTCAATAGAAAAATTATATTTTCTTTATGCATGAAAGTTGCGAAAGAAGTTTGCCATACATATAGTCAGTTATTGGGCATTGATACAGTACATGTAAGGGTTTTATTGTGTTATACAATATAAAGCAATTTGTCTTATTTAGAAGAATTTAAAAAAGCAAACACACAGTATACTGTTCGTAAGGAAAAAAGAAATGTCACACTTTCAAAAAACACAAGACAACAAAAAGAAAAGAAAAAAAATTGAAACACAATGCTGGACAACCTCAAGTGCCTGGACGTGGGCAGAAGGTTTCCAGAGTATAGGGGAAAAACTGATGATGAAGCTGTTGGGGCTGGGCCTCTCATCAACTTCCTGTTTGCAGGTTTCAAATGAAAAGACCCTTTTTTGCTTAGCAGCTCTTTGTATCAGTATTCCTAAAAAAACAACCAGTTTACAAACTTTCTTTTTCAATGCAGAGAACAATTGAACAAATGCTAGACGCCTAAGGCTTTGTTTTTCTGAATGAGTGCTTTTTTTCCTCTTCATTTGAAATCAATGATATGCATGTTGAAACAATTGTTTTTATAGAAGACCTTGAAAAGCCACTTGTTTGGGTGAATTGTTACTTTGGGTTGTAAATATAAAGACTTAACTGTTTATTCCCAGTCTGTTGACTTGGCTGGAAGCGGACTCGTCGAGGTGGATAATAACGAGGGCATTGTGCTGAAAGCCCTTTTCTAATCTAACATTAGTGATGTTGCTCCGAGAACAACACTGCTTCTGCGACTTTGGCAGACCTAAAAATTGGTACATTTTGTAGTTGTTTTTACACTCAAACGAGTCGATAGCCTATGCGTAGTTTACTTTACTCATGGTTTTCTACAAACGAAGGGAGACAGTAACGACATTGGCTCTTCACTCTCCCGGTGCAAAAAAGAAGCAGAAAAAAGCAGTTTAACTAAGTCTTGTTTTCTAAAGGAGAATCATTTTGCTAAATAATGGACAGTGAAAGCAGCAATAACAGTCCATGTTAACAGACAAATACTAGCCAGTGTGAAGATTTGAATAAGAATTTACAAATGTAAATATTTTTTTCATTTACGATATTGTATAATATATGTACATGGTGTTTCCTTTTTCAAAAAGAAATCTTTTCTTACAATAGCTGTCTCGTTTTTTTTTTTTTTCTGAATTTGTGTTTTAACTGAGATATTTCAAAAACAGTTAATGCAGTGCGTAAGAGAATATTCCATACATAAAACATGTTAATCCATTTTCTTTTCATTATTTTTTTAATTTTTTTTTTTTTTACTGTAGAGTCTTTATATTGAATGACTTTTTTCACCAGTTCATATATATTTTTTAACAGTATGTTCAGTATCAGATAGCGGACCTTACACGTGGGTCACACACATGTGACTTCGCCACCTTGCAGATTGTCTCCCCCCCACCCTCATCCTCATGTATCTTTTTAGCCCTATGCTGCTGCTAATACTATATAAACCTTACAATTCTAGAAATATTTTTATGTAAGAGGTAAATGTAAGCTTTCCCATTTATTAACGCCACATATACAGTATGAGAAAAAAAAGCTTGGCTTATTCATCTATCTCCCTTGTTTCCCCTCATCTTTTCACGCCTTTTTCCTCATCCCTCCTCCGACAACATCCTCCCCTTCTCTCACGACACGGACTATATTGTAAAGTAAAGGACTTTATGAGATTATGTTTGAAAATAGCTATGCTTATATACTACAGTGACTGAATGTACAGTGTATAGATGCATTACCAGAAATAAAGTTGTTTGTCCAGATTGAATGACCCAGTTTCGTGTTTTTAACGCTGCCACTGATTGGTAAACAACATAAACACAATTATCCTGCACATTTTGCAGTGAAAGTGCTTTTCTAATTCTAATTCATATTTTGTCACTATCAGGGTTTCACACACACACACACACACACACACACACACACACACACACGTCAGCCCTTCTAGAAAATTGGTTCCCAGCGTAATAAACAGTAAAAAATAATGTATTTCCGCCATAATAATGTAAATTTTTTAAAAATGTATTTATATGTTCATTGTTGGGAAAAGCTATGGAAATATTAAAAAGAGCTATGAATTTAAAGGTTCTGTTTGGTTAAACTACTCAAGTTTTAAAGACATGCAGAATACAACCTGTGACTACATTAACTAATTCACTGATGTCATGGTAATCAGCTCATGAAATACAGTAGGGGAAGGTGGGGTGATTTGTGCAACTTTTTACTCAAAGTGATTTTAAAGTGAGGCCTTGACAGTTATGTCTCCAACTCAAATATGTACATATATTTCAGGATGTTGTGCATCCCTGGCAATAAAAACTTTGGATCTGGAATAAACTGTTTAAGAAATATAGCTTTCGGAAAAAAAGTTGTCTTGTCGCACAAATCACCCCACGTAGTGGGGTGATTTGTGCGTCATTGTGTCACAATGACAAAGTCACCATCATCATCTTTCTGGCCATCTGAACTCTCATCAGTGGTGTCGTTAAGTGGAATTGAGATGTCACTCTCTCCTGAGCTACTGTAGACTATCACTTTCTTTTGGTGACCAGCGTATACAGCCATGCCACTGGCACAACTCTCAGAAATGTACTTTGCACTAGTTGCTCCGTGCTTGTGGAACCAACTGCCACCTGACAAATGTGATTCCCCCTACATTTCTGCCTTTAAATCAAGGCTCAAAACCCATATGTACACCCTGGTGTTTCCTCCCCATTAACCTCTGCACTACTTACTTACCTCTGCACTACTATCTGTGTTTATGTGGATGTATGGGCTTTACGTCTTTTATTTTGGTTATTGTTATTTTACCTTCATTGTTTACCTACTGAATGCACTATGTACAGCACTTTGGACAGTGCAAACTGTCATAAATGTGCTTTTATAAATACATTTTACTTACTTACTTACTTATAACTCACCCAGGCCCTTGCGCACAAATCACCCCATCCCCAGAATTTTGGATAATAGGCATGATGCAGCAATTTAGGGTTGACATTGTGCTAACTATATAGACTCAAAGTGTAGCATACCAAAGCACTAAAACATGTGTCAAATGTTTTCAAACGTGTCTATAATTGTTCAGACACAATAATCAAAAAACCTTGATCATGGAAATTTTACTTTGAAAGGCAAAACACAGTTTTTTGAGCTTAAATGTGCTTATATCTTATTCCTTGTGTCTCCCTTCTTTACAGGATGAGTCAAATGGATGGCTCTTCTTAAATATGTGGTCACATTTCCAATTTCTTCCACGGTTTTCTAGAAACAAGGGGTTTTGCAACTTCCAAAATGCACAAATCACCCCACCTTCCCCTATATTACTACGGATACACCTTTAGCTGTGCTGTTTGTCGGCCTAAAGTTAAAATCCAGAACTAAGGATGGTTATATGTATAAAAATGCAAAGGGTTGCTTCAGCAATTAATTATTGCACTTCCATAAATGTACTTATTGTATTTAAGATCGGCCAATATTGAAGCAACAGAGGGTGAGATTCAACCTGATTTTGAATCCCTCCGTGCCTGTAAATGTAGAGGCTCAAACCCCAAACATCAACCGCAGGAGAAGTGCTCACAAACTTCATTCTATCCAATATGTGTAATGTGTATGTAATGTAAAACAGTGTAGAGGATTTCAGGTTTCCCGACACTGACATCAATCAATACATTCAGATAACATTAAAAAGCAAAAGTGAATATGGAATCAAAGACTTATTCAAGACTAGACAGCTCAGGATTCATTATTACAAACAATAAAACTTGTCATATAGCACAAGTTTATTATTTGTTGTTGTGATTTTGAACATACAAATATGAGTGCTGGGACCAGCTGGCTCTGAGGCTCAGAGTATTTATGGGCTGAAAAGACAAAGGAAACACATCTTAGACTATTTGTTTTCAGCCTTACAGGCTTGAGATCCTCATTGCAGCTTTCTGAGAATAAAAACATCAAATAAAAGCAGCTGAGCACGAAGAAGCGAGAGATAAAGACGATACAGAAACTACATTAATTGTGTAATGTCAGCTCAGAGGATAAAAATCTAATGAAATACATGGATGCGACCCCTTACAGCTATAACAAAAGTACAGTTCAGTACAGCTGTTTCATTGCAGTGCAGACCCGCTCTTCAGCGAGTCAAAACAACACTAAACATTTTTGTTTCACCCTCTCATCCGCTTTCTGTATGATATGGTTGAAGGGCAGCTGCTGGAGAAACCTCCACAATTACAGTGAACCTTAAAGAGGAAAAGATGAGCTGCAAACACTTAACTGAAGAGGACTGTACACTAGGTCTCAAGTTAACGCCCACTCAGCCTGGCGGCACTTGATGTAAACACTCATTAGTAGACGTAAAAACACACACACACACACACACACACACACACACACGGCCACCTTAACAAGTCTGTGTGTAAACCGTGTAGCTTAGCTGTGTGTTCCTCGGTATATCCAGTGCAAGCAGAAGCAGCAGTCTCCAGAGTGGAGAAGGGAAGTTTGTTTGGGGTTTGGTTGACATGATACCTGCAGCCATCTGAAAGACTAATTAAAGACTTTAAGAGCTTCCGCACAGACATAAAAACTAAGGAACCTGACACTGACTCTACCGTTCTGAGTTTGTAAACTACAAATGAATTAAAGAGAAACAGAAAGATAACAACAGTGTCTAAACCTGCTGAAACTTTTGTTCCACTGAGAAAATGCAATTGGAGACTACTTAGGTAGTAATCTAAGTGTGTGTTTGTGTGTGTGTGTGTGTGTGTGTGTGTGTGTGTGTGTGTGTGTGTGTGTGTGTGTGTCTGTGTCACTCCTATTCTAACCTTTCCCTGTCCCCTTACCCTAACCCTAACCACTCAGCTGTGATACCTTAACCTAATCACCAATTTCAGGTACATAGGGCTGTGGGACCATCGGGATGGGGGAACATAGGCATGAGCCCACTCTGACATGCTGATGTTTCCATGTTGCCCTTCTAAGTTTAGCCTGCTGTAGTCAGGACCGCCTTCTATGCTCGTATGCTGTACTATGGTTGCAATCACACTCGTCAAACGTACCAGACTCTAGGCGTCAATTGGGTTGGGCACATTTCGATAAGTGTGAGTGCACCCGTAGCACAGCAACTGTTTAAACCCAACCTACTTGAGGCTATATACATATTTCCATCCAGCCAGGTAATACAATCAGACATTTCATAAACTCTCTTTCTTTCCTTTTTAACTAGCGGCGTATCTTGGAATAAGTGAATGAATAGAACTTAAGTTGGGACCGTTTTGAATGAATTAACACACTTAATTGAAAAATTACTTTAAAATTTGATCAACTTTTAACTGTGACGTCACAAAGCAAAATCAAGGAAAGCCGGATGAGACCATTGGACCAATTAATGTTTACAGTTTGTGCTACCACGACCATTTAATATACACTCAGACTGATCTCAGTCAGCTCATTAAGAAAGAGTCCAGATGTCCTTTTAAAATGCACTTGGTTTGATTAGGGGGAGAAAATCATTGACCAAGAATAATGTACTACTGAACAGTACCATGCGCAAAACTTGAATGGAGTTTTATAAAGGAAAGTGAGCAGACACTATGGCTGGTTGTAGATGGTTGGAGGCGGCTCTCTGGCTTCTGCTGCTGTGGCCCACATCGTCAGAGCTGCGTCTCCACTACACCAGCAGCAGCAGCAGCAGCCCCACATAGGGCTATTGACTGACCCAATTACAGCAGTCACATGAGGAAGAACGCCCCGCAGTTAGCTCATTAGTCTCTGGAGTCTCCTCTCTCCAGCTCTCTCTCTCTCTCTCTCTCTCTCTCTCTCTCTCTCTCTCTCTCTCTCTCAGTCTAACTCTCCCTCCGTGTCTCCTGCTGTTTTATAATGTTCAGTCAATTACCAAGTCATGTTTCATTCATTTGGAAACACTTTGAGGATCCTTTTATGAATTGTAGGAAAGGCATGTTTTTATTTTTTATTTTTTTAATAATTTTTTAGTATTGTTGGCATGTCTCTCATGCAGCGTGTTTTGAAGCTTAATAGCTGTTTGTTCTGGGTGGAGAATTGTAACGTGAACACCCTGCCGACCGTATAATGTGATCCAAAACAACAATAGCATTAGCAACGTAACAAACGTCCCCAATGTTTTTCCATGGAGTTTGTTTGTTTGTTTGCTTGTTTATTAAAGGTCCCCCATTAGTTTGTGCATCAGCAGCAGCTATTCTTTCCATTGAATCAACACCTCGTTAAAACTGTCTCAAGAAATCATTAAAAACAAAGACTTAACAGAAGAAGCATTTCTAACAAAGTTGCTGTGAGAGGTTGGTGTTCGTGACATGTTATTGTGTGCATACAGAACAACTCCTTTCTAAAATGAAATACATTTCAAAACGTATCAATGAAATACATCAATAAACTGAAATAAATTGGCACACTCAGGATTCCAGCAGGTCCATTGAAAGTTTCAAAAAAAGTTCATATCCAATGATATGATCTTTAGCCCGTTAACTGTTGTAAAACATTTTAAACACCATGCATACAGGTCTTAAAATAGTTCGGATATGTTTGCTTCCATAAAGTTATTATAAATTCAGTCTGGCTTCTTAATTATGATTTTGGGAAGATGTATATTGATACATGTATTAACTATGCAAGGAATCCAGGGTATTTCTACAGGATATGGTCTTAAAAAGGTTTACAAAAAAATCTTAACTTGAATTTATTCAAACCAGCCGAAGCCCTAATATTACTGTGCACAGACGAGGGTTTTATTCGTGTCAACCAACCCTGCATAAACACAGTCTCAACTCTTTGGAATTGCCTGGTTAGAGCGAATTCCTTTTTCTATATTTTCCTCCGGATTTATCTTTTTGGTTTGCTGTTGAAGACATACACCAGAAATTTCACACAACTCAAGGCCTTCCAGTGGAGTCAAAGTCACTGATGGCTAAAGACATTTTATGATTTGTAACGATATTTAAATAACTTTGAGATGGCTTAGATACAGAGGCTCAGAATGATGATTATAACGGCTCTTTTCTTCTTGAGATAATGATGTGAAACCAGCCAGAGAGGTGATAATATATGTGTTTAACTGGTGAAATGTTAAGATTGCCTTCATTTACATTGACACATTTTCTGATCTCACCTGGTCTTTGCAGTTATCATCCAATGAACACACAGCCATTTTGATTATTTTATAGCCTGGAAATCCAGACCCTGATATCTTGAACGATAGAGGGTCTGGCCACGATCAATAGTAATTTCCAACTCAAGGGGCGGCTCCTACTCGTGCATTTCAAATGCCACCGCACGCAGTTGGATAGCACTACAACCAATCAGAGCGATGCACAAGGCGACGTAAGCCCCTTTCGTTTAGCGAACAGCTGTTACACTGTTAAATTAAACGTTTGCCGTTGTCGGTCGGCAAAACAGAACATTCCACTTACTTGCTAATGAAATATTTGAGTGCCGTCTTCCAAATCGTAAAGGGTCGAGGCCAAAGCAGTCTCAAACTCACACAACATATCCGCAGCCATCTTTGATGTTTACTATCACGGCTTCGACGTCGCATGCACGTCACTGTCGTCATCCGGTTACGTCCGCCCCAGAGTACCATATAAAGGGCTCTGGCGCGCCCATATTAGATAGAACCAATTGAAACCACCAGCCAGATTTCTGGCTTTCTTGATAAAGCTTCAACAGAGCGTGTCCAGACCAACATGCGCAGCAAATTTAATTTGCCAGCGCCTAGTGGCAGGTCTGGGAATGCCAGGCTAATTATTTTGCACATTTCTATCCACAAATGAACTTACCAACTGGCGGATAAAACTACTTTAACTCTTATATGTTTTTTATGTCATTACAGAGAAAGCCTTTTCAGCTGTTTCTCACCCCACTGTCACCACTGTCAGGGCTCTCTCTCTCTCTCTCTCTCTCTCTCTCTCTCTGTCTCTGTCTCCCTGGGGAGGAGTTAGGCTTCAACCCTCTACATTGATTCCATTGACAGGGTCAGCACCTAAGATCTTTGAATTATTAAAATTACACATTTGCATTTTTTGAACTGTAGCTCAGGGACAAAGGTTGCTTTATTTATTTCTTGCGCATGGAATTGAAGTCAAAACGGTCAACAGATCATTAGCTAAAAGGATAAGCTTAAAGAAAAATAAAATAATGGTTCATGAGTACATTACATGGTAGAATCATGAAAAGCATCTGTTCAAATCTCTATGTTGACTGATACTGATACAAATTGCATTATCTATTTAAGCACACTTAAGTCCACAGTCAGTCCACTGGAAAAAAAACAGCAGATCAACGGTTGAAACGATTGTAAAGAGTTTATCTAGATTATGTAAACCACCCTTTATTTTGAGGTCTATCAGCGGGCAAGCACACCTACTCTACGATTTTCAACTTGTGTGTGGCACCTATTTTATTTATTCAGCTATTTTTTTATGTTTTGCAATCCTTTTTAATGTATTCTATAACCCTTTGGGTCTTTTACATATTTTCTTCATACCTGGTTGCGTCTTAGAGGAAGCACTTTGAACTGTAGTTCAGAGGTGCTTACAAATAATCAATCAAAAGGTGACTACGAGGAACTTTTGAATGTTTCTGAAACAGTCTAATTTTTCATCTGATGATCATAAATGACCTGTAACAGCAAGCAAGACCATCAGCGAAAAGAATGCCATTTTTATATGAAAAATGATCAATGCCTTTGCTCGGGCCTGAATCCCCGCCAACCCAGAAGATTTAAGGCAGCCAGACTGGAACGTTCTGTGTTTATGAACAGTACTAAATCAAAGTCTACTTTACTTCACCATCATCATTATTAATCTTGCATAGTCACATGCTGTATATGTAAATACTTTACCTCATCGCAATGCATCTCCTGTTCACCCGCTTCCAAAACAAATGCACACTCCGCCAGGCACAGGATATCAAGTATCTTTACTACAGCAGGCGCTAGCTGGAGTCGTAAAAACACTACCACTTTTGTCCAAAGGAGCTGCTAGAATCAACAAAAATGGAAAGCTCCTCGTAGCCATATGAAAAATGAAAAACTAATTATTAGTGGATGCATGTTGCCCATTGATAATTTCAAAATGTACAACATATTACAAATTAATTCGATACAAAAAAAACTTTAGGGAACAAACTTCCCAGTTGTTAGTCTCATTTTTATGCAACAGTCCAACTGCTATAGGACTACTCATCATTGTTAAACATTGAATGCACTGTATTCTTTCTAATGGTGAATGTGTGGCTGACATGATGGACACTGATGGCTGAGGAAAAAGTAATTGGATGCTGTCAATCCACAGTACTTTTTCATTCTTATTTGTTATCTGATTTGTATAATATGAGGCCATACTGAGAATGTCAAGCATGTGCTGATACTGTTTAGTCTGACAGTATTCCACCTAGAATACAACTCACCAAATACAGCACACTTGACCTTTCCCCCCTTTTCCTCCTCTGAACGGATACTTCTCTTCTACCTTTGCAGCTTAATGGACTCATCTCTTTCTCTCTGTCTCTGTCTCTGTCTCTCTCTCTCACACACACACACACACACACACACACACACACACACACACACACACACACACACACACACACACACACACACACACACCCACACACACACACACACACACACACACACACACACACACACACACACACACACACACACACACACACTTGCCTTGCCAGAAAGGCCACATTCAGAGCTGGCGCAGGTCACTGGCCCCTAGGCAGGTTCAATATTTATGGGTGGCTGCTGCATTTTACTGTCTCAGCTTGACAAAAATGATCAGCATCTCCCGCACTCTGCCTGTCAATCCGGCAGCTCTCTGCACATCACATCAGCTGCCATGGCAAACTGTCACTGTGATGAGGCGCCAGGATGTCACTTAGAGAGATGGGCTAATAAGCTGTGTTCCCCAAGCCAAGGATAAATCACTCTGGATCCAGACCCAAAAGAGCACCGGTCTGATGTCTGTTGCACCAGGGATGGGTGGTTGGATGGATGGATGAAGGGGATATGCAAATGCTCCAACATTCAAATACAGTTTTGTCTGATTAATATGGGATCACTGGGCACTGCTGTGTATGACAGTGCATCATTAACTGTGTTCTCCAAATGCCAGCAGTCTCACCAGCCATCTTGTTAATTTAACAGATTTAACGGGGTAAAATATAGGCCTGAATGTTAATGTAAAACTACACTTTACAGTAAGTGTTAAAACTACTAGCTCTTTTAAATGGTTAAACCTGCTTTAACTTACACTGACATACTGTATTACCTTTTAAGGTGGCATGTTGAACTGTTAGAAAACAGTTGTTTATTTCCACATCCAGCAGTCACAGAGCAACATGATCATTCATCTGGAGTGGTCACCTGATGAATGTAAGTCCAATATTCTCTCTTTTTTAGCTTTGTTTTTGTTCTCCACCAAACCCCAAAAGGAAATATCCCAAAATGATAATGCTAAACAACGTATTTGCAATTTTTGTACAAATTCACTAGTGAAAACTTAAGCTTGATTTTTGCCACAAGTTCGAAGCACTTGGTTAATGTTGAACATAGATCCTTGTCTAAGCTGACTTTGCATGTGACAGAACATGTTAATAATGACATTTAACTCCCAAACTTGAAAAAAGTTATCGACTGATTAATCTTGACTTAACTCACTCTCCACTTATACTTGCTCCAGAGCTTTTACAGTAACTGCATCTCACAGTCCCTATCAATGGGTTTGCTCATATTGTAATTATGACACTGTAGATGGTTTAAATACCCATTCGTCTGGGCACTTGAGAGTGTTATCCGCACAAGCAAGCTTTCTTTTTTCTTCTTCTTGTAATACCAATCAACAAAAGGCTTGAGTATGCGTACTCCAGCCTTCAGTCAGTTTACAAGTGTTTACAGCCTCTGCTCTGGTGTTGTGTCATAGCACTGCTTTGTTTGTCTGTGACTAGCATGACTCAAAAGGATTGGCATGTAATTTGTTGAGCACATTCACGCCCCCAAGAGAAAGAAGCCATTTAATTTTTGTGAGTCTTTGACTGTTTGTAGAGGCCACCATCAGGTCAAGCTCTCACATTTGAAATCAGCGTATCCTGTTCTTAACTGACATTATATCCTCAAATTATATGCAATGTAACCCTCTTAAAGGTGCACTATGTAACTTATGGTGTGTCAGAGGAGTGAACATGTTCTTATTACTGAATAAACAAACTTTACTCACAGGTAAATTGGATCCCCTGGAACAATGTTTGGAGTTAGAAAGCTGCCTGAAAAAGCTACTGTTTCACTGTTGTTGTTTGCATTTGACAAACATATATAGTCTTGATTCCAGGTCACTGAAAATATATATATTTTTAAATAGAATAATTAAATACTAAGAATGACATGTAGAGAAAATGTTTCGTTAACAAATTGCAGGCTCTGCAAATGTAAACAAACCCCCTCCTCTGAAAATGCATAGTGCGCCTTTAAAGGCCAGGACACACCAGTCCGACTACCCGAAAATGGAGTTTGCCGATTCAGGCAGCTCCAGTCTTCCCGTCGCGGCCAAAAAAGTGCAAAGAACACACCAAGCCGACTGCTGACTTTCCGTACGCTCTGCGCTTGCGCGGGACGTAATGTCTCCATAACAGCAGGCGGCGCTAATCTGTATTGTGGCCCGAAAAAATACGGAAGCCGGAAATGATGGGACGGCTTTCTAGACCATAAACATAGATAGAAATACGTATTTATGGACCATAAAGAGCACAATTTTTGGCAGAGAGTGTCGAGCATGGTGTCGAGCAGTCAACAAGGGTTGATGCATGTGAGTACTCGCTGAACGAAACAAACAAACACATTAAAACAATGGCTAGCTGTTGTTAGCTGTTTGTGCTACCCGCCTCACTTCCGGGCTTCACTGATTCGCTAGACCTCCACAAATCAAATTGCTCTAACTGAAAGACTGTCCGCCGCCGATTGAACATGTTCAATCGCCTCAAAAAAAGCCCGACGACATCTACGACGACCGATTTCACGGCACACACCAAACAGATTTGTGTCCCCGCCCGTCAAGACTCTACGACGGCGATTATCGGGCCGGTGTGTCCGGGCCTTTAGGGAAAGCAGCGGTTTTGGAGACCTCTGTCTTCTCTGCTGTCATAGCCTCTTGTTGCCCTTTCTGTCTAATAATAAAAGTCCATAACATGCTAAACCTATATATGCTATACGTTTAGCATATACATACGTACGACTGACACCTTTGTGTAAATGTATAGTGTGAGCCCACTGTGTTCTTAACTACTGCTTAGAGGTGGATTGTAGTGTGGGATTGGGACACAGCTGCACTGGGATTTTACTACCCGCAAAATAATCGTAATAAAAATTGATCATGTGCCTTGGAGTTCATGAGGTCATCCCTGTGGCCTTCGAATTTGTGAGAGGGAAGAAGGATCTAGACAGTAACAGTCGGGTCACTGACCTGTGGTGCTTGGACAGCTAATAATAAAACACATGGCAGCTCCTTAGACTATTTACAATGGTGTAGAGTTTTCTCAGACTTGTATGAAAACCTCAGAAATGCAAGATGTCCATCCAAAATAATGGTTCGGTTACACTATACGTACAGTATATCTCTAAACACAAGGCGATTCTCATTTATACATTTGGTCTGACCTACATACAGTGCAAACCTATGGTATGTCTTTCATTTACACAGCAATGCAGGCAAACGCCTCCAGGTGAACCGAGACGAGCTGCCTGACACCCAGCTGTCAGTTTAGCACGGAGAGACCAACTCCTCACTGGCCACTCAAAGCACACTTCTGAAAATGACTCACACATTTACTCAAGGGTTGCATTCTTAAGTTGTGCTCTCAAGGTGAAATGAAAATGCTTGGCTAAATAAATAATTCAGTGTCTTCCCCTCCAAGAAGAAAAAGAAAGAAAGAAAGAAAGAAAGAAAGAAAGAAAGAAAGAAAGAAAGAAAGAAAGAAAGAAAGAAAGAAAGAAAGAAAGAAAGAAAGAAAGAAAGAAAGAAAGAAAAAAACCCTCACTGGCTTTGTGGAATTATTACTTCAAAAAGGTGTTCCTTAACTGCAGTCTTGATAAAAAATTCTCGGATGAATGGACCGAACATGTACTTCATGACCCATCTATTATCCATTAGAAAAATATTTTGAAAACCAGGGACCATAGATCCTGAATGACACAATGACACTCCTCACAGTACACCAGTATGCCAGTGGCAGCACAACAAATAATTTATTTCTGCCAGTCGTGTCTTTCTGCACAAAAGAAAGTATGCACATATACATGGACCAGATGCTAATGTTTGTGAAGGAGGTGCATACTGTGCAGTACCTTTCTATGCTGTAGCTCAATGGTATTTCGATTAAAATCTTACTGGACACTTATCTGTCCAGTAGCAAATATAAAACTGTAATTTAACATAATCATTAATAATTACTGTTGATCTCATGATTTGAATGGACTTTTTCCAAACCAAAGGCGGCTGAAGTTCTACTAACGTTCTATTGGGTTAGACAAAAAGTAAAATAGTTTCTTTTTAAAAAAAAAAATGTGTTGAGCTGACCCTTTTAGCTCTAAGCCCCCTGACCTCTGGGGCCGGATTATCCTGACCAAACAGAAATACTAAAACTTAGTGACCACCAAATCTAAGAAGCGCTACAAAATGTATTCAAAACACAATCATTGTCAGTAGCGATCTCGACGAGCAGGAAAATTACGCTGGGTAAGTCGTGTTTGGATATGTGTGTATGCTTGTAAAGCAAAGCCACAAGCTAAACCTGTAAAAAAAAATACGATATATCCACAGCTGTTGTTGTTGTTTATCTTGAAGTAAGCGCTAGCTGTAGCAGGGAGAGCGGCGACGTACACAGACTTATGCAGTGATGTCATGACGTGGCTCTCTCGCCCGTTGGAAAATGAAACCGTTTCTTAATAGGTTAGCAAGTTATACCAATTGCGAACAGGCATTAGCAACATTCCAGCTCTGGAACCTGGTTCACATTGGTGAAAGGGAGGTTGTCAGGTTTAACCAAGCCCCAACCACAGCGAGTTCTACCAGCATCCAATGCGGAAGTGACAAAAATTGCAGTTCCAAAAACAGAGCAATTTCTCATTGAAAAGGCAGTTTTCACAGCTTTATTAAACATATTTAAGGCCTGGTCCAAAAAACATTGTAGTCAGTATGTTTAGGTCATATCCCCATGAAAACACTGAGGAGTGTGATTTATTTTGTACCAGGCTAGTTTTTATTCTTTTGGAGGTTGAAATTTATGAATAATTAGGGGTGCAGCCTCTTGAGTGACAGCTAGCCGCACGCTGGCCCTCACTTCGGCTAGGAGGTATACGTCAGCTAGATGGCTGTATCTCCCTCCTCTGTAAGAGGAAATGAGGCGGAGTACAAATCTGACAAGATGGCGAAGACGATTGGATGCAGCTGGAATAACTGAGGTCAACCCAGATGCTACATCCATTTTATATATTAGCCATGGGTTTAACATGTTTTCTTATCAGAGAATATAACCAAAACCTGTTCTCCCCATTTATATGCAGCAATCTTCACTATAACTGGAAACACTGCACAGAAGCACTAAACATGCCAACATAAATTCAGCTTGACGGTGATATCTTCAGTTGTCTTCAGTGTAGCGGTCCACCACTTCTTATTGTTCTCATCGGGCCCAAATGAAACCAACAAAAAACGAAAACCACTCCAGAGTTAGTATGAACCATTCCGGATGCGCCTGCTGTGAAGGCATCCTGCGTCTTTTTTGCTTAATGAATCATTACCACAACAACTCAAAGCAGTCATGGATGTTTGAAGGGTTCCACAGCTGAAGCTTTGTGGATGATGGCAGGGTGAAACATGACTGAGAGAACAGGAAGCCTCTGGCAGTGGGCAGCTTCCATCCAGGCCTGTGTGGGCACGATTTCATAAGGACTGTGGGCACCTGTGGGTGACTCATACATAGGCCTCACTGCTCATCTCGGGCAGAGTGACAAAAAAAATAACCTGACTGCAGGGATGAGAAGTCTGTGGGCCAGAGTTTCTCACCACTGTTAGTTACTTACAAGACAGGAGCTAGCTAACATACCTCCACACATTGCAGCTTCCTTCTTTTCAAGCAGGGTTAGCGTGGGTAGGATTTCGCTTTACAAATGGCTGTCTCAGTGATCCGGGGGTAAACCCTGTAAACAAGAGACTCAGGGAAAAAATAGACACAAAAAACCAGTTGAAAACACCTGGGGGTGTGGCAGGAAAATCAAAAACAGAGAAGAGAAAGGGACAGAAAAGAAAAGATATCTTCAGCTCAGTTTCCTAAACAAAGGTTAGAGCATCTCGTATAGTCTTCCCCTGGGCTGACGAGCTGCGAGGAGGCGGGGGCTCTGCCATGGCAATATGACTAGACAGCACACAGCAAGGTGCGGTGGGGGGGTTGAGGAGGCCATGCCGGATGCCATGTCGCCTCCAGTAGGTGCAGGGTGGGGGTTGTTATGGGGCTGCTGGGACATCAGTGTCACTCTGATCAGGCCGAGTTGGCGTGACGAGCCCTTCAGCGGCGTGCGAGCGCAGCATACAGCACGTCTCCCATAATGTACTTTGGATGTGGGCGTTTGTTTACATGCAGAGAAGACAGCACGGAGCTCGTGAAGGAAAAGACAGCACACTTCCGGGCGTAGGCGTAAATCACTGGGAGAAAAAAAAGGATGAGAGGAAAGGGGGGAAGGGCGACGAAAGGAGAAGTAGGACGAGTGGGACACGATGGGCTGGCTGCTCCCTCCCTCCCTCCCTCCCTCCTCCTCCCACTCCGTCTCTTCTGTCTCAGAGGAGATATATAGATGGAATACGAGCGCAAGCCGGCGCCTTCCACAAGCCTGCAAATGAAGACGCGACGGCGCCACGGTGACTCCTGCCAATACTTTACTGAGCTCTTGTCATTTACATACGACGTCTCCTGCGAGGCGTACTATACAAGCTCCAGTGCACAAGGAGCCAGACTTGGGGATTTCGCACAATCTGAATTGTTTCCTCATAATTATCTTCTTGGTGAATTGAAACATAATTCAGGCCCTGGAAAACAAAAAGTCTCACATAAATCCATACTGAATTGATTTTAAAGTGGAGATGCTGGCCATGGTTTGAGATGTCTGCCACCATCCAAACACAACTGGGTGAAACATTATTTAGTAGGCCTACATTTCAGTTGGTGGAGTTGGATGGTCGGGCGTACAAAGATTTGACCGGGCTTTGAAACAGGAGAATACGGACGAGAGGATTTGTTGATTAATTGACTAATTTGATAATTGCTAAACGGTTTGAGCCTTATCAAGAAGTATTTATTCTTATTTGAAAGAAATTAGTCTCTGGCATTTTGTATCATTGTTATTATTATTATATGAAATTTGTCAGACTAAATTTTATTTATTTCTTCTACAGAGAAATCGATGATAGAAATCATTTTAAATTGTACTGGCGTGCCAGTGTGAATTAACATTTTTTTAAAATATGTATTTAACCTATCTTCTTCTAACCTCAACCAAAGGCTATTAATGGATTATGTAAAAAGGCTGCGCAGAGACTTACTTGAAAAATAACATTTAGATATGGAAAATAATTGATTGAAATGGGAAAAAAATTGATTTTCTTTAGCTAAGATGAGAAGCAGGATACAAATCTGATGTCTATAGTTCAGAGTGAGCATAGCTAAAAATCTGAAAACCGACATTATTATTTAACCCACACAGGAAAAGAAATGTCCAAATCAGTGATATTCAGGGAAATTATGTGTTTAAAGGGTGTCTGTTTTTCCAGCGAACTAGTCCTTGGAGCAGTGACGCAGGTACCATTGTATTCTGAGTAACTCAATGCAGCAGTTAAGTGGTGGGGGACTTCAGGATGTGCACTATTATTTCTGTAATGTGTGTAGGCATCAAGCTAGGGAAAAGGGCTGACGGGTAAAGTTCAGCGTGGATCTGTGTGAATGATATTTGCATTAAGACGTATAGAAGCCTTTACACAGTGGGAGATGTAAAGGGGGCCTATATGTATAAGCAGTCTTAAGGTGCCACTCAACCTAAGTCAGACGTTACAGCAGCTATTCAAGGAGCACAGATACAGGGGGTTGAACTTTCACTTTATACCGCATGTATTGTCCAAACGCAGCCCATGGCCCGCGGGTGCTTCAGCTTTCTCAATCAATATTTCAGCGCGCCGAGGCATCACTCAGCCTCCATCCACCTGGAGAGCTGCCAACATCCAGTTTCAGGACTAACATCAGCCTACAGTGCATGGCTTCTGCCCACACACACACACACACACAAACACACACACACACACACACACACACACACACACACACACACACACACACACACACACACACACACACACACACACACACACACACACACACACACACACACACACACACACGCACACACACACGCACACATACACACACATACACACACATGTATGAGTGGTCAGAAACCCAGCTATATCACAGCTATCCCTGTTTTGTCTTGCCAGGTGAAATCATCCATAATAATATGCCATGTGAAATATGGCTCTATGGGTTTGAAATGTGTCTGAACATTGTCTGTAAAAATGTAGATTCTTATACGAATAAAAAATAACACTTGACCCCACTGGTCAGTTCTACCAACAGGCATGCAAGGTTAGTACTTTCAATATGCATTAAAGGTCGAGCAAAGGTCTATGGATAATTCTGACGTTTTTTTGTGGATGCTAAACCGGTGCAAATTAGAGAAAAATATCGCGCCTTATCCACAGAGCACATGCAGAGGCGGAAATGCGCACATACTGCACTGAAACTGAGCCGACGGTGTGCCTGGCACATTTCAATATATTTAAAATATTTGAATATTCTAAATCGAGCTCAAAATTGCTTTCCTATACAAATAAGCTTCGTTGGAAATAGCACCTTATCCTAAAAGGCCAGGGCTTATTGCAACAGGCCGTTTTAGTGGAGCAGTTACCGCGTGTGAAAGGTGTGTACTAAATTGGCGCAATCTTTTTTAAGTCTCCCTGTCTCTCTTCAACACTCGTGAGTTTTACATTTTATTGAATTGATAATAAGTCCTATTATAGGGAAAATCTACTAGAAGTCAAGTGGGTTGTGTACTTTTCTAGGAAAGGATTATTTAATAAGGGCTGCTTTAATGAAATACGGGTGGATAAAATACTCAAAATGTTGCATCACATGCTCCAGCACAGAAGTGGGATGAGAATGTCCATGTTGAGGTTGTTTTTTAAATAGTAAGCAATGCAGCGTCTTCGTCATTTTCTCTTTTCTTTCTCGTGCAAATTCCTTAGTGGATGTGGTGCTAAAACGGGGCGGATTGCGGGCACAATTTTGCCACGATTCACGGAGCTATTAGTGCAAAATCCATTCTTAGTAGATGTGGCCCTATGTTCCTAGACAGCAGTTGAGTTCTCTAATGGTTAGATGCAAAGTAAATGCTGAACATTTAACTCACTTTTTAGACACACTGCTATTTTAAGTGTTACTGTAAATCCTGTCCACTCTTGTATCGGAATCATTGGTTTAAGGGTGAGGTGAAGAATGCAGTCCATCAACTGATGTCTGATTTTGAAGAGCAAGACTAATTGCTAATTGTAATGTTGGTTAGAAGACCTGAAGGTTCATTTTAAATACTGTCAATTTGAAATAGTCCATCTTCAGGCCAGAAATAAATCCCAGCTTCCTCTCAAAATGGTTTCCTTTCAGCCCCGATACAGAAAGCTGGAGTACTTCACAATATCTCATTTAAAGAGGATTACATCCTTTTCTCCCCTACGAAAGACAGATCATCCTTACAAGAACGCTACATTTTTCATTAGAATATTAGACTTACTTGAAAAATGAGTCTAATATGAAAAGAAAGTGAGCCCCAAATGAAAAGAAACACGTCTGGCTGGAAGTGGTTTGGTTGTCACTCTTATATCCCAAACACATGTTGTGCTATTATTCCTGATTCATTTTAAGGGCACAGTCTTTACAACTAAAAGGACACCTTCCATTTGTATTGGACAATCAATTAAGATTAAAAATGAAAAACGTTGGATACAATGTAGCAATAGTCTTATTCCACCACCTCCATCACAGAAAGAATGGCAGTAGCCTTTGGCATTTTACAATACTCCTATGATCTAATTATTCACACCACTGCTATTAGACTACTCAAACTGTGCATATTAATTATGTACCCATTAAAAATACATTTTTCAAATGTGAGCCGAATGCGAATTAAGAATTGATTCAGGTTGGTTTTACAAGAAATATGAGATTACATTAAGGCAACAGTTTTATGCAGATTGGGTGATTTTTCATAATTCGTTTTTAATTAAGCATTTAAGCTTTCTGACCCTGTAATATACCCACTAATTAACTGTGTCTGATGTAGCATGCATTGTGGTGGGATGACAGTGGTGCAAGGTGTGCCAGGCTGCTCTGAAATGTTCCGAAAAGACAACTGTGATCTCAACGCACAACAACGCTGCTTAAAGTGTCGGTGTGTTTTGACAGAGGCTGGTTTGTCCCCTCTGTCATGCTGTAATCTCATAATGGAGACGGCCACACTAATCCATGCTGTGAAAAGACTTTGATGTAACTGTCATGGAGTCATTCCGTCTGGTGTTGTGCTTCAAGTCAACAGTTCTTCATACATATTTCTATACCTTTACATTATCCACTGTACAGTATCAGTGTGTGTGCAGCATGTGTTACTGCAGAGAGGTACCATGACAGACCTGCCTGGAGGACTGAGGTGTTCCATTGTATGTCAGCAGTTGCAGAGAAATAGTTTGCTAGAAACATCTGCTCGCATCAAAATGATGACGTGAATAGTGTGGTTAATTGGGTGGGATGAAATATTCAGATGCCCGTCCTACTGCTTCAGGAATAAACATCTAGGTTAATGGGTCCTTTCTCCCACTGTCTCAGAGGCATGACTCTGACCGAATGAAATTGTGTTTCTTTCTGTCTGTTTGATGCAGCCCTACATACTAAGATACTCTTGAGCTTCAGCTGCTGTCATTTTGGATATGAAGCCAGTTAAAAGCACAAATCAGAGCTCTAGCCAATTCAGAAAACCTTCTAAATAGTCTGTGATCTGTGATCTGTGAATATCTCCTCACAATCCACTGTGTATGCACTTAAAAAAATCCAGTGTCAATACACAGCCCAGGTTCTGTAAACGGGCCTGTTGCTAGCTAAGGTTGGCCCCCTTTGTTTACATTCCATTTCTTTACATATCCGTTTACAGTGTCTAGGCTGTGTATTAACATCCACTTTTTTTTTTCATCGCACACACAGTACGTACAGGTAACGGATCGTGAGGAGATATTCACTGATTCAGAAAAAAATATTTATTGACAACAAGCGTTCTCCAGAATTGCTGACTCCACCTTTAACGTCCAATACATACAGCACGTTACATATTATATATGTATAGCATATTTCCATAAAGTAGGGGAAGGTGGGGTGATTTGTGCAACTTTTTACTCAAAGTGATTTTAAAGTGAGGCCTTGACAGTTAAGTCTCCAACTCAAATATGTACATATATTTCAGGATGTTGTGCATCCCTGGCAATAAAAACTTTGGATCTGGAATAAACTGTTTAAGAAATATAGCTTTCGGAAAAAAAGTTGTCTTGTCGCACAAATCACCCCACGTAGTGGGGTGATTTGTGCGTCATTGTGTCACAATGACAAAGTCACCATCATCATCTTTCTGGCCATCTGAACTCTCATCAGTGGTGTCGTTAAGTGGAATTGAGATGTCACTCTCTTCTGAGCTACTGTAGACAATCACTTTCTTTTGGTGACCAGCGTATACAGCCATGCCACTGGCACAACTCTCAGAAATGTACTTTGCACTAGTTGCTCCGTGCTTGTGGAACCAACTGCCACCTGACAAATGTGATTCCCCCTACATTACTGCCTTTAAATCAAGGCTCAAAACCCATATGTACACCCTGGTGTTTCCTCCCCATTAACCTCTGCACTACTTACTTACCTCTGCACTACTATCTGTGTTTATGTGGATGTATGGGCTTTACGTCTTTTATTTTGGTTATTGTTATTTTACCTTCATTGTTTACCTACTGAATGCACTATGTACAGCACTTTGGATAGTGCAAACTGTCATAAATGTGCTTTTATAAATACATTTTACTTACTTACTTACTTATAACTCACCCAGGCCCTTGCGCACAAATCACCCCATCCCCAGAATTTTGGATAATAGGCATGATGCAGCAATTTAGGGTTGACATTGTGCTAACTATATAGACTCAAAGTGTAGCATACCAAAGCACTAAAACATGTGTCAAATGTTTTCAAACGTGTCTATAATTGTTCAGACACAATAATCAAAAAACCTTGATCATGGAAATTTTACTTTGAAAGGCAAAACACAGTTTTTTGAGCTTAAATGTGCTTATATCTTATTCCTTGTGTCTCCCTTCTTTACAGGATGAGTCAAATGGATGGCTCTTCTTAAATATGTGGTCACATTTCCAATTTCTTCCACGGTTTTCTAGAAACAAGGGGTTTTGCAACTTCCAAAATGCACAAATCACCCCACCTTCCCCTATACAGTATGTGTGAAAGTTATAGCGACAGCATTCTGCAGGTGGAAGAAGAACAGTATACAGTAAAAGGATAGTGATAACATTTCCTCCGTGGTGTTCCATCATGTACAGTATGTATACTGTATATGTTCTCTCAGTCCTCTTAACTAGACGCCCTGCCTGCCTGGACATATAGTGACAGACTGAGCGAGTCAGTGAGTGAATGGCGGCATAATTAAAGCGACAGTAGGATTGGCCAGATAGTCCCTGAGCGCTGGGGCCGTGACAGCAGACCCACTCCGGGGTGCGGAGTGGCCCTGGCTGGAGCATTTGAAGGACAGAGGACCAGCAGCCTCTGGGGCAGTGTGCGGGGGGGAAATCGATGAGTCTCTCTGGCAGTCACACAGTCATTAGCAGTTGGTGCTGAGACGGAGGGACAAGTCACATGAATATTACCACTATACGACTGGAGGCACAGACCAGAGGGGAGTGAATAATATCACCACCAACCTGTAGCACCGAATGCTATCCGGCAGTCATCAGCCTTAATATGAAGCTCACGGTGTCAGAAGGCACTAACTAAACTATACAACATTTCTCAAGGCAGTAGTTTGTAGCGTATAATTGGAACATTTACTAAAATAGTTTTAACATTGCATTAGGTACAACTGGTGTTCATGGCAGTGTGTACAATATACCGCCTACTTAAAGGAGGACTCTGCCTTTTTTTTCACATCAGAGTGTGTTTACTGGTGTGGGGGAGTTTTGACTGCATATGTGAAGTGGTATAAAGCCTTTAGTTTAACCAGATGGAGCCGTGTGAAGTCTGGTAAATGTCGTCAAGTGATGTCACTTGAGTCAGCATCGGTCAAGACTGAACACCACAAGAAAGAAGTTGGCTTATACCAGACCTCTGCAGCTGGCTGCTCATCTCTGCTGATGCTACATACAGTAGCTGCTACGAGCTTAACCCTCCCCAATCTCCCACCTAACTGCCAGAGGAAGAGTTGCATAGAGCTGTTAAGCGGAAGTTGCTTACTTCCGGGGCATGGGACCTATCGGCTCCAAAAATTACAACGGTAGTCAATGGAAAGAAATGTATTATTTTCTGGTCCCAGTCATGAAATGCCTTCGATTACACATATGTTTTGTATGGATTTAGATGGTATTTTTTCGTGCAAAGAATGGAACAATTTAGCGAGTAGAAGCTGGATACGGTCAGGTTTTGTGCAGAGCGCTTTTGTGGACTACAGCTCTTCGCTGCTCTTGACACTTATGATATACGTCACCACCACTGGCACCTGCTTAGCTCAGAAACATGGCTGTGTCTTTAATGCACTTTACCGCCTTCTTTCAATGACAAGACAAAAGTCGTCAGCGTGGCGAAAATCACTACACAAGTGGACATGTGGAGTTTCAATTACTCGAGTGGGGAGATTGTTGGCGTTGTCCACGCCAGCCATTAGCATTAGCATTAGCACTGTCAGTCGAGAAGTGGAGGGAATGTGTTGAGGTGACGTCACAGAGGCGACAAGACTTGTAGTTGTTCTCGTAACATTTTTTCAAAAGCCGTTAGACGAATAATCATACAACATACCGTCAAACTCTTCACATGAAAAATTATCATTTAGACCCATACAAAACATATATGTAATCCAAGGCATTTAATGACTGGGACCAGAAAATAGTAGATTACTTTCCATAGACTCCCATTCATTTTTTTTCAGCCGATAGGTCCCATGCCCCGTAATTCCGCCACTTCCGCTTAACAGCTCTATTGTGGGTAGCATGGAAACCAGATGGAGGAAGACTCCATGGAATAAAAAAATAATTAAATCTCAGTTTTTATTGCATTTTACAAGTACAGCAATGTTGTATTCTCCATTGCTAAATTGGATTACCCTTTAAATGAACACTGCAATGACTTTTTCAAAGACAGGGGTTGACACTAAGGTTTCAAAAGTACAGGTAATGTTTTACTTGCCCGAATGTCGTGTTTACTTGCCCAAAAAAAACTAAAAGAAATGTTGAACAGTGATATATACTTATTAAAATATACATTTTAGCGAACCTTATCTCTTAAATGCAAACACTGCTTACTTGTCTCATCCTGACCACATACAACCAACAACAATTCATATAAGCCTAGATATCATGACATCACACATACAGCCAAGAGCTTGGTCAGCAGCGGCAGCGGCTTTTTTTGGAGACGGAGTTGAAGCGGGTTGAAGGAGTTTCTTCAACACAGTCGAAGGTACAACACTTTAGTTAAAGATGACCTGACTCTACTCGATATTTAAAATTACATCATGTGCCCTACTGGACTCCATAGCGGTATCGATAAGCTCAAACGTTAGGCCTATTGATTTCTGGGTTTTGAATATAGCGGAACCAGGTCCGTATAGCTTAATTAGAGCCGGCTTTCGGAACGTAGACAGCGAAACTGCACGCACACGTGCTGTGTTGTTTGTGTGTGTGTGTGTGAGATAGAGATAGAGTGCGAGAGAGAGAGAGAGAGAGCCTGATGCTGCTGGCTGCCGGCTGCCGCTCGCAGCTGCTCAATTGCAAATATAGCATATCTATTTTGTGTGGGTTAGCGGGAAAAAAATTGTTTTGCGGACTCTAAAACACATGAATAAATAGCCTAGACTACTGCCAACCCCTCTAAAATCCACTTGCCCGTCCGGGCAACCAAAAAGCAATCTCAATTTACCCGAACATTATTTATACTTGCCCCGGGCAACCGTTAGTGTCAATGGCTGTAAAGACATTTGTTACCTTTTTAGGCTTTAATGTAGAGCAGGTTAATGTATGTTCTGCAATTCCTGGTAAATAAAACCCCAGCAGTAGGTCCTAAGTAAGTAGGTATATCATACCTGTTAATCTAAAGTTAAATTGTATTTTATGAATATATTACAATATCATTAAACTAAATCAAAACACAGCAGCAACAAATTAGTTTTTTTCCCCCTAGAGATAATAGTTTGTTGCAGGACTAGAAGTAGTGGACTGTCTTTGATGATGTATTTTCCCCATTGCAAATGTATGTTATTCTTCAGCTTTATGATACCCTTAATGTTAATATTATAATATTCCACTGATCTTTAAAATGAAGTCATACGTAAAGTTTCACAATAAAAAAGACTAATGTTCAGCCTCATAATGCTTCTATTAAACAAACAGGAGGAAATAGTGCATTGTGGATGATCCACATTTGCTGCTCTAGTGAGTATTTGGGGCAGCAGGACAATGTGTGTAGGATTTAGTTTAAATTCAACAGTGTGTGTGTGTGTGTGTTCATGGTGATGAAGGACCATGTCACCCAGTGCATCAGTGTGGCTCACTGATGTGTCTTTAATGGAGCTCAATGGCTCAGGGGAAGATATACTTGTACATCCGGCTACCAAAACTTGGTTGGGTTTGGGTCTTTGCCCTGGATTTGTCAACAGAAAAAAATAGAATAGAATCACACCAGATTTAAGTTTTGTCAGAGTAACGTTTGAGTTGAAACTCTACCTCCAGTCTGCTGTCAGCCAAGTCATTTGAAGCTCTATGATTGGTTTCCTTCCAAAATGATACGTACAGGTTGAAACTGAGTTTTTGTAAATTCAGACCCCTGTACGTTTTTCCAATACCTAGATACCTAAGCCTTCTTTTAATGTATTTACCTTTGTAGACTTTTTCTTTTAAAACTTTCATATAATATGTTGATCTTCTCAATTTTCCTGCCACACTGTAGCATCTCTGTCCAGCTCTGATACCTCTGCCTTCTAAAGTTAACCATGTTCATACAATACAAAACAACCAAATTGCTTGACTGAGGAAAAATGGCTCAATGAGGCTCAGGGCAAAGCAGCCCCCTCTCCAATATTGTTTCTGTGTCATATGCAACAATGGGATGTTATTGCACAGTCTAGCTGCAGTTAATTAACCAGACAGCCAAATAGCCATGGCAAAATAAAGACAGCCAAAGTCACGTCTAGCTGACGTTACTTTGAGCTAACACCTGTCTAACACATACAATAATGACATCATCTAATTTCATACATAATGACTGTATTTCTGATTCATCCCACATAATGCAAATTCCTACACAGTGTGATACGAACCATTAAGTAAGTCCTCTTCAGTCACAGGTCATATGCCTCGCTGACTAATTGATTTGATAATTGAGAGATACAAACGCAATCAGGCCATCTTTTCTCATAATGGGAATTCACGCAAATGGTATGAGAGGCACACATGCAGGTCCCAGGCCATTACGCTAAAATTACCTCGATATGAGCCATACGATTGGATGGGCTTGTGTTGCTCCCCCATTCTACTTCCTGTGTGTTTGCGGCAATGATTCAGACTGAATCATAATGAGATTAAATTCAATTCGTCAAAATTCTGCTCACATTAGCTTCACACAGCGGACTCTCATTATATCCGCGGCTGCTTTTAGTGCAGAGGCAGGATGAAGCTTATTTGAAGATTGTATTGATTTTTTTTTCTTCTTGTTTGAGAGAGTGTTCAACTGGAAAGCAGCAGCCAGCCTCAACACACCTGCTCAACAAAGTGCAACCATGTTTCCTCTGTAATACCAGGTTCCAGATACAATATATTGACAGTTCAGTGAATAAGAAGCTTGAATGGACAGCTCAAAGCAATTGTCCTCTGTACCCGGCCTGCAGTGTTTATTAGTGTGGACATTGCTTTCTGGTGCTTGCTTAACAGGCTGCAGTAGGAGCTGATGTGACACTGCAGCGTTTAACGGCTTATGATGTCAACTTTTTGCCAAAATCCGAGGACTGCGATGATTCTGAGAAAATCCACACAAGCAACATGTCTGCATGTAAATGTCCTGTTTCTTACGATTATTATGTTTTGCTGACATTTTTTGTCATGTCATTGATCTATTTTAAAGCAAAGTACTTGGCTTGCATTGGTTTTGCATTACAATAGTACACAATTATTATTATTTGTATTTTTATATAAAGATTAACTAAAAAAAGCAAAAGGAACTCTCTCTCTCTCTCTCTCTCTCTCTCTCTCTCAGACTTCGTAACACATTCAGTCTCATAAATATTGGTTAGATAAACCTTTAAATTTGTCACATGGCCAGACAACCCAGAAGAACAGTCTTTTTATGGATTTAAAATTAATATCTGAAAAAAACTATTCATACCATTGCAATGAGCACTAACATTTTCACCATTAATTTAAAGAAATCCCTGCTTTTAAATTGATACAATTCATTATATAGAGGTGGTGCTACAGACAACATGAACAGCCATTCGTTCTTCAGGCTTCTCGGTCACCGTGTCACACAGTGAAACACATGACTGATTGTTGAAATACTACATCATGTACTATGGTAATGACTGTTTTGTTCATTTTACTGCCAATAACTTTTCTCAGAAGCCAGTCGGAATTGTCAAGATAAGTAGTTTATGTGTTATGGACAAAGTGCATATGTTTGGGTGTGTGTGTGTGTGTGTGTGTGTGTGTGTGTGTGAGTGTTTGAGTGAGTAGTTGAGTGTGTCTATCTGCTGCAGATACCGATCTTGCAAGGACGTATGGAGGGACAGTGCAAATAATCAGTGTTGCAGTCGGCACAAGCATGTCTACACAAACACACACATACTGGACTCTGACCTCGGGGTCTGCCTTTGTTGTGTGGAGAATTATTAATGTGCTGAGTTGGGTGGCGGTCTCCTAGTTAACTCATTATTAATGTGTGCTGTGTGTTGTATTGCTCTCCTGCTTTCCTCCACTCCTTTATGCAGTAAACTGTGTGTGGATGTGTGTGTGTGTGTGTGTGTGTGTGTGTGTGTATGTGCACGCATGTGGAATGTAAAACTCTGTATTTGCTGTTTGTCGAGGGAGCAGGCTGACTCCTGTGTGTGTCCGTCTCTTTGTGTGTAGGCGATGTAGTGCAGTATCAGTGTTGCAGTGAGTGAGCAGAGTAAGTAGGCTTGGAGAGTGGCCGTGGTAAGTTGACTAGCTCAAACAGTGGTGGACACACGTGTTGGCTCACCCACTCACTGCTCCTCTCTGATGCCTTTCAACAGGCACTTGATGAGTGAATGAGGGAAGTTACTGACAGGCAGACAGTCTAACTGCTCCCACACACAGACACACAGAGGCTAAGTCAAGGGCGCTGCTGGAATCAAATGTCCTCTCCCTTGGCAGTGACATGAAGGCACACCCAGCCCATTATACATCTACGGCAAAGTGTGTATTACTATTGTCACTGCATACACCTTAGAGCACAACTATAAAGAAGGTTATACAGTTCTCATGAAAGCTTTCCGTTTTTCTAGAAATTGCAGGCCTGAGGCACGGGTTAGGTAAACTACATTAGGCCCTTCATTAAACTCTACTCTAACTTTTGTATTATCCAATCAGTCAAGTGGTGATGACTACATGTAATATGACAGCAGTTCTTTACTGAAAATGCTCAGGTAAACCCACTGCACACTGCCTTCTGAGAACCATTCATACAACACAAAATAATGCAACTAGCTGGTGAACAAAGTGTAACATTTTGCACCTGAAGAGCAAGACATTTTCTTGCAGGAGGTGGTGAAGACCAGAGCTTAAAGAGAGTGTTGTTTGGACTAACATTAACTAGGTGATCAAAAACAAATGGCAATGATTATGTTGTTCCGTGTGTGTTAGGCAACTTATCTGCTTGCACATCTGCCTTAACAAATTCAGAAGGGTGACAATAGTAAATAATCATGCCCCATCAAGTTCTTGTTTTTAGCTTAATGCCACCCCCCCCCCCCACACCCCAAAATAATAAATATAGTAGACAAAATATTTCCACAGCATTACATGGTAAATGCACTCCACTTATAAAGCGCTTTACCCTGTTTTTTTCATAGACCCAAAGTGTTTTATATTGTTTTGTACACATTCACCCCCAATCACACAAACATTCATACACCGATAGCAGCAGCTACTGCGCAGGGTGCAAGCTAACTGTCGGGCGCACTTTTGGGTCCAGTGTCTTGCCCAGGGACCCTGCAACCCAGTGGACGACTACCATACCCGCTTAACCAAAGCCGCCCATCTTATAGATGAAACAGGTCAAATATTCTGTTGTAGCTAAGCTCTGAATTTGTGTGACACTTGAGCTCTGTCTGTCTGCTAACATGATGCAAGAAGAGAAGAATAGAGCCCAGATATGATGCATGGAGAAACATTGTGTTTCACAAGTAATTTGGTGACCCACTGACTATTTCTCTTGCACCACTACCAGATCAAAGATTACATTTACCAGATTATTTGGTTTATGACAAGGTACCTGCAAAACTAATGACATCGAATTGCCATCAGATTCAATTTTACAAAGCTCAGCATCTTTCATTTTTATATTATTGTTTGTTAAATCTCCTGAAATATACCTTTTTCATAGGAGAAGTTCAGGTGTAATTAATAACATTGAACATGGCTGCATTCCACTTAGGTGAGCTAGCTAGAGGTTCCTGCTATTGTGCATGCTGGCTTCTGTCATGGCTTACTGGAAACACTTAAGGGAGTTGAGCCATTGCAAAGGACATGTGCTTCACCTGCGCCTTTCCTGCTAAGTCAAAATGTCTACTGTGAAAAAAAAAAGTTTCACAGTAAACCCCAATAAAATACTGACAACATTGCCTCTGACTTCTCATTTAAAAAATTCCCAAATGAGACTTAATTTTCCACACCTTCTATTAAGACACTTTTTTTTATCTGATGCCCCCTATCAATAGGATGACATCATTTCATCCATCCATCCATCCATCCATCCATCCATCCATCCATCCGTCCATCCATCCATCCATCTGTCCATCCATCCATCCATCCATCCATCCATCCATCCATCCATCCGTCCATCCATCCGTCCATCCATCCATCCATCCATCCATCCGTCCATCCATCCATCCATCTGTCCATCCATCCATCCATCCATCCATCCATCCATCCATCCATCCATCCATCCATCCATCCATCCATCCATCCATCCATCCATCCATCCATCCATCCCCACCCACTCCTCCCTATGTGGACTTTGTTGCTCTATGATAATCACTTGACTTCTTCTTTTACCCATCTTTGTTACTTGAATACAAACCTTTTGTTTAGGGTCAGTTCCCAATTCTTATCGAGAAGGCAGCCACCCTCAATGCTTCTGTAGCAAGAGCCCTGTATTAGTAATTACATTTCCTCGTTAAAGATGAAAATATAATATTAAGAAGAAAGAATATAGATACTCTCATTACTTTATATCCATTTATAAATTATTGACCTAAAAATGAAAATAACATCAAGAAGACAGGGCCCATATTTGGACTCCAGCCCCACATGAATGCCGCTACCTTTTTACTCATTCATTCATGATTGTGGCGTTCATGATCTTGGAAGGTCAGCAGGCTACTTAGTGCAAGCATAGCCACAGGCTAATATGACTGGTTTGAACTTGGAAGGTCAGTTAAGCTAACTGGCAGAGTAGCCACTGGCTAGACAACATTGTGCAGTGCATTTCTCAGTCAGTGTTAGCACGTTAGAGCTACATCATCTGTCTTTTTCATTTGGCTGTGCACACTGAGTTTGAACCCCTTTTACACCACAGCAGTACAGGTGTGCTGAGAGGCTACAGAGAGAGGCCCCTCTGTCACCCTCTGTGTAGTGTAGGGGCCAACATCTAGGGGGAGGGTGGGACTATCACATTGCACATGATTAATGCAGGGCTCTTGTCTGCTAGAAGCGGTGGTGAAGGAGACTCTATGCCTTCAGGCATCAACAGACCCGCTTTCCAAACTGGGAATAGGCCCCCTCTCTGCATGCTTGACCGGAGGAGTTGTGGGTGTTTGGTACCCGTGCAAACCTACTGTAGTGGTTCAATACAGAGATGAAAGGAGATGACCTTGAAAAGTTCAAAGGAAGAGTTTTCCTCCCTGCCGACCCCCACCTCTCCTGCTCTTCATCTTCACTCCCTGCCTGTCAAACTCTCCTTATCTTTCACTCTATTTTCCCCATTCCTTCACTATACTTCCCTTCTTAGGCTCCATCTTTCACACAAGTCCTAACTGGAAATTCATCTTGTTTTTTCGTTTTTCTAAACTTTTCTCTGCTGTTGTCTCTGTATCTTGCTCCCTGCAGGTCAATTCCAGGTCAACTGGCTTAAAAGCACTGGAGGCTTAGAATCTACAACCCTGTCACCATACAGGCCTTTTCCTTCACATACAGTAAACATACGGGGAGTGTACCGCCTGAATACAACGGGTATGAGACAGAAAAATGCTCAAGGCTCTGCATGTGACTGAAGATGACTTTATGTCATCACTTAATGAAAGCATAGAGTATTTCCTACAAAGTGCCTAATGCACAGTACATTAAGACAGGAATGTCCAAGGAGATCACCACATTACGGGTTGAACTTTAATGGACATGATGGACACAACAAGTGCTTAACAACACGTTAAGTCATTTGTGGTTGACTTTCAAAACCAAACAATGTTCGCAGTCATTGCCATAATAAAGTGTGAGAGCAAGGCACTAGGTCCATACACAACAAAGGCTATTATTAATCGTATTTCTAAATAATTTAAAATCAAATGTTCACCTGTATAATTAAATACAATGGTCAATTCAATACAATATATGTTTTTGACACCTTTACAAGTTTGCAGTGCTAAACACAGTAGCATGTAACAGCATGTACCCTCAGCTCAACAATGGCTACAACTTGACATAGGGACCTGGTGAACAGGAACAGACCTGTGCTGAGATAACGCAATTAAAACCAAGTCAGTGTAAGGGTTTGCACATCATCCGATAGGAGTTCAGGGTCATCCCACACACTGTCTGTTTTTTAATTAGCTAACGTGACTAGCATCACAACAAACACCACATTCAGTTAAGAGTGAGAAATAAGCTGTCACGACACATATAAACTAAAGTTACAACAGTAACATCACGAGTAGCCCATATTCCCCAACTTAGTTGTGTCTGGAACAGGCTCACGGGTCAGACAAAGGAGGGAGCAAAAACAAAACAATTGTTTAACCACAACAATGGGCTTTTGTGTCGTTGTCTCCTGCTACAAGGAGGTTTGAATTTCAGATCTCCATAAATCTCTTGGCTTTTTATTGAAAGGAAAGTGACGCAATTCAACCCTGGGTTCAAAACTTTTACAGTTTGTGTATAGTGGAAGTGATCACTGACTTTCTCACATGAAGCTATAGCTACTTGGGCAGACAGTATAATAACGCATTCATGCAAACAGGACTGGCAGGGCAAAATAATTTTTATAATTTAAAAGATTATTCAAATGGAGGTATTTTGATCTGCCATGTTTTGGGGTTGCTATATGTTTACACAACTTAGATGACTTGGTTAAGGTTAGGGAATGGCCATGGTGTAGAGATGAAAATAACTTTTGGTGAAAGATGGAATGAGAAACGTTTCAAAGGGAGATTTTTAGATATAAAGTATATATGATGCACATATTTAAGTTAGACAAGTGATATTCATGTGTCTGTGGTCTATAAATTACAATCAGGATACAACACTACAGGCTACTCATATTTCTTTTATTTTGGGTTCCTCGAGAACCATTCATAAAATACCAACCATGTTTTTCCTTTCAAAGACCACCACCATTTTTAGATTGTCCTTGTTGCTTTAATTCAGCGCTCGTCTTGGATTGAATTTAAGCCCGCCTCTGCACAGCGGCGTAATTAGATGGAGCAACCACAGCATATGGAGTGGCTGGCTGTCTGGTGATGAGTGTGCTCTCCAGTGACTGCTTTTCACTTTCATTTGCTTCAGAAAAAAGATTATGTCAAACATATGGGGTCAGCTAAAAAGAGGAGTTTAATTTGATATTCCAAAATATGATTATTCTGGGGCCTCTCCTGTCCCTCGCTGGATCCTCAAGCTCTCATTGGCTCTCAAATCCGACACTTCCTCCATGCAAAATGTTTGTGGATTGGAATATAATTTTTGAAAGGGGAAAATCCTTTTTTTGCAAAGCTTGTGTTCTCCATTCACCCACGCTCGACCTATTGTATTGTATGCAAGCCCGCACTCTCTCCCTCCCCTCCCTATGCTACGTGACACTAACATGATTCTATCTCTATGTTTGATTGAAACCATGACGAGAAAAAGTTGCTCCCAAGCATTATCTGACAGCATTGTTCGAGTATGTAGGTTGGATACCTGACACCGCAGACCTCTTTACATACTCTCAGACATAATGCCCAGAGGACGCATATAGGTATTACATTTTATAGGCTTTTAGGACAAGGTTGCTGACATGGAAAATGGGGCTTGTGTATTCATGCGCCATGTCTGCAATGCAGGGACAATACCGCAGAGCCTGATTCCCAGATAGTCTTCACTGAACCAATAGATAAAAACTTAAGAGCATTGTCCAGAGATAGAAAGAAAGCTGTGTGTGGCTCCTTTTTTTAAAGATATTTTTTGGGCATTTTTATGCTTTATTGATAGTGCAGAGACAGAGGTGAAATGGGGCAGAGAGGGGAGTGACATGCAGAGAACGACCGCGGGTGGGAATCAAACCCGGGTCTGCTGCTGGGCCCGGCCCGGGAGGGGGACGCCTTACCAACTGAGCTAAAGGCACCCCCAGCTGTGTGGCTCCTTGTAAAATGCTTCATGTTATAAATGCAATTAATGCTTGTGGGCGGCTTTGTTAAATGTTTTCAATTTAAATGATTTGCTATTTACATAATACATGATGACATGATCTTTTGATCAGGCTAGTGCTTGTCACACACTACCGGAGAAAAAAACAATCTCTTCAGGAATGAGAATGAGATATCTTTAATCATCAATTAACTAGAATTATAGCAGGAAAAACAGATGATTTTTTTTTCTTCCAATGATTGTTTGCTTAAGCTTGTGCTGCTGAACTCTTTAACAAATAGCAACCTAGCTTTTGACCAGTGATGCATTATGCATGTTTAGTGTTACAGCACAACGGTCTGTGGATAAAGGCCCCCGACATGATTCTTGGATTTTATCAGAGCAGAGTGAAGGTATCACCTTGCGTCAAATAAACTGGATTGTATGATCCGAGGTCATACAAGCGCAAAGCCTGCTGTTATACACACATAATTGTCAGCCACACCCTCCGCCCACTGTGAGGTTATCCGAAAAGCAATTCCTTTGATGGCCTTAACCCTTTATTTAACAATTTGTTGGCTGCTGGTTCTGAGAGCTGGATGTGATATGCAAAAATGGATATACAGTATACAACACACCAAATACAGTGTCTTTTTTAGATATCATGTTTTATCTACATGCCACTAAGTCGGTTTGATGGTTAAGGTAGCTACAGCTGTGAAAGCATTCCTTCTTGAAAAATATTTACTCATGTTCGACCCCTCTTTATAGTAAAACACACACCTTCAACATCTTGTCTAAAAGGCTCCAAAATGTATGTAGGCTAATAAGACCTGCTGGCCTTGATGTGACTGGTGTGGAAAGGTGCTCTTATAAAACCTTTTGGTGTGAAACCAACAGTGTGAGGCTTGGAGGTGTGGTCTTTAAATGACCCCGTGACAAGTGATTTGTGAGCATCACCTAGCTATAGTCTATAGCTAACGCCCCTCAGAGCGTTTTACGATTGGCTCATGATTGTGTGCGGCAAGATATGGAAAATGTCTGTGCGATCTCTGCTGTGGTGTGTAACAGCAATATGAAAAACAAAGATGAAGCAAAAAATGTTAACATCTTAGCTAAAATATGGTACATTTCTGGAGCCCTACATGTTGTGAATGATCACATGTCCACTCTTGGCCTTTAGATAATGAATGACTTTGTATATGAAGTGTGGTTGGTAACGGATTCGGCCATATTTCAACGTAGGGTTTTGTGGACTGACATCCTTGATGATGTCCTGGTTCTGGCAGCTGGGTGATGTGTGTGGGGTTGTTCTCAGGTTATCCATATATGACAGGCAGAGTTTAATTCATGGCTCTTTGTAACAACCTGGCACCACCTCTTTACCCGTCTGCAACCCTCTCCCCATCCATCTCACTGCCTGCCAGACCTCCCTGGCACTTCACATCTCAGCTGACTCCTCGCTCAGGGCTCTTGTCGGTATGTGGCGTATTTAAAGGTGGAGTCAGCAATTATGGAGAATGCTTGTTGTGAAAATCACTTACTTACTTATATAAATATATTGTATATGATATTTGATGGATACCTGTATGTGTTGTGTGTACACTAGATTTTTTTTAATTAAATGTTGAAACAGAAAGCCTAGACTCTGGGATGTTGCCTAGGCTGTGACTGTTTTTTTTTCTTCAGCGCATACTGACAGGTTGCAGATCATGAGGAAATATTCACACATTTTGCCAAAAAGGTGACTTTGACAACAAGCCTTCTCCAGATTTGCTGACACTACATTTAAATTCTTCATCTCTTACATCTCCTTTCCTTCAGAATCCCTTTCATTGTCTTTCATAGCACAGATCCTCCTTTCATCCCCTCTTCCATCGGCGACCCTCCTCATGTCTACCTTCACCTCCCCGCCCCCAGCAGCCTTTCTGGGAGAGACTGATAGACGCTCTCCAATATCTAGCTGGCATAAATCTTCCCCTTAGCCGGCCACAAATATCTCAGCTATGCTGATTTATAGGGACTGGCCTCACACTGTCTGCCTCAAAAGGGAGGCCACTGTGGCACTTGTTGTAGGCTGCGTGAAGATGGGATTGATTTCTTGATAGCGAGTCTTCAAAATAAGAGGGGCCGCCCTTAACGAGGTACTTGTAAAGAGAGGGTGAAAGAGAGAGAGGGAGAGAGAGAGAGAGAGAATTGAGTGTGTGGCTGAGCAGCACTGATGAGGAGCAAAAAGGAAGTCACCTATAAAAAAGGTCAGTGAGGCAGTAAACAGGTAAATGAGCATGGGATGGATGGAGAGGTGGAGGACACTGGAGCTAAGAGCTGAGCAGGCTGGCAAATACGTGAACCACACACACACACACACATACACACACATGCGCAATGTCGCGCACACTATCGCCTCCCTTTGCAAATGGCATTTCATACACCATGCAGATGTGTCTATGTTGTGACAAAGACAGCAATTTGATATGACATATTTCATTCAGACATTCATGATTCCCAGAACATGGATGCTAATGACTCTGTCGATCCCCTGCTGACTCTTCCTGTGTCAGCAGGAAGGTTGACATTTTTAGTTCCGGAGTCAGACGACAACTATTGGACATGTTGCCAATAAACAAGCAAATAGTGCGGACATTCTTCTGATGAGATTTTATTGATATTCTGACTTTTCATATAGCTTTTCATATATGTCTTTGTTTTACCTTTGCCTCGGCTGTACTTTGTGTTAACTGTTAATTAGCTAATGCTAGCATGCACACATTTAAATGGTAAGAGAAAAAGACGGGTAACTACTATTCCCTTTGAAATCTTAGAACAAGCAAAAAACCCACATTACTAACCTCCATTTTAAACTATCATGAGGTGAAGCAATTCACCTGCGTTCAACAGTCTCTGTGTGATTTGTGTGGAGCTATAGCACAGGCCTTTTGTGTTAACACTGAAGTAGAGATAAGCATCCCCCTTTCTCCTCAGCCTGGGTCGCAGCAGATAGCGCAGGCTGCTGAAGGTGCTTCTCTTTGTTATCTGAGCTTCCACAAGGCCGGGCTGGACCAGGCAGCCCATGTTAAGGTCGAGGGAGATAGAGAAGAGCAAGGAGGAAAAAAGTGGACGTTGATAGATATGTAGGAATAGGTAAGTAAATTGCAAGAGACATTTTTACGATTTGTATTTGTAAAAGATAAACTGTCAAATTTACAGTAGACATAAAGGTTGGTTTACTTTGTGTGCCGCCTGTCAAAACAGTTTTTATAATGTTGTTTATAAAAAAAATATACCAATTTTTGCAATACAATATTTTCAGGAAGAGGCCTACATGTACAGCACATATCCATTGTGATGTGTCCCGTTTATCACTGTTGATCCAAGAAATCATTTAAAATTACAAAATGTTATGATCACTGAGGCATGAACGCCAGACTGGCTGTTCAGAAAGAGGTTGCATTGCCACAATACCTATCAAAAGTCGAAGATGTTGGGCCACACATATGACAATAACACAGCCTAGAACCTGAATTCTAACATCATTCATTGTGCTGTTGGCAAGGTTACATGTCGGTCTGATGTTAGGGGCTTTAGAATACTGTGCATCTGTGGATCAGCAGTGGGTGAGCTTTCCTTGAACTCATCTATGTATGTTTACATTCAGGTTAACTACATGAATCTCAACATGAATGGAGGAGTGAAGTGACTGCACATATTGCTAACACCTTTTATGTAAAATAATTTACAAAGAATATATGTGAGTCTTTCTAAATGTCGATCCGTGAGGTTTAAGGTCTGGTCTATAGCTGCAGAATGACTGAAACAAAATTGACATTACTTGTTCAGTAGGTATGTATGGATCTGTGCTGTTCATGTTGTAAGCACATATTTATTTGTCAGTGTGACATGTCTGTAAATAGAGATTTTAGAGACAAAAGCCAGGCTATATGTTTGCCTCCTGCAGAGATAATATAGACCCTATACAGTATGTCTCATTGTGTCCTCCATCTTGAGCTCCTACTGCACACACACTTACACACACACACACACACACACACACACACACACACACACACACACACACACACACACACACACACACACACACACACACACACACGCACGCACGCACGCACACACACACACACCCTTAAGGGCTCACATGTGGGAAGACATAATGCAAGTGTTTATTGATTTTACTTATAGGTTTACAAGCTTTCCTCAATACTGAGTTCTCTTTCATTGCAACCTTTAATGAAAACCGTTTTTAGCCAAATCGCCCATTAAAAGGAAATTAAACCCCAATGTAAAAAGAAATTTTTTTTTACATATTGCCTATATATAGGGGAGAACGGGGTAATCTGAGCCACTTTTTACATTTGCTCCCCTCTAAGCGAGCTAAAAGGATTTATCACTCAAATTTACACATTTCACATTAATTCAGGATGCCCCAGCTGTGGGGTAAACTGAGACAGACCAGAACAATCAAGGGGGTAAAGTGAACCAGCTGGTAAACTGATCCACTTACTTTTTCCACTCTGAAACTACCATAACAACACATATTGTAAAAGTAAGAATCCTGAAAGCTAGCCACACATTCCAGAACTAATGTCGGACTACTGTAGTAAAAGAATGATGGGGTTTGGTCAATTAAGCAAAGCAAATTTTCTAAACACTTGAAAGTAACTCTGAACAAAATCAAATACAACCAGTGTTGCCACAGTTACTTTGAAAAAGTAATCCGATCACTGATTACTCGTTACTCCTTAAATAGTAACTTAGTTACTTTACTGATTACTTGATGTTAAAAGTAATTAAGTTAGATTACAAGTTACTTTAAACGTTACTTTACAGGTTTTGAAACCCATATATCTCAGTTTAAAACATGTACACATTAAGAATCGTTGAAAATATATAAAATAAAGATTGTAGGCTAGTAGCTGTTTTCAAAATAATAAAAATTATGGTCTAAAAAATGTAATAAAAAAAAACCTTTTCCCCCCATGAAAATAAATGCATTCCTCCAAAGTGCAAAGACAGTAGCAGTGTCTTTAAACGTAACGTGCTTGGACCTTCACTCTCATGCATTAATTTGACTTTTCTCTGCGATGTCTTATGTGTTGATAGACTGGGTGTGTGCGGCCACCGGTCGCCACGTGACTATAAGTTTCCAAGTTTTAAACACTATCTCTTCAACGTCACCGTACCCGAATCCTAAATATCCCCATAGCAGACGCTATATTTCATGGGGGGGAAAACGTTTGTGTTGCGCCACAGTTCAGCTTAAACTCGGCCGTAATGCTGCTGCACACACACACACACACACACACACACACACACACACACACACACACACACACACACACACACACACACACACACACACACACACACACACACACACTGCATGTCAGAGACGAGGGGCGCTACCAAAAAGACGAGAGGAGCGGTTGGAGCAGTTGGAGCGTTTAGAGACACATGCGCGCATATTTATTTACATTATATCGCAATCGCAGTCATTTGTGCAGTTATGTAAAATGTTTTACTAAGGAAAATGACAGAAAAAGTAACGCACAGTGACTTTGATGAGTAACTTTAATCTGATTACTGGTTTGGAGATAGTAACGCGTTAGATTACTCGTTACTGAAAAAAGAGGTCCAATGCCGGTAACGCGTTACTAAGTAACGCGTTACCGGCATCACTGAATACAACATATTATAATTCAAAAGGTTTTAATAAGATTCAAATGAAAGATAGAACCAGTTAGATTAGAACACAGTCTGGGGGTCAGAACACAGGACCCTTAGAGCCAGCTTGTGTCTGGGGGTCAAAGCATAGGAAAATCAGAACCAGCAAGAACAGCCTGGGACTCACAACACAGGAGAAGACCCAACTGGATTATAACATCAGCCTGTCATACTCTACAACTAGGCCTACTATCAGTGGCGAACTTAGCCATTTTGGGGCTCCAGGCGAACAGTCATTTGGGGGCCCTTGCATCTAATGTACCTTATATCGCGCACACTGAGATACTCCATACAAGGGATGAACAAAAGTCACTAGCTTTTTTTCATTTTGGATGAGACTACTCAGGTACGTGTCAGAGGCTTTCTTAGCTTGGATTGGTCTAAGAGGATCCCACATCACAGGGTCAAACTGAGCCATTAACTGAACCTGACACATGACATGTCCATTGCCTAGTCCTAGTTCATTAAGTGTGTCAGAGGGGCCACGCAGAGGAAGCTTTCTCTCTGACAGGAAGTTGATGATTGCCACTAACCTGGATAAAATTCTAGAGACCAATATGACTTTGCTTTCAATTAAATGTGTTGTTTTATTTTTTAAATACACAGTGAATTACAAAATAGCCTGTGTCCACAGAGTCTAGGCCTATTTGAAATAAAATCTTCAAATATTAAAAAAAAAATTAGGTTATAACCCTGCCTTCTTTAAGCATGGATAGTAGTGACTAAGTGTGCAAGGGAGAGAGAAATATACACAGATAGAGGGAGGAAGAGATAGCTTTATTTTGCTTTTTCACTTAAATTGATCATTGATGGCTTTAGACTGACTCCTGCTGTCGCAAGCCTATCAGCTGTTGTTCTGAACAGCTGTTACACATGGAGGTGAAAACGAAATTGAAACTTAACTATCGCCTGGCTGGGCTGACTTAAAGTGGAGCAGCCAAATATAGCTTAAACTAATAGGCCTAAATATTGTTACAAAAATACAGGCAATGTGTTGTGTGATTTTTGTCAGTAGCCTACAGTAGACCTAGAGGCTGGCCCCGATCGCCACTAACTGTTCTGTAATACACGATCGCCAATCACGTGAACACACAGGCGTCTTTTTTTTTTAGCATATATGCATCCAATCCGCTGTTCACGTGGGTCCCAAACCGTGAGGGTTGGTCCGAATGGACCACGGATCAACCGTGATCCGTTGCACCATTAATTATCTCCATCAGTTTGTTGACACACATTCACGTCATTAGCATAGCTGCTGGCTGAGCCAGAGCCACCTTGGATTGACAGTAGGAGCTGGAACGTTACCGGTTAATGATGTAGACCATGGACATGTAGACAGCTGTTCTTCCGTCTAAGGTCCCGCTGCCACCGCGCTGGGTGCTGTAAAAAAAGCTTAATAGCTTCAGCAGCTTTGATATTAAGTCCTGACTTTGGTCCTTCTTCTGTTTGTTTTGTGACCCGCTCTCGTATGTTCGCTTCATTTTGGTATAGGTAGGTTAGGTTTATCTCGTCTCTCTCTTCTCCCGCTATTTACTTTTTTGGATTTACGCGTGAACGTGCAGCGTCTTGAGCGTAATGTGTAATGGAATAGTCCATGTAGTGCAGACTGAAGGGGGGTGCACGGTTGGCAGAAAGGCCGTCAAAACGCGAGTAATTAGACATCCCGATGATACTATTGTGAAGAGATTTTTTATAAAAAACAATAGATATGGGGCAAAATATAAAGAGGGCATTTTGGGGGCCCCAAAGGGGCTTATGGGGCCCCGGGGCTCCAGGCAATTGCCTGGTTTGCCTCAATGGACGGCCCGCCCCTGCCTACTATACATTCCAGCCCTGAAGGTTACAGGGAAAGATGAGAAGGTGCTCTTTCCGTGTGGTTGCCCCAGGTCGTCTTCCTGGTGTATTTCCTTGGCATGATGGCTTTTCTACAATGTGTATGACATGAAAATAAAACATATGTCATGTGATATTACATTAAAATGTGTTTAGTTTAGTTTAGTTTATTTGTTTATAGATTCGTGGACAGTCCCCTTTGAGAAGGAGCAGCTTTAGCCTATTTGGCTAATTTCCAGCTGTAGTCCCCGGCCAGTTGTCAGTAGGCAACCTACAATACATAACAGTAAAAAAAAAAATTAAAAAAATACAAAAAAATAAGACTAAGTTTAAGACTAAACTTAACTTGTGCCTCATGGTGGGGGAAAGTGAGACAGTGGCTCACTTTCCCCCACCACCACAATTTGAGAAAAAACTACCTCTCTTAGCATTTCAGGCTAATCTTTAGCTAATATCATCACATGGTTTTTATATGTTGGTAGTTCATCAATACGTATGATAGAAGTTTTTCTACGTGAATACATTTGCTTTGGCACAACAGTTGATTAAGTTGACAGCAAGAAAATCTACTTTTACATGCAAAATACCTATTTTGGTGAAAAAAAAACATGCTTACCACAGCACCATGAGGTCCTCTCTTACAGGGCCATGGGGAAATGAGAGGGGCTTGAAACCATATATCTCACATGACCACAAATGTTTTCCGTTGCCTAGATACAGGGGGTGGCTCACATTACCCGATGCCTCAGATTCCCCGTTCTCCCCTATATATATTTTTTTTATTTTTGGCATTTTCAAGCTTTATTAGATAGTACAAAGTTGGGGATGACCTGCAGTAAAGGTCCACGAGTCGGATTTGAACCCGTGATCACTGCAACGAAGGCTGGAGCCAATATGGTACGCACTCTATCACCGGAGCTCCCACATATATTTCGAAAATGTACAGATACAGTCAAATGTGAATTCATGACCAATGTTATTGCATACTTAAATATATACTGTAGCCAATACATTGGTTCTGTGGAGAAAACATGAATACTACTGAACTTTAGCTGAAAGGTCAATAAAGTGGGAGCCAATGAACATTGAAATGGAATCGTTTTGTCCAACTCCTCGTTCCAAGGTCAAGGCTGAACTTTCATTCTTCATTTGAAAAAAAAGTATTGGCACATATCAATTTTAGCAGTGAATATAATCCAGGTAAATGCTCTGTATGGGGAGAGGTTAGAAAAACAACTTAAAGTCATAAAATGTGATGCTATACAAAATTAAAGGACTCCACAAAATGCTTTTGTATCATATGGAGTATAGTAGCATAGTGTCATATTCTACTTTCACTGATGCTTTACAGTAATATGAATTTATCTTTGTGTTATACTCAGTGTATAACACAAAGCCACAATATCAAACAAATTATTCAATCTCAGTGCTATCAAAGACTGTTAGGGTTGAAGGTGAGGGTTAAGATTCATTTTGTATTCATTTCAACAGTAAAAGGAATGCATACTGTATGTCTAGCGGTGATGAATGTCTTATACAAATTATTTCATGGTAATGATCCTTTACCCTTCCCGTACATACTGTAGTGTGGCTATTATCTTCAAATGTCAAGGATGGTGCAAAGGAATCACTGCGAGATGTGAAAGCAATCACAATCTAGATTCCTCTGAAATTATCCGTAGATATTTACCATTATGTGACGCTGTGATGGTCCACTGCTTGCAAGCATTTAGTTGGCGTCGTCAGACTTTTAACTTGTATGCAGGGTACATGCAACAACTGCTTTATTTACATGTATTTTGCTCTGTGTGTGTGTGTGTGTGTGTGTTTGTGTGTGTGTGTTTAAAACAATGTTGCCCGATTCCAAATATGTAGCAGGGGTTCTGGTGAGTACTGGTGAGCATTATTTTTAAAGATGGCCAGATATATGAAAATAAAACTCAAGTTTCACTGGTTACAATTGAAGTTGGTGTTTGTGTGCTCTCGTTTGCGTCTTTTTTGGAACATAAACTACAGGTGAAACTCATATTATTATAATATCATGGAAAGTGAATTGGAATTGAGGCAAGAATTCATGCAAAAGGGGCCCAAACCAAGTACTGAGTACATATGCATGATTATACTTATAGAGAGGCGATATTTAAAATCCCTTTTTTATTGATTTAATGTATTAATGTATTCATAAACTGTTAGCCATAATATTCAAAAATATTATAACAAATAAAGGCTTAAAATATCTCACTTTGCATGTTATGAGTCTATATAATATATTAGATTCACCTTAATTACTGAAATAAATGAACTTTTGCACGATAATTCTTTTACATTTTTCGAGTTTCACCTGCATAGCATTTTTCTGGAGACGTTCAAGGATTAAAGGGAAGATCCTGAAATCTAAAATGGGGAACCGTCTCTCAGTCATTGTTTGCAGCAGATGAAGAACAGCGCAGTGTGCATGTCTCATTGTGCATTTAGAAACCCACAGTCATGCCCTAACAAAAGCTGCAGTGAAATTGTTTATAGAAGGTTCTCCTGGATGAAATCCTTTTGTGATATAAAAAAGCTTGTGTGTGTGTGTGTGTGTGGGTGTGTGTGTGTGTGTGTGTGTGTGTGTGTGTGTGTGTGTGTGTGTGTGTGTGTGTGTGTGGGTGGGTGTGTTGGTGTATTTAGGTATGCTAGCGTGCATTTGTGTATTCATGCACGTGAGTTTACACAGCTGTCAGATACCGGGCAACAGCATAGACACGTATTGTTTGCGTTGCCGTGGCCTCCCTTTGGCAATGAAAGGCGCCGTGATATCAATTGTGCAGCAAGATTACAGCGCCAAAATCAAACAGGAAAGATTTCCTCTTTGTCAAACATTTATATCATCATTATGGAATTGGCTGCTAAATGCAAACAAATTGCTTCTTGAATTTGTGGACACATTACAAAGAAGTGCTGCTGTCTTCGCAACTGTTGATGACTGCAAAACAAGAGGTATTCACCATAAATCATGGTGGTGTAATACCTCCCGGACATAGAAGTTTTTTTTTGAATGAAGACATTTCTCTGATGATTTGAGTCGAGACATATGAAGCTTGTGGCCCCCTGAGATAGGGTGGGTAGGGAAAGGCAGTTCAAGGCCAGAAAACTCAAGCTAATTAGAAAATACTGTGCTGCATAGTTGAAATAACATTCTTCATGTCATCAAGAGGGGAAGCAAAAAGAAATGAATGGAAACCAGAATACTAGCATGTCTGCAATGTCGCAGATTTCCAAACAGACATGAGGGAAACTGTCAGACATTTTTGAATTAGCACTGCATTTTATATTTGTCTCCACACTTCACACAGGCCAAGGTAACGTTTCTGTAAAAGGGCTTTGATCCCAGAACCCACTTGGATAACAACTACAGGCAGTACACAAAAAATATAAAATATTAACTGCAGCTAGAGATAGACTTAGACGGTATATAGACAGTCCAGAAAAGCAGAAAGCCAGGTATCAGTAAGCTTCATATAGTGAAGCTCTTCCTAGCAGAGGAAATAAACGGTTCATCTTCTCAGGAGCATGGAAGTGCTCAGTAAAACTTTATAATAGGCAGAAATCATCCCCTTGGGATCAACCTTGTATAACAGCATGTATACCAATGTGACCAGCACTTAAAGGAACAGTACGCTACTGATACTGATACATCTTTCATGTCTGTACGTCAAATATGAAGATGGAGCCAACAGGTGGTTAGCTTACCGTTGTACCAAAGACCAGAAACGGGGGGAAACAGCTAGCTCTTCTCGGGAACTGACCAGGATTCAGTGCGAAGAAGGATATTCACAGACACAAGAGATCACCGTTTGTCGGAGTTATCATCTTCAGCCCATATATGACTACCTGGAAACAATGTGGAACAAAGGTTACCAGAGCAGTTATCCTACGATCTCTGACTTCTGACCTGTTGTGTTGTGATCTCATTGACTGAGATACCTTACAGACATACACCCTTTTAAACAGCAGCTTTCAGCTTTTGTATGCCGCTAATAGTGGCCACCAGTTAAAGAACAATTACAATGAGGGTAGAACATCACCAGCCAATACTAAACTGTTTCTGCCTCCTCACTCACTCCTGAACACCTCCCTGTGATGCATCAACCTTCTAATTACCAAAGGAGCTGTCTAATTGATGTAACCGGGCTCTGACTATACTCTGTGAGGGGAGTCAGTGGGCTTCATGAATGTGTGGACCTATACTCATGCTCAGAGATCAGAGTTCACGGAGCAGACAGGGGTGACAGTCTCCATCCACCCTCTGGATGTGTAACGCAGCATACCGAACGGAAATATGACAGCCATGAGGGTCACTAGTTTGACAGAAACCGGTCATGACAGATTTGGCTTACATGAAGAGTAAGGATAAAGTAGTTCCATATCTCAATGAATAGTGTTTACAAGCTGGTAACATGACTGGTGGTTCCACACACTGACTATGGGTTGCAGCAGTATGGAGACAAGACGAAAGCACAGAGTAAGAGCTGTTCAGAAGTAAAGAATTTCAAAATGCAAAGATAAGAAGAAACCGAGAGGAAAGATCAGACTGAAAATTGCAGACACATTGAAAAGGGGGGAAGGCAGACAATAAAAGCCACGAATGCTCGAAGGACCGACTGAAATTGGAGAGCGATGGTGGAGAGGGTCGAAAGCACAAGGATGAGAACACTTCATTGTCAACAGTCACACAAGCATAGCGGGTGTAGATAACAGTGGGTAAAGTGAAATTACGCACCAGCTGTGTACTAAAGCGACTAAACCCTTCCCCCTCCTACCAAGTGAATATACTACTCAAAAGCCCTCTCCCTATATGTTATATTTAACGAGGGGGTCTAATGATTGCAGTGTTAGTCAGTTAATTATATCATCTATTCAACACACATGGTTTTGCCAAATATTTTGTTCATAATTACGATTAGAATGCTATCATATAAATGCCACATTAGCGGTGTTGAGAAAGTTTCTCCTGCAGACTAGCCTTTATGCTTAGCGTAAAGCCATAGTGCGTAACTGCTGTCGCCCCCATGAGGAATTCTTAGGAATTAAAACAACACTGTCGGCGGATATACATGAGGTAAGCCTTCGGTAATTGAGCATGTATTTCATTCTTCCTACTGTACGTCCAGGTTTTTTCTTAGTTCCTGTGCCAGTGTCGGCACCAGTTTAGTTAACGCTAACATACTGAGAAATACAGACACAGTTTCTGGGAGCAAAAAGGCTTAATCAACTTTGTGTCAAATCATTTTGCGATGGCTTAAATGTAACTGCTATGAATTATATGAAAAAGGTACGAAAATAACTACGTTTCACACCTTCAACTTGAAACAACCAAATAAATCAGACCACCTGATAGTTGTCAAACACAATCTGCCTTTTTACACTACACTTTTCCGGGAGTTTGTGATGGACAGACAGCTATAAGACAGTAACTAGACTAGTAAAACTAGTATAACCCTCAGTGTTGTGCCTGAACGCGTTCAATGAACGATCGTTCATGAACTCGTTCATATTGGGGGCGAACGTGAACTGAACGTATGTATTTCTGCCTCATGAACGTTTTTGCGAACGCGCTCATTCTGACGTTTGTGAACGGCGCTCTTACAGTTGTTCAATCGTTCATCGAGTGTCAGATTTCCAAAGAAAACCCCCGCTAAAAGACAGCGTAAACAGCCCTTAATGTGTAGCTGAAAAACACCCTGGCAACACATGCCACCACAACGTCGCACCGCCGCTGCGTCATCAAAATGCGAAACACCGCGGAAAAAAAACAAAACAAATGAATGCAGCAGACCATGGACCTAGCCTCAGGCTCTACCCTCTTCTTCGTATGACTGTTACCTACCTCCGATTGTGTTTGTGTTAATAAGTATATCAACACATCGTCTGGACTTTGTTGTTAACACTGTTAACAACAAAACTGCAGTGTAGGGCCTACTCTTAACTTAACAGTAGGCCCTACACTGCAGTTTAGAATGGTCTCCTTGAGGGTTTTCCTATTTTAAGTTGTAGGCTAATTTGTTTGTTGAGTACAACCTGCCTGGTATATTTTTTAGTATTGCTTTCTTTGAATGACCTTTCATGTGAATTGTTTCCAGGTTTGGAAAATTATAAAAATGGAAAAACATTTGCACCTTAACCGATTTTGTTTGAATAATTCTTCATTAAAAATACCATTCAAACAGCAACTTTTTCCTCATGTTTTTGAGAATATACTGTAGGGGGAAAAGCTGCAGCTGGCTTCTAGTGTGGACTGAATGTTATTAAAATAATTTCTGTCTGTGGTTCTATATGGAATGTGGCAATTATTTAGAAAAATAATAGCCTGCAGCAACATATTTAAAAAAAAGAACTATGAACTAGTTCATTTTTGAACTGTGAACTTAGTTCAGAATGTTGAATTATGAACTATGAACTGAACTAGTTCATTTTAAAGGGTGTGAACTGAACTTTTAACTAGTTCACGTAGAAAAAGAACTTTCCCAACACTGATAACCCTGAACCTTCACACACAGGAGACCTCACATGGTCGGCTAGGTCATATAAAAGGCGTGTTAGAGAGGCTGCAATGAGGCTGCAAAAAGAGCTTTTTATCACTAAATAAATCATACAGGTACACACTAAAAAAATGTGTTCCAACAATTAGAGAGCAGATAGCAACATCTTGAGGTGTGGTAAGAGGCATTTCCCATGACCGTTCAGCCAGACACCCGAGGTGTGTGTGTGTGTGTGTGTGTGTGTGTGTGTGTGTGTGTGTGTGAAAGAGAGTCTGGGGCGGAGGACGTGTGTAGACCTGTCTCTCTGAGCTGTAGTGGATTTCCCATCGAGTGTGAGAAGGAGCTGGATAAGGGACAAGAGTAGATTAGTGTGGGGAGAGGGAATACTATGGTTGGATGGTTGGGGTCACAGTCATGTGGCAATATGGTCTGCAGCCAAAAACAATGTCCAATTAAAGAAACTTTAATATAAGCACATACCAATGACATACTGAGAGATATTATTTAATGCTTTTATGAAAATATATATTTTCAAGCTGAACAGTTCTAAACTCCAAATTTAAACGTGGCTTAACCCACCGAAGCAGAAAAAAATCACTGCCACCAGAGGAAAGATCTGCAAGATGAGAAAGCAAAGAGAGAGGCAGGCGTTCAGGGAAGAACAGATAAGAGAATATAAACAGACGGAGTGATGTGCGGACAGACAGGGAGACAGAAACAGATGAGATAGTGTGCGAGAGAGACAGACTGTTTTGATTCGGCGATATACAGCTGGCTGGCTCACAGGGGAGAGCTTTTCTTCAAAGCCTGGTGGTCCGTCTGTACTGTTTGTACTGAGGGCTGCTGCTGCTGCCGCTCACACACACACACACACACACACACACACACACACACACACACACACACACACACACACACACACACACTCAACAAACAGCTATTATCTGTGGTTTGCATACTGTATGCTACAGCCTCTCCAGTGATGTATTCAACAAATGTTGCCTTCTGAACAGCAAAAACATCTACAGCTGCAGCCTGATAAATAGACTTTTTGTATTTTTTTATATATTTTTTGGTAATTTTTGCTTTATTTGACAGTTGTATAGAGACAGTTGAAATGGGTCAGAGATGGAAAGACATGCAGAGAACAGACTCGGGTGGGGCTCAAACCCGGGTCGGCTGCTGGGCCTGGGCTGGGGGGGGGGGGACACTCTTACCCACTAGCGCCCCCATAAATAGACTGTTTTACCGCCATAAAGTTTATTTTTTGTTGTTGTCCAAGATGCAAACTCAGATACTTAAGGGATGTAGATCCATGGACATTGTTGTTGTTATTACTCATAGGGGCTATCTTTTTAATCCGTAACCATACCGTTGCCATAAACCAATATTTTAGCTAAATATGTTTTATGTCAGTCTTCTTGTCTTGCTCATATTGTATACACGTACGCTAGCTTTAGCCATTGTCTTTTTTGGAGGGAGGATTATTTTATCCAAACCAATCAGTAGAAAGCTACATATTTGTCCTGTAGGTGTCATTTGTCAGTCAACATTTGTCTTTTAAGAGTTGCACTGGCCTATTGAATCGCTGAACAAATGAGAGAGAGAACTGGAACCCTTCTGATAATTAAGAAGAAGTAAAAACCTATGTTCAAGTCAACTGTAACTAACATTAACCCCTTTATCGAGAGCTTAGTTACTAACAGGCCTGCAGCTGTAGAAATCCTCCATCTTTTTCTACGTGTTGTCGAAATGAATTGAATGAACATGTTATTTCCTCAGGGAGCTGGCAGTGTTTGGAGTGTATTGAGGATGATGAGTGAGTGGAGGCTGTCACTGTTGCCTTTGTGTGGAAATGGTTCAGATGTCTGTTCCTTTTAAGACATCTATTCCAGGATGCATTTGTGTTTTTTTTTGTTTGCACTGCAGTCCATTTCACATGGCTGTTTGTCCTCTTGATACAGTCCCTTCGTCTCCTCTCTGTGGTACACTTGGTTTAGCCTTGTGGTTTTTTCAGGCTCTCTGGCAGGGATATCCACTGTCTCCAGGGCCGTCCCAGTGAATTGTGGGTCCGACAGAACAAGACTGGGCCACTTCTGTTACAAAGCCCCGCCGGGCAAGGCCCTGTGCCATTGGATGGCTTCACAGTCAATTTCTCTCGCACTGCTCAGTAGGGCCAGATGGACACACTGCAAAAAGATTGCAAACCCAAGCAAGTGATTTTATATTGTGCTTATTTTGTCTCATTTTCCCACTGATGATCATAAATGACATGTAACAGCAAACGAGACCATCAGTGCAAAGAATATGTTGTTTTTTTCTTAAAGAGGACCTATTATGCTACTTTTCTGGTCTTAATTTCTTGTTTTACACTGCTATAGAGCAACCTGACACGAATCACATCACAAAAAACTATGTAGATTTTCGGGAAGCTCTTTCTCTTATTTTGGCGATCCAGCACATCCTGTCAACACTTGAGTGTGTGTGCTTCGGCTCCCTCCGCCTGTGCTTCGGCCATCTCCGCTCCCCTCCCCCCCCTCCTGCAAACCCCACTCCGTTGTGATTGGTTACCTTCCTTCCGGAACACTTTCAGTGGCGGGAAGCGCGAGCATGGACCTATAAGGGCGCGAGGCAGACGCGAGGCAGACGCGAACAGGGAAGTGACAGCATTACCATACATGGAAACATCCGCGTGGAGACGTCACAAAGTTTTATGCGACGTCACAAATTATGAAAGGGTAGACCGCTTTGAACACATGACTTCTCGACTGGCTAGAATAGTGTTTAGTGCTCTGCACAGACACCCCAGACGGTCAGCAGGGAATATGTCGAAATGCAGGTAAGTCATTATTTGATAATTTAGTATGGTTAAGCCTGACTATGAATCATCATAACAACGTTTATAGGTCATAAAAGTCAAAAAGCATCATAGGTCCTCTTTAATGCGTTCGTCATGGGTATACTCAACCAGAAACATCAGCTGGGGTAGTAAAAATACTACTGCTTTTGTCTGAATGGAGTGCAAGAATGAACATAAACAGAAAGTTCCTCAGAGCACCTTTAAAGTGTAGTAAGTAACACGTTTGACCATCTTAAATTACCAAAGGTTATCTGCTTTGGTTCACCGGAGCTGGTTCCTATAACGAATCTCAAGCCTTTTTTTAAGAATTTCCACTGGCTAACAAATAGTTTTCTGATGGCTCCAGCCCATTCAAATGTCGTATACCTGCTAATATGGAACCAAGAAACCTGTGAGGTAAAGGTTATCAGCTGCTAAATAGTTATCGAGCAATTCCTTAAAATGAAGGAAACTGCAATGAACAGTATATGTACCTGTCTGCCTCAAAATAAGTTTTCGCACTGACCTTTGACTGTGTATACATCCACGTTTTTTCACACTGTGCTCGCTTCTGCAGGAAGAAGGGATGATAGAGGGCAGCTCAAGGGACCACCAATCTCCCGACGTTGATTCAATACATCTGTATTTGAGGGCATACTGTTCGCAAACAGGAATCCATATATTTATTGAAGTAAAACATTAAAAGAGCACTTTCTAGTTCATTCCAGTTTGGCATCAAGGTGGCCATAGCAATATTGGCAAAACGACCTCAAGAGAAAATAAAGAATAGAGTAGCTTTTGAAGGTGTTTTTGCATTTTCCCCTTTTTGTACCAAGATGGATTTTTCATGCATGTCTGTCTTTGTCTCTCACTTCCACAGCTGCAACAGCCACTTTTCTCCTTTGACACCGAGCTTGTCACCAGCTGTTTCTTCACACATTACAGTTCACAGCTTCACCAGGACGCCTTTTGCAATGTAACCCTACCCATATTCAGCAATCAAAGTAACGTTTTATTTTTCAAATACTGTATTGAATGATCTGCTAATTATTTCATCAATTCATTGATTTATGATATAATTCATGAAACTTCACACCTTTTGCCAAGCCGACAGTTTCATTTTAATCACAGGATTTCAATATGTATTCGCACAAAGGTTGATATGCTGCCACCACATTTGGTCATGGTACGATCTTACTGTTGTCTGCCATTGTTGCTATTGCCAAACATGACATTGGAAAGCATACATTGAGCCACATTAGGAGGGTCAGGGTCAAGGATATTAACTCGGGTAACACAGTGTAGCTTTCAAAACCGCAGGAAATGTAGGCCAGTCCAGAAAAAGATTTGCTAGTCCCCCTGCACCACATCAGTGAAAAAGCCCCAAATGATTAATTTTCCCATGGGGAGTTTGGTGATTATATGATATATTATCCAAATCCGCTATTAGCCAGAGATATTTGTAAACATGAAAATTGTATGCATGGTAGAGCTTACTGAGTTAGCCTTTAATGTGTTCTGAATGTATAAGTTTGGGCCACGAGCACTAGCACAATTGTCTGATTATGCCAAAGAGCATGTTTCTGATTTGGAGATTATTTCCTTGTATCATTAAGATTTCTCAGAATAAGTCAAATGAGCATAACCAAACTATCTATAATCTTTAAAGAAAATAAAACATAAAAAAGATTTACAAGTGCAGTAATATTCCCCGACAGAACCCAGCTAGACAAGGTTAAGTCACTTGCATTTTTTGCAGTGCACGGAGCAATTTCCTCTCTAACCCCCTTGAGGTTTGCTGGGGGCCGCCCTCCTGGAAGCTGTGTCTTTTTGCAGCATCTGCGTCTGGACGTCATGAACGGAGCCTTCAGCCAGCCAACATTCCCTCAAGCTCTGGGGCGGCCCAGGGTCATTCATTCCGCCCCGCCATGCTCTCAGCTTCATGCTCTTCTCTGTCACAAGCCACCACCTCCTCCTGACCCCCCCCCATGCTTGTTGGAGCACTTCCAGCCTCCAGGCAAGGAGTCTGTGATGGGAGGGGGAGGGGGGATGGATGGATGTTCTGGCTCTGAACCAGACATTAGTACTGGAAGAGGAGGAGCAATGCTGTGTTTGTTTCTAACCCTCTGTTGAGAGAGAGAGAGAGAGAGAGAGAGAGAGAGAGAGAGAGAGAGAGAGAGAGAGAGAGAGAGGGGCGCCGTGAATGGATGGAAAGTCAACGGTGGAGATGGACACTGCTTAACTGCAGACAGATGTGTTCAGTTCAAGTTTAACTCATTACATTTTATATATATATATTTGTTCAAAACACTAAAATTGGTTTAAATATTGTCCTTTCTTTTGGACACTGCTAGTGAGTCTTTGGTGTGAGACACAGTTTCTGCAGCTGATCATTATGACTTGTATTTTCCACCAAATATTCATTTATTTGTTAATTTAATTAATATGTCTAGCAGCCCCTCGGTTACTTTCTTAAAGAGACACTTTCTCGTGACTGTATTGTAAAATTTTTTTGTTTAGATCAGTGTTAAATAGAATATTGTTGACATGTTAACATGTTAACAATCCAAATTGTTTTTGTGTTTTCACATATTTATCACAAGACCTCATCTGTGAAAATGTCCCTTTTAAATGTGCTTGTTTGTTTTCATGATGGGATTTCACATCTGCTTGGCAGCAGGAAAGTAGAAGCACAGCTTCTTGATTACTTCTGAGTAAAGACTGGGGTCATGGTTAAAAAATGTAAAAACATCACTGACTATTAGTGTGAAATAAGACTTGATCATTTACCTGCCACTCTGACTTAACACTGCACTTTACAGATATTGCTGAGACTAATAGTTACATTAGAACCGAATAACTCAGGAGACAGAGCAGGATGTTGCTGCGGGATCTAAACACTATTCTTCGCCTTTCCTCTTTTACTCAGATATGAAAATAAGCCTTTTTTCATGTTCTATTTAAGAGATAAAGCAATATTATACTAATGAGAAATAAAGAGACACAAGCACATGTTTTCTCACGGCTGTATTTCAAACCAATGGTAGTACACCTCTCTTCAGATGACTTTGCATTGTGCTAAGCAAGAATGCATATACGTATTTCTACGTTATTTTATGAAAGAAGCATAATCATTTAGCCTTCAGACCAAGATCAGATGAGAGGGTGTCAAGCAGGAGAAGAAAAATTTAGTGAAATTGCCATGTTGTTGTTGATGCTTGAGAAACAAAAAAAGGACAAAAAAAGAAAAGATTCTTAAAAAGCAGAATAAATCAATGTGATGGCAAAATGGCTGAGCCACGTTGCTCTCATTTTCTTGTTTTAGTCACCCTCCGTACTGTATATCTCTGCTGGTGAGCTCCACCTACGTACTGCAGAGACAAATGAAAGGAAGAGAGAGAGAGAGAGAGATGGAGAGACATCTGTTGGCTCCCATTATGTCTAGATGATTGCCCCCTCGCTACCGCCAACACACAAAACCCCACAAAACATACACACATGCGATCATGTCTTGGCATCACGTCTGGAGAGCTGATTTGGAAGAGAAAGCGGGCACTGTTGCAGTAGTATGTGTGCCCCTTCCTTACAAAGACGCTCCCAGGGTTATACTCTGTGAGAAGCATCAACGCCAGCGCAACTAAAATAATAAATGCCTGTAGTCTTGCTACAGCCATACTCTAACCTAGCCTGGCTCCGCCCGCCCGCCTACTTCCGGCCAAATTTTATTTTCCCTTCAGTAGTCAGTCTGGGTGTACAGCCCATTTCCTAGTTTTGCCGGAGATTCGACAGCCGGTCCAATCAGCGAACAGAGCGAGTGGCTGAGAACGATGACGTCGAAGTCGCGCTCCAGTTTCAGTTGCCAGAAGCCGGCTTATGACACACGTGACGACCAAACGTTATGCGATTGGTTGGCTAATCCAGAGTGGCACTGGGCAGATCCAATAGTTTTAAACTTTAACAGACACCCGCCTCCATGAGTGAACGTTTGCCAATTACAGCACTGCCAGACCTTCTGTACAAATGAAATGAAGTACGATGGTCTGGTAGCACCAGGCTAACTCTAACCACATGCATCTGTAAATGTTACATAGTGGACACTGAAAGTGCCATCCTCCTTTAGAAAACGGTGTGTTATTTTGTTATTATTTTGTGTGTAAAAAATCAAGGCCTTTTATAACAGTGAAATATGACACAAATCTATTTATTCAAATGAAATTGCTGTAATAAGTGGCTTCATTCAGAGGGTTAGGAGGAGCTTTTGCGTAGTTCAACTTCAAAACATGAATTTGCTCGCCCTCGCTATCATATTAACTGTCGCACAACAGATATGCGTTGAAATAACTGCATTGACTTAATTGTGCAGTTAGCGAACAGGCTAGCTAACTTGCTGGTTGGCAGGGAACATGCCGGCTGTTTTGGCGGGCTATTGAGGTTGTACAGGGCCTTCATGTTACTGGCTAGCACATAATTGGTTAGCTTGTTAACCATGGTGCCTTAACTAGCCATTCAAGCAGTCACAACTGTGTTTTGCATTTATGTTAGAAAAATAAAGCTAAATTCCATCCAAATGGTAAAATATTTGAGTGGAGAAAGATACTCAAGAACTGTAAGTGCGTGGACATTTTTAGTGATGGTCTTAGTCAGTTGTAATGGTTTGACTCTGCCATGAAAACGGTTAACAACTGACTTCAAAAGTTTGAAATGGTTCCTCTGTTTTGGGAAGTTACGCTGCTCCTCTGAATCTTACAAAATAAAGTTGTTCCGCAAGTGGTTGTCTTTGCCAAAGTTTGACTATTTCCCTGTCTACAGCTATACTATTGATTTGACTGGCTGGTTAACCAATCCATTAACAATGATAAGATCCAAAAAGAACTGATTGACAAAATTGTATCGCAGGTTTAATTCATCCAATATCTGTGATTGATCTGTTCTCGTAGGAACATGTGCAATGAAACTTTTAAAGCCTGCTTAGTGAGTTTTTCGATAAGCAGTAAAAATATCTAACTACAATGAGAGAACCAACCACACAAGAAGATAGCACAAGATATGTGTACTTCATGTTTTTTTTAAAGGTGTCAGACGTATGACATGCAGCTAATTACGTTTCCACTGGGTAATTACGATGTGACTGACATTTGCACATCACTGTGTGCCATATGGTGGCAGAGGCACCGATCAAGACCACATACTGGCACCCTTCCCTTCCCTGTGGCACCGCCTTTGCCTGCCGGGGCATCCTTTGTGTTGTTAGCGCGACAACCCCCACCATGTCGACCACGACTGTGTATTTCACCCTCCGTGGAATTCAACATCCCTACTTTAAAATCTATTGAGTGCAATGCTATCTTAAAAAGGCAGATATTCAATCAGAATCTGATTGCAAATTCAGTGCAATTGTGGACTGTGAAAGGTATGCACTATTACAGACAAGGACATAACACAAGAAAGTGTAAGTGTGAAAACTGTTTTCATGTTTTCTCTACAAGTGGTTCAAATGAAAATAACTGACAAGCTGTGCTTTGATGTGATCTAAATGATTGTCAAGTACCCTTTCAGCAGAAGGAATAATAATCATCATAGGATAGGAGCACAGCCATTCTGTTTGTGAGGCAGATGGGACTGAAATTCCCAGACATTTCTGTCTAACTATCCTTAGTTTGTTGTCTTTTAGCTTCAGGGTTGTTATGGTGAAATAGTCAAAGGCTTTTAAATGGACTGGAAACTATTTAGTGTGAAGATTTAATAGGTTTTAGGTTAAAGTCTGCAAACTATTTGTACCTGCTGGGCCTTGTGTTTCACACCTACCTTGTTTTGTCTGGACCAAACAGCTGAACCAAGATGGTTTCAGTCCGGATCTAACTGAACCATGGTGGTGTCGAGTGTGAAAGGAGGGTTTGGACTTTTGGACCAATTACAGGAAGTCCTGGCCAGCTAATGAAAGTCACAATGAAGAACAATGAGCCACGGTATGTGATAAAAATAAAGTGTCAACTGGAAATGCCGGCACTTTCCAGGTAGTTCCGGAGAGGAAAAAATAAATATTATATGAGTGGATGATATTACGAGAATGATGATATGACCAGTCTTGGGTATTGCGCTTGAAGACAGTGATGCTGGAACTAATGCCATAACAACAGTATTGTAGTGGCAATGCAATTAATCTGTTCTTTCATTCAAACTGATTAGGGCTACCCACTGTGCACAGCATTCTCAAACGGTACATGCTACATACAGTACAAGTTCCTGCAAATGCTTCCGTGTGCCTTGCTGAAAACTTTAAAGAAGCTTTTCTGAAAAGCCGTGGGATTTCTGGGCCTAAACTGTAGGGATTTTTCCTAACATAGTGCCATATTTTTCATGGAGAACAAAGTGTACTTGCTGGTCTTTTCCGCTACATAGACTCAAACACAGAGAGACGAAAGAGGAAACCCAAGCCTAGATGGAAATAGAGGCGTGAAAATTAGTATGCTGGCTGGCTTAGCGGCGAGTTACATGCATTGCGTTCAGGGTCGACCCAGCTTGGCTTATCATAAAAGGGCTTCCTCTGAGACATCCTCTTGGAGGATATCAAAGACCTTCTGTGGTGGAGATCCAACTAGAGAGATCAAATGGAAATAAGAATATTCACCTTCCTCCAGTCCTTTAGTATCTGGCATAGTCGGTCTGGATGAGGAACACTACAGTATACAGTTAGTGAGATAACACTTTTCCCATGAAAGGTGAAGAGAGATTGGGAGGGTGGCTTCTGTTAGGTTATTTTCACACTGAACATTTCAAGGCCTCACCTACAGCCCCAGTATATCTGTACAGAGCTGTGCAGTGCCAAGCCTTACAGTCAGGAAGACTTTGACGACTCTTGGTGCTATTACCATAGTGCTGCTGACAGCAATAAACACAGTACACCCCTCCACCCATGTATTCGAAATGGGAACACTAAAGGGCAACACACAACAATGGCAGAGTGAGAGGCATTAATATCTTAGGAAAAACCATTGCCCTATTTCCAAGCATTGAGGCCCATCGAAGCACAGATTTATTTTTTTAATATACTATATAAACAGTGCTTTGGTCCCAAATTAAATCAGACAATAAAAAACTGTACAAAGTAAACATATGAGACATTTGAGTCTGGCAATGAACCAAAAGTGATTCCAAAAACACACAAAATTTAAACTCCTCAAATCACTTCCTCGTGGCTGAATATCTGCAGTATTTTATAAAGGGATGAGTGTTGATAGATCCAGATAGATAAGCAGATAAATAGAAACAATAAATGCATATGGTGGTGTTGGGAAGGCAGCAGAGACATTGCACTCTAGAAACCATGTGCGGATTGTATATGGACTCCACAGTCTTACCAGAAAAGGGCTGAAGCAGCATATGGTGAAGATCTGTGTCCAATCCGCACTGGGCTTGACTCCATTTTGCTGCATCGGACTTCATTTTCCTCAGTGTTAAGTCTAAGACTAAGCAGCAGACCGTATGCATGAGGACACACACACACACATGGACACACACGAGGGACAGGACATGTTCTGCATATACTGTACATCAGACATACAGTACATATAAATACACAATGAAAAACACGTTGTGACACTGTTCTGTTGTTTGTGCTGTGAATTAACACATGCATGCTGAAAACACACTACCAGATACTGTAATTTACTCACTGCTGCTGCTGCCACTCTCTCTCTCTCTCTCACACACACACACACACACACACACACACACACACACACACACACACACACACACACACACACACACACACACACACACACACACACACACACACACACACACTAATGTTAGCCTTCTGTGCAGAGCCACAGCAGGCAGCCTTTCTGAGAGGAGTGGAGGAGGATACTAACGACATCAGTTTGAATTGAACAAATACTCATCCGTCTGCTAATGCTATGGAGAGCAGGCTCTGGGATCTAGTGGAGGCAAGTAGTAAGGCTACGTTTGAGGACCCTCCGAACATGTGGGCTTTAAACAAAAGCAAACATCCACACACAACTAGCCACCTACAGACAGGGGACATCTGATACCACAGGACAGCTTGTTGTAGGCCTCGCCGTGGGCGGAGAAGAGAAAAGTGTGATGCAGCAATCAACACTTATCCCAGAATAAGAGTTCTAATTAGTTCTGCACATTGCAGATAACTAATCTCAACGAAACAAAAGTTGAAGTAGATGGGTTTATTCAAAATATCATGGAACATTGACAGCGTGTACAGCAAGGCATGCTGACATGCTGCGTAGCTCTGTGACAACGAGGAGCCCACAGTGCAGCCCTCATACATTATTCCATACAATGATTAAGTAGCAACATCCTCCCCGAAATCCCCTCACAGCATGCGCAGGAAAAAGAGGTTTTCCTTCACTGTCTGAATCGTATTATTCCCAATAGCACTTAACATAAATTATGCTCAAGATACTAAGAGAGGATTTTAGAAAACGGGGAACTTCCTCGAATATTTCAAATCAGTTTATCATTACTGTAACAACAATAGCCTAATATACAGTAGATACTGAATCTGAACGGCACGTAGTTGCATCTCTATTTACTTTACTTTACAACTGTGGCTCAGGGGGTAGAGCGGGTTGGCCAATGATCCAAGGGTTGGCGGTTCGATTCCCGCCCGGCCACTTGTGTCATGGTTGTTGTGTCCTTGGGCAAGACTCTTCACCCACCTTGCCTCGTGTGAATGTGTATGAATGCTGTATTGTTTGAGATGGTGGTTCGAAGAGGCCGTTGGCTCGGAATGGCAGCCACGCTTCCGTCAGTCTGCCCTCGGGCAGCTGTGGCTACTATGGTAGCTTACCACCACCGGTATGACTGTGTGTGTATGAATGGAACCTGGAACCCTGTAAAGCGCTTTGAGTCCCTAGGGAATAAGGCGCTATATAAATCCAATCCATTATTATTACTTTTTTCACCTGCAATTTAAACCTTTTTTTTAAAGGGACCAAATATTGAAAAAAAATCGTTGTTTATGTGAAAGGTGGGCATATGCTAAAAACAATGTACCACCTAAAACCTCTTGATGTTATTATATGTGCTTCTGGCTTTGCACCAACCCATTCATGTTACACTCACTCACGATTCCACTGCACCACAAATATACAAATTAAGAATTAAAGAGTGGCTCTGTTTGTTATGTATGTATGTCACCACAATGTTCAAACCCGGCCATTCTTGTTGGTCAACTGTCGTTGGACCTGGAGAGACAAACGAATGCCTGATGTTACCATGTAGCATTTTATATTCTGTGTATCTCACCAAAATACATTTGCATGATGACTAGCGGGCAAATGACAGTTGTAGAGTGATATACCAGAGGTTTGAGAGAAATCCTGATGGATCAGCACAGTTTAAGGCCAATGTTGTGTGTGTATGGTGGACTGAACACAATGAACTGAGCGACATGGTCACCCTTCCCCCAATACAAACATACAAAGTGTACAGTATGGAAGTCTCCTACAGTCCTACCTTGACCTAAACTGTAGACTGTGGTCAAGTTTTGTAGGTGGAAAGCAAAAAACTATTTTTTTTTGAACATCCATTCTTGTGAGGTGCTGGCTCCCAGACAGATGTCAAAATAAAGAAGAAAACTGCAAACTCAACAAAGTGGAAATACACCATTAAAATACTTCTTTACAGTAAGAGCTAAAAAAAATATTTTTTGAAATTTTTTTATAGAAATTTGCATTCACAGCAAAGCTTTATGCATGTGGGGCCTTGCCTATCGTTTTTTATAGTGCTTTTTTTGTTTTTACAAGATATGTATTTGATGTTTTGGATAATATTAGCAATTCTCATTCAATCTTTCATTCAATTAACGAAACACAAAATTACATTGAAGAGTTTTGATTGTTCCTTTTGCTTTAACTGTTAGCGTGCATGTGTTTTACAGCCCTGCATGACTGTTTGTGTGTGTGTGTGTGTGTGTGTGTGTGCTGAGCTCTAGTTGTTAAGTGTGTTGCCTCACAGGGACCTGGCTGGCATTTAGGCAGAATATTCCCACAAGCCAACGTGTAATTAATTAGCCTGCTGTTCACAGCCGCATGCAGCATCCCACCACCACCACCACCACCTCCACCCCTTCTTCCTGCACCCTCCACCCCTCCCCACTGACCCCACCGCACCGCCTCATAAGTTAAAATAGGGATAATCAGTTCCACTGGGACCTTTTCACAGGCACCAACAACCTCCCCTTACTCCCAGAACACACACACACACACACACATACGCCACCCCGTCGTTGCCATCTCCTCCCTGTGCCTTTAAAACAGCTTACCCATGCTGAATGTTAGCTCCAGCCCAACACCTATTTTCATGAATGACATTGTCGTGTGGATACCAGGAACAACAACGCCCAGCTGACTCAGACTACTATTGCGTTCAGACATTTGTAAGGGTCATTATGGTTCAGATTGAACTAGTTCAAAGGGAATATCTTGATATCGTCTCTGGAGGAACGCAGCTCGGGGTAGAAGGTATGAAGCGTTGCGGGGACTATGGGCTCCCTGCCTTTCTCATTAACCTTATCATGTAACGCAGTATGGAGAGGCCTGGGAGTTGGTTGTGTTTTTTTTCTTCTTCTCATTCTTTCTCAAGGTGATGTCAGACGATTGCTGACTACAAATCCCGGTCTCGCAGGAAGGGGTTCTGACCCGAGCTTGTTCACCAGGACAGATTAAAGCAAACGAGCACTGAGACTAGAGGAGGATAAAGGCCAAAGCTTTTTGCACAATCTGACAGCTCTATACGCTCCTGCACCACGGGGGGGGTGGTGCTCACTCAGCTGGTTCACGGGGCGTTTAAAGGCGTCTGACATCACCGTTTGATGGTTCAGTTAAATGTTGTCTGGATGACGTTGCGACTGACAGGAGACAAGTGAGAAAAGCCCGCGACCATATGACCAGAGTTCACGTCCCGTCACTATACACTCACTGATTGCTTTTTGTAAACTATCACCTTAACCAAAAGGCTTCTGTCACCTAACCTCATTCATACCCTAACCCCAGTTTCTCACTAGGGTTATCCATACACAGAATATTTCAAAAGCCTTTACCATATACTGAAGTTTCCAAGTGCAGATACTGTTGACAGAAAAAATACTTCAATAAAAGCAGAATCTAACATAATCCTGGTCTTGGATTGAAAGTGTGTTTTTTGTCTCGTTGATTAATTAATTAACTATGATTAAAAAAACATGAATGGAAAACAAAAATCAATTATTGCAGTTTGTCTTGGCAGGCATACACTGCAGCAAAATCTAGAGTGAGTTTGATCTCCCAGTGTACAGTCAACTGTACGCCATGAATCAACGTAATCAGGCTAGCGCTGTCACAATATAAAATCACCTTAACAACACTACTACATGTTGTGGGATGTTTACCTTTCTAAGCTGTCTCATAAGGGGGGGCTGGGTCCATTTTTTATTCCAAAATGTATTACTTAAATAGCTCACAGCACCATGTCCATGAATGATCTGGTGCAGACAATCTCACTTCTGTTCTATGTACAAAACCTTAGCATAAACACGTTCAAAATTGAAGATTCTGAGGGATTTTTACAACTTTCAGTACTTAACATAATAACATTATAACTAGTATTATACTTAATTATTTGACAAGAATCTGTCTTTAAAAAAAAAAAAATAATAGAAAGTCCAAAGGCCCCAAACTCTTTATAGATCTCGTCCTCACATGTGAAGCATCTGATGCATCATGCAGGCCCTGCTCTTTGATGGAAACATGGGCCCTCTAAGGCCACTGGCCCCTTTGTGCTGTCTGTATTCCCAACTCTGCACCTTACTGGCATGCCTGTGAGACTTGGAGGTGAGATAATGTATACAGTACATGAGCTGTTCTTTTCATGGAGCCCTGATGAACACAGTGGGACTGATATGTTGATGTGCAAGTTAATAAAGTCACTGCAGGGAAGTATAATTCCAGCCTACATGTTCCTGTCTTTTGTTCCCATGTTTTCCATCATGAATGATGTTCGGCTTAGATATTACAGAGCGGACTCACCACTGAGCTGAATACTATATGGTACGCACATATCTGACCTACAGAATATCAATGTAACATGGTCCTTGCTTTATATGTTATCGTGTGTTGTCACCATCATTTTCACATTTCCTGTATTATGAGACTAATGCATCGCCTGTGCAGCTTGGATTATGATTTGGGTTTATTTTTGCTGGAATGGCTCTCAATTTTTTTTGCACTTTCCAAGCACCTGTACTGTAACCGAATACTTAAACGCACACCAAAGACCAGCTGGGTTTTCTCAGTTTTTCTACTGATCTAAACAACTTCACACTCGGCACTGCGTTGGTTCTAGTTTTGGAGCCTAATCTCAAACCAGTTCTTTGAATGAAACCTTTATGGAACAATTATGTAACAGAAATCTCTGTTTGGATGATAAAAAAGCAGTCACTAACCGATATACAGTACCTCGCAGTAATGCTACCTATGGTATGTCTGAAAAGAGCTTTATGGATTTACCGCCCATAACACGCAGTTGGAAATAAGGTTAACAATCTGGAAGAAAAAAAGTTAAATCACATTTAACTGTAAAAGGCTTCTGTTGGTAGAGAACCAAGCAAAGCAGGATGTTTTTAGCCTGACCATCACGCATTCCTGAGGTTGTCCCATTGGATTTTAAATGGGACTGACATTTGTGTGTGTGTGTGTGTGTGTGTGTGTGTGTCGTTTTTTCAACTTGTAGTTCACAATGTGATCTTTCAGCTATAAATGAAAATCAGCTAAACCTACATAGCAATCCATCTTTTTCTTTTTAAAGAGATAAGACGTGCAGCAGATCAATGCAGTGCTGTCCCACAGTTTAAATAGAGCCACAGTCACTTAACCTGTCCACACAAACATGACTTTCCTAGTTGTGTACACATTGACCCAGACCAAACAGAGGGACAACTCCACAGACAGTAAAATGTACCCTTCCAACATCACCATGAACTCCATTTCCTGTTGAACTCTGAATTACCTGGCCTGGCTAGAGGCCCGTGCTGAGGCCCTTGTTTCGCCTTGCCTCCGTTCTGCATCGGTCCAGATGCTGCTCAGACAGAGAAGGCCTCTGTTCCTTTAGGAAAGTCATCTATGTTTTTTTGGGGGGGCAGTTCTCCCCCTTAGACTGTTCCAGAAAGTTGGAGAGTGCGTAAAAACTCCACACCTGGACAACCTAATTACTGCCAGACCCCCCTTTTAAAACTCAAGTCTGCCCGGTTTCTCCCACTCTCAAACAAACATAAACATGGCAGTTTGACTGTACACAGAGAAGAGAAGACGGACCCAGAACTCTGTTTCAATCTCTGTGGACTTCAACCGATGTGTGTAATTTAACATGAATTCTACCTAATTACTGACTGTTTAAAAATGATTCATCGAGTGATTCTGTGGCCAACAGTATTGTGCTCCTGCTGTGCTAAGAGCCGCACGTATAACATATCAAAGGAAGTACAGATGGTTTGAGGAGCGAGTTTGCCTTCACTGTCTCGCTCATAACATTCCCCCTTCATTTACTGACCTTGAGTCACTCAATATTAGCGACATGAAATAGTGCAGGGCCTTGAGGTTGAAAACACTCCCAATTGCAGTCTTTGAAAAGCGACCCCATGTGAATCCCCGCAGGGGCATCGGAGGCCTTATGTGTATGTGCATGTATGTTCTTGTGCACTCCAATGTCCCCTCCCCCTACTGGCATGGCTACAATTTTAAATTCCCCACCAGAGGCTTTTTAAGAGCTCGACAGCCCCAGCAGGAGAGATGAAAGTAGTGATTTTTTTACTCCCTCCATAATTCTAGCCTTTTTTGTCCACTATATGTCATTACAGGGAGCTGCATCTAGTTATTTGTGTCCTGTGGCCGGATACATGTGCACAGAGGGAACCAATTTGTGTGGGAGGCGTATCAGGACAAAGAAGGCAACTGATTTCAGATCAGTGAGCCTGCAGGCGTCTGCGAGGCCCCTTCTTCGACTGTAAGGAATGTCACTGCGAACAGTCCTCCTCGCTAACATTGTTTAACTGAGAGGTGTGGTCACTCCCGCGTAACTGGCAGCCATCTTTACACGGCAGCTGAAAGTTCGGAAGAATTTGGGCTCAAAGCCTGCTTGTGATTTTGAAGGAAAAATTCAACTCAACCTCAGAAAAGACAAATAAGAAAAATATTTTTAATACAGAATTTTATTTTCATTTAGACTTTTGGTAACACTTTATAATAACTATCCGTTGTAAATCGTTAATAGATCATTAGTAAACTCTTAAAGCGGCTACGAGTAACATTTAAATATCTTTTAAACAGCCTCATGTTTCCTCTCATAATCATAAATTACCTTTAACAGCAAACCAGACCATCAGTGCAAAGAAAGACATTTTTAAATAGTTTTTAGTACTGCATTTGATCTGGTCGTACACCTAGTCCGATTTTCGGTTCACGCGTGCATGCTCTATGGTCACATATCCGTATTGGTCACAGATTTCAGCGTGGCGCAGGAACGTGAATTGAGAAGCCTATCCCTCCAGGTGAGGGAAGGGGAGCGGGAGCCTTGTTTGAGACAGTTGTTTGTCGTCATAATGACTGATAACGGGGCTGAACCATAAAAGAAAAAAAAGAAAATGCAATGAAGAAAAGCTAAAAGGGAGAGTGATAGTCGGGCGGGAGGGCTTTGCCAAGCAACGTATACACAATTTCACGCAGCGAAACTAGACTGCAGTGTTTACTCCTAAATGAATGAGCGGTAGCCTACTAAAACAAAGTTTACTTTGCCTCACCAGCATCATCAGATGACCATTATTCATTGGAAATAGTCATAACATAAACACATTACCTCATTGTGATCCATACTAACTAACTGCCATCTCTCGTTCATTCGCTTTGTGTGAGGACACGGGGACTCGTTCAGCTCCGTGAGAGGTGACAATGCATCAACTCATTGCAATCAGTTGTGTTTAGCACTTACTGGCATTAGTTGATGCTGTGTCACCCATAGACTCACGGAGCCGAAAAGAGTCCGGTGCCCTCACACTTTCAACACACGGACACGCCACGCACCATATTGCTTCCTGATTATTTGAATCTTGCTCTCCCTGCACGAGCTACAAAACAGCTTCACGACAGCTGGCGTTGTAATAATACTACCGCTTTTGTTCAAAGGTGTCGCCAACGTGCCGACTTACTCGTAGTAGCTTTAATTAATGATTATTAATGATTTGTTAAGTGTTTGTTAGCAGTTTGTTAAGGATTTATAACAATGGTAGATAGTTAATAGCTTAATAATTGAATCAGTTCATCTGGGAGGTAATCCGAGATACCGACGAGGCTGAAATAGGCTATAGACTATACACAGTGCATGGGCAACTGAGGGCAGCCCCATTTTCAAATATTTTTAAATAAACTCAATACACACTGTGCATGCCATGGACTTGAACGTGATGTGATCAGTTAATCTCGGATTACCTCCCAGATGAACTGATTCAATTATTAAGATATTAACTATCTACCATTGTTATAAATCCTTAACAAACTGCTAACAAACACTTAACAAATCATTAATAATCATTAATTAAGAGTTTACTAATGATCTATTAACGAGTTACAACGGATAGTTATTATAAAGTGTTACCAGACTTTTAAGTGCTTAATCACTACAATAATAAAGATGGATTTATGTAAGAACACTCTTTAGAAGCCCAAAGATACAGTATATGTGACCTGTGATGAAGGGTCGTGTGTGGGCATTGCTTGTTATAAAGGCTGACAATTCAGAAAGGATGGGACCCCCTACCTCAAAGATACAGTTAAATGTTGTTTATGTTTTCCATGCGTTTATTGGTATATTTTGGAACATATTTTAGTCATCCCATGCTTGGCTATGTATACAAATGTCACCAGTCAAATGTGATTAGGTGTTACTAGCTAGCACCGCCTTGTGAACCATGCTTTTAGATAGGTCGTTGTAGCTATAGAGTAACATCTGGGCCAGAGGCATAGGTTTGGATATCAGTTTTAAAAAAGAAAAAACATTGTTTACATTCTCAATGTGCTTGAGGTCAAACTGATTCATCTCTAATTTTTTTCCTGCTAATCTGAACAACAGAGGGCTGAGGGAGGTGTGGGTGGAGGCCAACAGTCCTCTTCAGCGCTGTATTGTTCTGCATGCGCTCTGCAACACGGTGATCACAAACAATGCATTTTTTATCCTCTTTTAGATAATTGGTTTGGTGTCACCTTGTGCAATTTTACCATTTCACTTCTCTCTGACTGCTTGCATCAACCTTATTTTCAGAAAGAAGCAGTTTCTTAAGAGAAAAAAAAGTTCTGAAAAATCCTTTCTACACTATACCTGCCTGGCTGTTAAAAGCACTGTCAACATCATGCTCATGATCATCATACTGCACTCCTCCTGCCTTCTGTCAGCGTTGGTTTCTACTATCAACCAACATTAGTACAATTAACGATGCAGTTTTTCATTTATCCATATCATCAAGGTATAACTATTGTTGTTTATTAACCCTGGCCCAAACTAAGATCTTTCCCCTATACCCTATGAAGTATCTGTTGTGCCTTGAATCTAATTTGCGTTATTAACAAGTGTTTTGGGCCTGTCTTGTAGGGTGGTCCAATACCAAAAAGAGCAGCGGGTAAGGGATATTTGTTGATCCGGCCATGGGTAATACTATATGCTGTTTAAACTGTTTGAAGGACAGGCCTGCAGAGCGGACAGACCCATTTGAAGCATTTGGCCAGTCGGAGCTAGACCACTGCTAACCTTCTGACAGTGAGACCAGAGCAAACGGCATACTGTAATAAACAGGCAGAAATAGAATGATATAAATACATATATGACAACAGTGAGAGAGAGAACGAGAGAGAGAGTAAAGAGATGCTTGAGGTTGGAAAACGCAAAGGCAGATGGAGAGAGACGAAGAGAAGAGATGAAGCAGAGTGAGGTTAGTCATCAAAGAGTGTGCTGCCCACATTTGATGGACTTATTTTCTTCTCTTTTGGAGACTGTTTAACATGTTTTCATTCCAGAGGAGAAAAAACACAGCCAAATCCTTATTGTCTGACTGCAAGACAGTCGAAAGGGCAGAACTGTTTCTACTCATTTGCTTTCATTATACAGTGTATAGAATAAAATGTAATCTTGTCTTTTACTGAGTTCTTTGTTTGATCAATAACGTGTAGGCGACATCCATCCTCTGTGAGCCAGATTTCAAAATGAAACAATCATATTTACCCAAGGCTAAGCCTACCTTCTTTCTAAGAATAGAGATTACAACACACTCTACACACTATCTTATCTGAGCCTGTACAAACAGAGGGTGTGAGTGTGTAAGTGTCATACTGATGTTGAGGCTTGCATGGTCTAATCATGCGTGACTACATGTCAGTAGGAGTAGATGCTGATAAAACTTTAAATAGGTTAAACTTGCGCAACTCTAGAGGCGGCAGACACACTCACCGCATGGTTCGGACCTGACAGCGAGTCATTTTCATTTCATGGTTCACGTACATTTAAATACAGCACTGGATTATGTTTAACCTTGCTTCCCAATATGTTAAAATGTTTATTGTTACTTATTGCTCATCTTAGATCATAAAAATGTGTGTGATGTTCTGAATCTCTTTTTAGCATTTATAACTTAAAAGGTGGAAATATCAGCACTTAATCCTGATGTCCAGTTGCAGATCCAAGACTTAGGCTATGTAAAAGTAGAAATACTACCACATGGTAAAAATACATAGTGTTATACTGCTTATACAAATTGGCCCCCTTTGACATGTGGTAGTGGCTAAGTGGTATAGAGTTATGAGCTTTTGTATTCTGTTCATTGTGATGAGGAATGTGAACTGGATGGCCAACAAGACTGACAAGCTAACAGGCCCTGGTTAGGAATCAAGGGGTTTAGCTGGAGTGCAGTTGGGTTGTTGGCTCACTAATAACACACTAGATGCAAGCATGAACATGGATTGATTTACCACAATGAGGGCAGGCTGGGACACTAGGACACTGCTTATCTAGAGAAGACCATTCAGTGGTAGGCTGCTGTCACAGAGGCGCTACATGGACGACAGAGACGTACAGCTTTTTAACACCTCCACACAGGTATCGCGAAGGACGAGCCCTGGTGACCTGGGCTACTCTGCTGTCCGGTTTGAACTCTTGACAGTTTTTGGCCCCTTATTGACTATATCACGCCCTGCTTATATAAATGGGAAAGTAACCATTTGCATTTTTCATTTATTTGCGCAACGACCCGTGCACATTTCCTGCGACATATTCACCCAGTTCCCAAAAGTTGTTACAGTAGTTGTTCTATCATGTCTAAATCTGCTTGTCATTAGTGTATCTTATCATGTTATTAGTTGTTAATTAGGTAAATATACATGTGTTGATGTGTGAGTGGGTGTGGGTGTGTCTCATTGATTACTAGGGAGAGCTAATGTAAGGCAGGGCACTGGTCAAAAATATCTGCTGTCATTTGGCATATTACTTTTCTTAATTAATTGTTTTAAGTTTAATTATTCATGCAAACTTTTTCAGTAACACCAAAGTGATTTTTTTTGTATTACTTAGTATATCAGCTATGGTTTTGGTAAAATATTACAGATTCTGTGTGTTTGTGCATTCTTGTCGGCGGCTCTTAATGTGGAAGATGTAGTTTAAACAATGGGGAAGAGTAGGCACAGGACAGCGTGGGACACAGGAAATCATACGGTGCTGTAACATTGCTGTTGCTGCCATACTGTGGAAATAAGAAGAGGCACACTCACAAAAAACAATGAGATTGGGCTGAATGGGCACTAATAAAAAAATGTCTTGTGCAATCAGTGCTGGACACACACACACACACACACACACACACACACACACACACACACACACACACACACACACACAAACGCACACACACACACACACACACACACACACACACACACACACACACACACACACACAAACGCACACACACACACACACACACACACACACACACACACACACACACACACACACACCAACAACTAGCATCAGCCACAGATGCCTGATGATGGAGCGACATTGGCCCATTTATCCCCGCATAGAGACTAAAGGACAACTTGATGTGTCATGACCCTTAGGACATGCCATCGGAAGGGCAAAAATAACCTCTTTAAATTATGCTAAGTTCTTTACCAGGCCCAACCCAACAATAGCTACAGTGAAAAGGAAACCTTAACCCCCCTCATTCAGAAATCCATGCCTCTGAACATTTCCCAAAATATCCCCTACTCTCTCTTTATGAATCAAATCCCTAAATGAGGATCCTATTGTTAGCCGCAGCTGTATAACCAAGCGATGCAGGCTGTATTTTAGCATATCCTGTCCTGTTCCCCTGCCGGGTAGAGAATTCTGTCGCCTCCTCGCCCCGAATAGACGGCGAGATTGGCCCCGAGACACCAGAACATCCTGCCTGCAGAGCAAGAATGTAAACAGGCCCATATGTTATGTCTACCCAAACCGATCCGATCTCATAATCTGTGCTGTTCTACAGCTGTATGTGTAATGCTATACCGACCTGAATGTGTTGGGAAAACAGCTATGCGACACAGAAACTGTATTTGTAAGTCAGGATGTTGAACATACATTAGGTGGTAAAAATGACTGGCATTTACATCCAGTAGCCAAGTTATGCTCCCAACCCTCCTTTACCCGGTTTAAGTACAATAAAGTTTGAACTGCATTGCTTAAAATATGTATGTGCAGTTTATATTCTTGGATGATATATGTTTAATTTGATGAAAAAGTGAAAAAGTTTGATTTTGAATGATATTTGACAAGGTTGCTAGGCCTTTTTGTATCTTAGATCGGAGTTAAAGCTGGGGTGGGGGATTTGGGGAGAAAATGGCAGTTGGGATAGAGATTCGAATCCAAATACCTCAACCGCTCCACTTGTTCTCTTTGGTCCCTCCCCTATGGTCCCTCCCTGGCACGCTCCAACAAAGTCGTGCCAAAGTGAATGGACAGCCCCAACAGCCAATTAGAACAGAGAATCGGAGCCTCGCTCTGATTGGTCAAAATGTCAGCTCATGTTAACTTTGACCAATCAGAAATCATATACCCCAGCTTTAAGGAGCTTAGTGGTCCTGTCAAAAAGACTATAGACAATCAGAGAAAGCATGATTTCATGATGATTCATGTAACATAAAGTGATACTGAAAAGGCAACTCATTTCTAATCCTTAATTATTTTACATTTTGGTCATATTCCATTGTAATCCTTCATTTTTTTAAATATATTTTCAGTCTTTTTTGAAACTCAACAGAGAGCTACACAGTTTAAACTCATCACTTAGACCAGGCACGTGCAAACATACATCCCAAAGGGGGTTTGGGCACCTGCTGTTTGCCCTCTTTAAAAGAAAGTGCCCCTTTTCTAGACTGTTCTTTTTTTTCAATAGAAAGGAAAGATTTCTGCTTGCGCGCAGTGAGCCCTGCTGACCAGATGTATTGATTGCATCAAAGTCAGGAGATTGGTGGTCCCAGGAGATGCCTTCTACCCTCTCTCAAAAGTCAGAGTGAAAACTAACTTTGAGGCAGACATCAGGCAGGTGGCCAAACAATGTATTAAGATACTGTTCATTTTCTTTTTATATAGATATTAATGCCTTTAGGAATTGCTTGACATTATTTGGCAAGTGGAGTCTAAATGCTTAAACTATTTAGCAGCTGCCTGGAAATGTGCCAAGCTTGTTACATATGGCTAGGTCGGCTATATGAGATGGGCTGCTTACTAGTGAGGAGAACCATACTTATAATGATATAATATGGAACACAGGGTTAACATTACTTTGTGATATATAAATATTATTAGGGACCATTTCACATTGATTATTTCAGATAGCGAAACACGCTAGTCTTGCTCTATCAAAATTGCATTTCAACCATTCTAAAGCTGTCTTCTTTACATGCTGAATATACAGTATGTGTTTTTAACATGTGTGGAAACAGATATAAATCTTTTTTGTTTTAACAAGAAGTGATGCAATGAAACTCGACCAGCAACAGCTGGGCCTGGTAACCTCATGTAGAATCTCAGATGTTCTGCCGCAAGTGAGTTGACATTAAATCTTTCCTTACTCTGAACAAAACACATCCTAGATGTTTACTTCTGGTTTTTCAGAGATTGCGGTAATTTATCTTATAACAAATGTTGAGGACCCACAAAAGCGACCAAATAGCACAAAATTGGTTTCTCAAACACTCAAACACATGTCCATCCTTACAGATTAGCTTTCTCACCAGCAACAACTGTTTACGTTAGCAACCTACTTTCTTTGACTTTGTACCAAATAACTAATTCTTAGCCTTGGGTGAGAGTCCACAGCCATGCTAGTGGCTCTATGAGGCTGTCCTCATGCACAAATGCTGATGTTTGATAACATTTCCCATGTTCAACGTTGTAGGCCTTTAACATCATGTTAGCATGATAACATTGTCTAATTACCACTTAACACAGAAAGTCATGAAGCGCTGACCAACAGAGTCAGGCTGCTTCCTGTTTCCATTTGATGTAATCTAATCATCATTCTATATTAAATCTCATTTGACCCCAGGGTGGTAAATCAACACACACACACACACACACACACACACACACACACACACACACACACACACACACACACACACACACACACACACACACACACACACACACACACACTCCTACTAGTCCATTCCTGTTAGGGCAAGAAAGTTCTTTGAGCCCAAACCTCACTTGGGTGTTCCTTTGCTCCCATATTTCTTCTTAAACCACATCTTTTATCTCTGCGCCTATGGAGGTAATTATCAGTGTTGTCACGACAATGTGATTCATTAATAAAGCTTTCATCCCTGGCTTGCCTGTGTCGAGGCCTGCTCATCTGCAGCAGCTTAATTAGTGCTAGCAGCGCTAGCTCACTTTAAGACCTCTCAGTAAGAAAGTGATCTGAGGGGGAGGAAGAAGGGAGCAGACAGGAGGGCAAGTCCTGAAAGCCTTTGATGGATCCCTCTCCCCCACTCCTAACTCTTCACCATGCTAATTCAAGTTGACCTGAGACCCAAAAGCAATGTTGCTGATATCCATCAAGTGCTGTGGAAGATGACTGATGATGAAGGTGAGGAGTCTCTTGCTGAAACATGCCAAGTACACCAGCTTTACTTTGTCCTTGTCTTGTTTCAATATTTCTCTCTTGAGGGTTACCAGTGGGAATTTTGGAGACTTTGGGAGTACTCTAGAATTTTACATAATTTCCAAACTCATTTGGCAAAACTCCATTGATACACACTTGACAGTACGTTTTAGCAACCAGTACATGTTTTGTGTTGCCTCTAGATCTGATATGTTTAATACTGTATCATCTGTATGTGATTCTCTGCAGTTAGTTATAACACATGGACAATGATTAGATTTCAATATATCTCTAAAAGTTTGGCATTTTATAAGTTATTTAGTTTGATTTTATCTTTCCTACGGTGGTTTAATAGAGCAGATGATTCTCGAAATATTGAAATTGCTTCATATAAATATCCCTACAAATAACTACAGTATACCTTTTCAATGATCTGACATGTGTGGACAATGCTCTTTTACTTGCGTGTCTCGCAAAGCAGAGACTCCGGTGCATCTCCCGTTTTTTTTTAACGCTTCCAATCTATTTTTTAGATGATAAGCGCGTAAACACCAGTTAAAGTCCAATAAAAATGCACTGAATAAATATTGTATCTACACTATGCAGGAGTTTGCATTGTATAACTGTTCTTCTCAACTTTAATGCTGCTGCAAGTATTGTGCACATTTTACATTGAACAGTTTTTGGTATTAATTGGTGAGTGTGGGCCTCGAGCCTCTGGGTGGGCATTTACCATCGATTGACTGACGACTGAAAGACTAGAGTTGACAGGAAACGTGCTATTCATTTTCCATTGTGAGCTGCGAACTGGAGAAAAACAATAATGTGTAGCCTAGAAATGTTAACTCAAAGAATAGTTTCCCCCAAGAGTCCCACAGCATCAACTACCAAACAGTAACATCAATGTGCATCTTTACCACTAATGACCCCCACCATTCATATTAGATATGTATAGTGCAACATGATGTTGTTACCAACGAATTTAATCATTCCTTTTATTATTTGTCTTACTTCCATTTTGTAGACTCATATTATAGATAAATTAACTTTTATCATGTCTGTATGTTCAGATTTTACTGAGTGATACCTCAGAGAAAGGGTTTAATTTAATCACTGCTTCAATGCCACAGTGAGCTGTGTGTCACAGTTGGCAAAACTACAAAAACTAACTTCCTGTTGTCTTTCCACCACATCAGTGTTCCAGATCAAACTGTGATCCTATTAACTGGTGGCCATCGCCTGAATACGTCTTAGGTTGCTTTCAGTATGGCCAGAAGTTTAAAAACAAGAAGGGGAAACCTGAATACTTCTTGGCATTATTTTATTCATTTCCCAATACATTCCAATGTGTTTCTTGTTTTTCATCTTAACCTGTGTATGAGGGAAATGGTATGTACCAAAAAAATCCTGTGAATAACACCATCATAGGGGGCACAGTCAAGTATGCACGAAAGAAAGAGGGCGATTCCCGAAAATCTACAGAGTTTCCCATCCGGACTGACCTTTAGGAGTAACAGTGTACAAACGGCACATCTGATACACTATCTTTTTAATGGTGATACAACTAGAATGTCTTTTATTTTATCCAGGTTTTATTTAAATAGTCATAAATGTGTCTGTCAGCAACAGGAATGCTCCGAGTCAAAGAGATGGTCAGTAATCCTAAATCTTCAGTCGTCCAGGGAGTCTCCCGCCCACGGAACCGCAGCTGCTTCCATCTCACAGGACCTTTCAGACTATGAAATGCAGAACCAAAAAACAGCGTTTTGTAGCTGGCCTGGGTTACAATGTTCACTTCTGACACTACTCAACCCCTGTCTCTTGCAGTAGGAATTTGTGTTCATGTAATAATAAACGCTTTTTCCTAATACATTTTGTCAGAAACATAACTGCCGCCCGGCTTAAGTTGACTGGCAACATTATTTTCAGTCCAGGAAATTCTCCCTCCTTTTTCCACACAGAAGTTGTAAGGATGTGGTAAAGGGTGGACAATGGTGGATAACCTGGGTTTAACAAAGTTATTATATGATGTTATAACTTAGTTTCATTGAATGATTTAAAATTGTTATTTTAAGACAAGAGGACCCATAAACCCCTCTGTTGGAGATAGTTTTTTTCTTTTTTTAAACCTGTCTCCCACATGTCCCCCCAGCTTTACGGATGTGCAAAACTAAATTCCTGAACTACTTCTTTAGAGTTAATGTTACGTGAAGATCATATTTAGGTGAAGGGGAAATGGTGGTTTACTCAAACACTAACATCAGAATTTATTTATTTATTCAAGTAAGGCCCTGACCTTTTCATTATCCTTGATATAGCCTAGTCTAAACAGAACTACAATATTATGCCACAATCACATGTGGTAGGTAGAAAAATTAAATACATTGGAAGTCAAAGTTTTGCCGATAGAGTCATTAAAACATCTCCCCATTGTTTTGAAATTAAAAAGAAAATTGTAGCAAAATATTTCTGTGTCAGTAATTAGTCACATAACATTAAACATCATTTTTAAAGGACAGTGTTACATAACTTGTCTTTTTTTTCCTTCAGGACATCCTGATTTTTTAAATACAATTATAGGAGTTGATACTCATGTTGCATGCTCCTTTCTCCATTGTACAATAATGTATGTAATGTTAAAATAATAATTGATTTGTGAATATTGCTATTACTTATTTTCCTGACCATCGAATATAGGTGGAAAGGCAATTCATTATATTTTGTTGGATACTTTTTACCTCTTTACCGCTTACAGTTTATTGTTGATACTGTATACTGCAATCTTTGTAAGAGAAGACACAGCACAATATGTGAGCAGGAGAAAACTGCAGTGTGAAGGTGGTGTATGAAAACACTATCAGGTTTCCTTATTTAACGAGCCCAACCTTCATCAAACAGCTTTGGCCTCCATCTTTTTGTTGTGAGTCACCCACAGTTCAGTGGTGCCGGTTTACAATGCACTGGTTTTTAGTTTCCATTGTGTAATCTGGCTATTTCCAATAACTGCAGTCTCAGACAATGATTCACCATATATGTCATGTGAAAGGGGAACAGGGTCAATTCTTTTCAACACCACGGAGGTTGAGACTTCACCTGGGGATTGTTATTCCAGCAACTACAGTCAGCCCAACATTAAAGATGGCATTTTATAACATTCATTAATTTAAGAAATATAGAATAAAGGTATAAAGAACTACATATAAAACAAAAATAGTATGGGTCCATGTTGCATGGAATAGTAAGAAATCTTAATATTACTTACTGTATAACACAGAGCAATAATCGCATGTATCAGTGGAAGATTATGTTACAATGTGTTACATGTAATATTCTACATTATTTCCAATTTAATTGTATTTTAGTATGAAAGAAATCCAATAAACTGCATCAATATTGTTGGTCACTTGGGAGCAGAACTCAAAAAAGGCTGAAAATCACAAATGTGACATACTTTGGCGTTCCTTCTAATCTTTTCACTGTTTCATTGTTTGTCATTGTACTTCCTGATCAATATCTAAAGCTACAGTAATGGAGTCTTCGACAATCCTGAAAAAAACACAATGATGGCATATTCAACTTCTTCAAACACTTAACTACTTACACAACCCGCAGCCATGCTATCAGCTCTGTTTTGGTCGGCTGCTAAATGCTCCATTTTGTTTACTAACTAGTCTCTTATTGTGTCTGTTTGATTCTAATAATGTAGTGTACGATTTTGCTGAAAAAACACCAACAAAACACTATTGTTGCGGGTCCATTTCAAATCCTATGTGTCGGCGTTTGTTCACAAACAAAAATGTCACTGAACGTCTTCATTGGTGTGTGGTGTATGTATGTGCAATGTATAAGCATGCACTGCACCGTTGCACACCTTCCTCTGCATGTGTGTATGGCAGCATGCTCTGTGTTTCTTCACTCCGCGCTGCCCGGTGACTTCACCTCTGTGGTGCATGCTGCCAGCAGCTGAAACATAAGCCAGCACATACAGATGGGAGAAATGAATCCCACATTTTCCATTCTATCTTCGCACTGCTTATCCACCTCTCCCCCCGCTGTGACACATTTAGATAAATCTGATGCCCATTTGGCCGCACTGTGCTGTCAGAAACAGAACCTGGGTCATTTGAAGCCAGCAGCAGAACAGGCCCTGTATGCTCCTGATTTACAACTGGACGTTTTTACAGCAAGACATGAGGTGTTTGTGTGTGTGTGTGTGTGTGTGTGTGTGTGTGTGTGTGTGTGTGTGTGTGTGTGTGTGTGTGTTTGACTGCAGTATATTAAGTGTTGGAGCATGGAGATGGTCAGGGGTGTTGCCATTAATTCCTCCCAGATGAATGCAGACTGGAAGAATTGTATCTGTCATTACAATCATCATGTAATACTGAAAGCGGAGGGAGATGTGGTGGGAACAATATGTGCAGCATGAGAGACCACACCCTTTCCTGCAGAATGGGCGAGAGTAGTGGTACAAGTGAGTGAGCTGGCTGCTTGAGCGTGAGCAGGCCTGACTATCGGACCTCAATGGAGCACAGAAGTGGGAGAATCTGCTGGTGTGGAAGTATTTCTCTCTCCATTGTCAGTTACCTTTACGGATTTCTTCAATGTTCCTCAACACTCACATTCTGAAGACTCACTCATAATGCTACAAAGACATAGGTTTCAGTTACATATAACACACACTACAATACCCATGAATCCCAGTTGCTACAGAGAAGAGGGCTGTTAGAGGTGCTAATCGGAGCTGAGGCAAGTTGAAAACACCTTGCTGAAGCTTAGCAGCAACCTTAACAGAATTAAAGCTCAGAGATTGGACCTACATATACACCTATATAATCAAAACGAAAGAAAAAACTTTTTTAACTTAATGTGAACAGGCTAATTTGCTTATATAGTAGAAAGACTGTGTTAAGAACACAGTCTTTCTACTATATAAGCAAATGCTCTCTGACATGGTTGCTAATCAGGATAAAAAAGGACTTTTGCTTCTAGAAACCTGGATACCAGGACTCCTTCATGTAGATTTGTTTGCTCATTATGCGGTGGATTTAAATAGTTATTCACCAAGAGTTACTGACCAGATAGTCTAAAGGTTGGGGAAGAACGAAAACACCCATAGATGGACGGGTGTTTGACTTGTTGTTGCACAGATGATGAGACCATCAATTTGTAGATATTAACACACCTGATACACCCCACACATGAGATATAAGCCTCTGTTCTGTAGCTATCGAGAGTGCCATGCGGCTCTCACCCTGCGGCTCTCACCCTGCTGCTCTCACCCTGCTGCTACCATGCTCTATGAAATCCTCTGTATGTCCTGATGGAATCCCTTCAATAAACTTGTACCATTGATGAAATGTCCAACCTGTCCGAGTCTCTGTCACGCCATGGGGAAATTCGGCACTACAATTACTTAACTAGATAATTCCAAATGAAATCACAATGTTGTCAATTTCCGAGCTTTGGCAAAATAGCCATCAGAACAACGGTTTTGTCATTCAGTGTCAATATATAGAACAATGTAGAAGAATATGTCATCTCTCATTATGAGCTTGTTTGAGGACTGGTATAGAACAGTAGCAGAGGTAGTAGCAAAACACTTCCATAAAACCTGTAGGGACAAAAGAGCACAATTAACTCAGTTTGAGTCTAGTCTGTACTTGCTACTGAGTATCTGCTTCTACCCACTATGTCTGAAGTCTCATGATTTCTTTCTTTTTCTCTCCTTTTCCCCCCTCTAGCAGTCTATTGTTGCGAAACAAGGCGCTCAGTGTAACAAAGAGCAGCTGAAACACAAACACGCCGGCAGGCAGCGTTCCCTTTCAACTCGACCGACCTCGGCTCAGAGGAAACTCACTCTGCTCTGACTTCCCCCTCACTGCAATACAAGACTCCTCTCCCTCTTGAGCATTTTACCCCTCAAAACAATTATTTTAAGTGTAAGTGCAATAAAGTGTTACTGTAGGGTAACAGGAGAAGGAAAACTCCCCAAAGCTTTACTAGTAGTCAACATTATTGTTGTATTAACACTGACATTACTCTGTAAAATATAAAAGGTGTTGCTTTAGTGATGAACCTAAAGAGAACCAATCATTTCTTAAGCTCTGAGGAGTATTTTAGTTTCTTTCAGCTCATTGGTTTCGTTTTATCACCTGCAACTTTGTAGCAACAGCAGAAAGCTCTTTTCATGAGAAAAAACTAAAAAATAATTTCCATTTGTTTGTGTCATATAGTTTTTTAACAACAATATAATAATTAGATGAGTCAAAATAACTTAGTCATAGTGAATTTTAAAAAAAAAATGTAGCTATGCTAGCAACATATCAAGGCTTCTGGGTCCACCATTTTGGTCCGGACTGAATCTTCTGAGTAACTATTAGATTATTTACCATGACATGTTATAGACATCGATATTCCCCAATCCATTTGTAGTTTGGAGTAAAACTATGTATAATCGTATGAGTTCTCATTAAATATTATACAGACATATATAGACAATAACTTGGAAAGTAATGGTATTCCCTTAAACCTCAGCTGTACTTTTAAAGCTTGTTAGCAAAAGTTAGCAGGCTAGCTTGCTGAAAGTAACCTACTGCCTCACAGAGCTGCTAATGCGGCCACAGAGAGTTTGTCTTGTTGATTTTCTTTGGCAATTTTACACTGTTGGCCGGATTAAAGAGTAAAGATTTATTACATCTGCATATCTGCTTCCTTTTTAGCAAACGTTGTGGCTGTTATTTTTATCGGCTACGATAACATTATACCACTCAAAGTAATTGCTGAGATGTGGGAACATTGCAACATTGATGAAACAGCAGTTGGATATTAAAGAGGACCTATTATGCTACTTTTCTGGTCTTAATTTCTTGTTTTACACTGCTATAGAGCAACCTGACACGAATCACATCACAAAAAACTATGTAGATTTTCGGGAAGCTCTTTCTCTTATTTTGGCGATCCAGCACATCCTGTCAACACTTGAGTGTGTGTGCTTCGGCTCCCTCCGCCTGTGCTTCGGCCATCTCCGCTCCCCTCCCCCCCTCCTGCAAACCCCACTCCGTTGTGATTGGTTACCTTCCTTCCGGAACACTTTCAGTGGCGGGAAGCGCGAGCATGGACCTATAAGGGCGCGAGGCAGACGCGAACAGGGAAGTGACAGCATTACCATACATGGAAACATCCGCGTGGAGACCTCACAAAGTTTTATGCGACGGCACAAATTATGAAAGGGTAGACCGCTTTGAACACGTGACTTCTCGACTGGCTAGAATAGTGTTTAGTGCTCTGCACAGACACCCCAGACGGTCAGCAGGGAATATGTCGAAATGCATGTAAGTCATTATTTGATAATTTAGTATGGTTAAGCATGACTATGAATCATCATAACAACGTTTATAGGTCATAAAAGTCAAAAAGCATCATAGGTCCTCTTTAAGACAGGTTGTCTTCAAGCCAAAATCCAGATAAATTGTATCACTTTATCTGGAAATAAATCTAAAAGCGAGTGCACGAGAAATGTGCATAATAATTCTTCAGTACACAGGAATACTGCATGCCCAACTACAGCAAATACAGGAGGTCAAATTTGAGGCAGAAAAATTGCTGTAATAATATTATTGTGACTGCTCGTGCTTCTAAACCTCACAGTCTTTTAGTGATTTCCCCTTGTTTCCAGATGTTAGCAATTAACCTGGCGAGCACAGTCTTATTACTGATGGAAATGATTGCCAACACTATGAACATAATACTTAAGTTATCAGTAGGTCTTTGAAGGCTAATCTATGCTAAGCTCACTGTTTTCAATGTAGTTTTAAACTTCACCTAGAGACACAAATGCATGCATTTGTTGATAGAGAGTATTTATCTTCAAAGACTTTCTAACTTTGATCTCCACAACTTTCCCTCCAAGTGATTTTGTTCTACACTATTTCAGACCTGGAAAAAAACCTAGTCAAGTGCAGTTTCCCACTTGGGACAATGAGTAACAGAAACAGTATGCAATCACAGGAAGGTCAGTGCGGTATAGTTGGAGATGATTGATGAGTTGATTGATTACCTGACAGTGTCCGGACGTGGTAAACCCCACCCAGCTGTTACTTCAAGCAGGTTGAATGAAATGTAAAACATTATTTGCAGGTTATGTCCAACCCAGAGCCAGCGAGGTAGTGTTTGCACAAGGGACCACACTCCACTTCAACACGGTGAGGAAACAGTTGGCGATTAAACACTATTGTTTTGAAGGGTGACTCAATGTCTGGCATAGCAGGTGATTATATGAGTGTTATAGCTTTTGGCTCAGCCCCTCAGAGACCACATCCGCATGAAATAAGAACAAGACGAAGCATCACCGCCATGCCATTTGGCTTTCATAACAGGACTACGGCAGGTGTGCGGAGTCTGGGTCGAAACCATATGTGCTTTGCATACACATCCAAAAATGTGAAGGATTTGTTCTAGAGTGCAGACAGCCAGCATCTGACCTGACTCCTGACAAGCAAAGGTGGTACGCCCTCAGGCTTCCTACAAGGCCCATATGCTTTCCATGAAGCTTTAATGCTGGGCTGGGAGTCAGGTTCCCATTTTTTGGACACACTTTGTTTTTGATATGATTTAGTACATATATGCACATTTCGACACACACACACACACACACACACACACACACACACACACACACACACACACACACACACACACACACACACACACACACACACACACGCTGACATATAAGACATCTTAAATCTAAATGATATCTGAACTACATGATCCCTCTAATATATAGGGCCATTGCAGCTGCAAACTCTAATGGTAATTGGGCACAGCAATGAAAGATATGATTTCAACATAAAAAGAAAACAAAAACTTTGCAAGGTATCTGATATTAAACATATGCAGCTCACAGTTTCGGGAGAAGCAGAAAGCATTAAAGCATAATAGATTCCTTGGGCAGAAACAATACCAAACTGTTGTACTAAGGGCCCACTGTATAGTCTTCTAAAGACTTAGAAATGTTGAGCATACTAGAAGTGGTTCAGTGGTCTAAAAATTAGCTTGTCATGAACTTCCATTGTAAAACATACAGTATACTGTCCTATTACATATGATGTCTGGACTGATAGACCACTTTAGATGGAAATGTTACAACAACAATTGGATAAATTCTGAGCCGTAAAGTTAAGTATACAGCAGGGGCTGCGGTGGAGAGTCTTCTGGGTTTCCCTGGGTCTTAACGAAGTATAGATGTTAGATAATGAGAGGCAACCACTTGAATTTGAAGGACTTTATAATCAAAAGATCCTGCCCAAGGCAACATCAATATTCTGTGCTCGTCTTCTTTCCTTTACTCCCCCTTTAATGCACTCTGCTCTAGCTGAAACTGCGACTTCTATAGGTTTTCAATATACGGTAATACTGTTGATAGTATTTAAAGAGGCAATGGTTCAATGAAAGGAAATAACACATTTATTTTATTAATCTTTCAAAGTTAATCTTTTCCTCCGTGTATTAGGCCTGAGAGTACACTGCCCCTCTAGGCCACGCGACTGTGTTTTTACGTTAAGGTTTAGAGATCTTCTTTGTAGAAAGTTATAAGTCCAATTTGATACAAATGTGTGGTGCATATCGACGAATAGGTCATGTGGAACATGATCAATGTCTTTCTCTCTTTATATTCTATGAACAGATTTTCTTTCTAACACACACAAACACACACACGCACACACACACACACGCACATACACACACCCCCACACACACCCTCTCTCACACACATACACACACACAGACACACACACACACACACACACACACACACACACACACACAAAGAAGCACACTCGCAAATACCAACACATGTTTGCAGGGGCAGCCATGCAAAACAGCACAGGGCTGTTTAGACAGCAGGCCCAGGTGTGTCCCAAACTGTGCAGCTGGATGGGGGTTTTCACGCTCCATCCCATACACACACACAAACATTTTCCAAAGCACTCTAAAACACCCCCATCCCTTCATCAAACAGCTTACCCACTCAAACCATCATCATCATGTCTGCCAGCTGCCAGACAGACTCACCCTGTCTGTTTCACTCACACACACACACAGACACACTTGCACAAATATACTTGCACATAAAACGTGGATTTGCAAATAGCTGCATGTACACACACCCTTATGCCAAAGGAATGTTTTACTCAGTCAATAAAGTTGACAAAATGCGAAACATACTCCCATCTGTAGCAGTTTATCAAAAATATAACCAATGAGGATACAATTTTCAATGTATATGTTATTCATATATTTTTGAATGTTCAACGCTGTCTTCCATTGTGTTTTAATTAAGAACCAAAGATGTGTATTTTTAAATTTGCCACAATAATTGGAGTGAACACTCACAGTTCACGTATTTCCATGATGCCGTTAAGTAACAGTTAATAACGCAAACAAATTAAAGTTAACTAATGACAGCTGATTCTTTTTAATTAATGTTGGTATCAAAAACATCAGAGCTTGCCGTGTGTTGCGCAGACACCAGTGCTATTATAAAGTTCAGGGTTGAAAGAGATTGTTGCACCCTTAATGATTCAACCAACATTTCAGCAGAAAAGCTGGTCTCCAGAAGCCAATTTCCATGAGCCAGCTTGAAATGTTGGTTTAATTAAGCCGCTTCACATTGTATTTAATGGTGGAGAAAGCTTAATGTCAAAATAACGTTTTGTCACCTTACGATACCATATTTATACTGTGTATATGCACTAAAGGAAATCAAATGTGAATACACAGCCTAAAGGCTCTGTCACCTTAACAAAGGGTATGTAAACAAAGGGGGCCCACCATAGCTAACAACATGCCTGTTTACAGAGCCGAGGCTGTGTATTAACACCAGATTTCTTTTTTCCAGCAGACAGAAGTAGTGGATCGTATGGAGATATTGACTGATTTTGACAACAAGCATTGCCCTGAATTGCTGACTTAGCTTATCTTAAAAGTAACTAGAGGCTACATCTGTAGTGAAGTAAAATATATATTTCTGTCTGAATTGTTTTGTAGTAGATGCATAAAGAAGCAGAACATGGAAATACTAATAAGTAACGCAAATTAAAAAAACCCTGAGATCTGGGTACAAAAATAAGCTCTGGACAGAACTTTGAAAATCAAACCCAGACCTGTGAGCTAATTGGCTTTAACCGTGGACTCCCTGGACTTATGAAGAGTTTGAGAGATACTAAAGGGGCTAATCCACTTCAAAATGCAGCTCTCACGCTCGATGTCTAAAGAGATCAAGGCCTATGTGTGAGCTAAAGCTGAGGGCTAAGCCAGTATAGCTGTCTTCATGGAGGGTGGCTGCAGTGAGGAGGTGAGGAGGAGAGGAGAGAGGTGAAACACTGAGCATGCAGTATAGTACACACGGGGCCCCCGAGGGCCGAGGAGGCATATTTAACTTCATCTGCACTTGAAAAAGTTTTGACACTGCGCTTCCATCATTTTCACAGCTGCTTTTTTCTTTTTTAATCTCCTCCTTCTTCCCCATCTCCTCATCCCTGACTTCAAAGTGCAACAACAAAAAACTAGTGGAGTTTTCCTGTCCTTGCTCCCTCCCTAGAGGCAGGGGTTCCTTTCTAGGAACATATACATACGTATGCAATTTATTTTTGTCAGAAAAAAGAGAGAGCTGCTCCTCTGCTCTTTGTGCCATCTTTGTCCCAACCTGTCTGGGACATTAAAGCTTTGTTTCCACTAATAGGTGTGTCTTGGTTTGGTATGGCACCCATTTATTTCTGTCAAACATTGCTAAGGCCATGGTGTGCTTATTTTGGTACCCTTAGGCTAAGGGTACCAAAATAAGCGCACCATGCAGTACCTATTTTTGTCACTGTTCCGTTGGGGTACCACACAGTCCCAAAGGGTACTAAAAAGGTGGAGCTATACACTGCAGTCCGTCGAGTTCTTCCTCTTCATTTAACTTATTGTCGGCCTACACTTTGTCCCACTGCTATAATGTCACGGTCGTAATGTAGCTGCAGTGGCCAAACTACACTTATTGTTTGAAAAAAGAAACCTGAAGGTTATTATTGTAAACTGTGTATGTGTCAACAGCAAGCTTCACAGGCAAAGGAAAGTCAGCTAAGGAGGGTGAGGCTGAGCAGAGGGTCAATAAGTGAGCTTTACAGGTGTTGGACAGAGCCAGGCTAGCTGTTTCGTCCTGCTTCCAGTGTTAATGCTAAGCTAAGCTAATCACCTCCCACCTCCAGCTCTGCACCTAACACACAGACATAAGATTGGTATCAATATTATCATCTCAGTGTTCTAAATTAAGCAAATGAGAAGATTTCCCAAAACACTTAACTGTGTTGTTTAAAGCTCACATATTATGCACTTTGCTGTCAATTTTATATGGTCTAAGTAGTCCCTAATACTTTTTTTTTTTAAATGTTTGCTGAAAAACCCGTTCAGATCATTTATTGTAGCAAGCTAGCCTGGAAATCCATACCCTGATATCTTGAACGATAGAGGGTCTGGCCACGATCAATAGTAATTTCCAACTCAAGGGGCGGCTCCTACTCGTGCATTTCAAATGCCACTGCACGCAGTTGGATAGCACTACAACCAATCAGAGCGATGCACAAGGTGACGTAAGCCCCGTTCGTTTAGCGAACAGCTGTTAAACTGTTAAATTAAATGTTTGCCGTTGTCGGCCGGCAAAACAGAACATTCCACTGACTTGCTAATGAAAGATTTGAGTGCCGTCTTCCAAATCGTTAAGGGTCGAGGCCAAAGCAGTCTCAAACTCACACAACATATCCGCAGCCATCTTTGATGTTTACTATCATGGCTTCGACGTCACATGCACGTCACTGTCGTCATCCGGTTACGTCCTCCCCAGAGTACCATATAAAGGGCTCTGGCGCGCCCATATTAGATAGAACCAATTGAAACGTGAGACCCAGATTTCTGGTCTTCTTGATAAAGCTTCAACGGAGCGTGGCCAGACCATCAGGCGCAGCAAATTTAATTTGCCAGCGCCTAGTGGCAGGTCTGGGAATGCCAGGCTAGTAGCAAGCCTCTATACCCTGATGTTCCTCTGGTCTCCGGATGACCTATATTGGTGTCTGCAGCCTGCGATCTGGCTGGCCCCTCCCACCTCTCTGCCGGGCCCTCCCACGTCTCTACCATGCTCTCGTGATACTAGAGAGACACTGCGTGACTGCGAACACAGTGTTTACCCGGAGCGAAGCCATACTTTGACATAACAGTTTGACATGACCTGACATGATTAAAACCAGTGAAAACAGTAGCTTCAAAGTTTGATTTCTACAGGAATAACTTCCCACCCTTTGTGGTGTTAAAAACGAGGCATTATTAAACTCCAATGGGAAAGCTAAGTTAGTGTAATAGAAGCAAACGTTGGGTGCTACATCCGAAGCTACATGTGCGCTAACGGCTAAAAGTAACACTCAGACGATTTAAAACCAGTGAAAACAGTAGCCTCACATTTGGTTTCTACAGGACTAACTCCCACCCTTTGTGGTGTTAAAAACGAGGCATTATTAAACTGCAATGGGAAAGCTAAGTTAGTGTAATAGAAGCAAATGTTGGGTGCTACTCCCGAAGCTACATGCTACACTAGGTAAATAACAGGCAAACAACCATTTAGGAGATTCCTTTTAGTTTCACCGATGGAATTACTACACAAGTAGTTCCCTAAGCTTTGTCTCGTTATAAACGCGGCATTATTAAGACTGCTGCGATTAAGATAAATTAGTGGATTATGAGCAGAATGCTTCTGTGTTGGTTTATGCAACACTCTGCATGGTTTGCTGTACTATGGGCATCTTGTCGCTTAGCGGGGAAAACAACATGGCTGTCGCTTGGAAAATTTTCCAGAGGATCTCTGGGCCGTGGACCAATAAGAAATGGGGGGGAGGGGAGTTATCATAGAACACTGCACGGTGGAAGTTTCTGGTTACTAATGTGGGGGGAAGCATGGACATGTAAAGAAAATATGGGGATGTGGCTGTGCCGTCTATGACGTTATAGAGCTGTTAAGCGGAAGTGGCGGAATTACGGGGCATGGGACCTATCGGCTGAAAAAAAATGAATGGGAGTCTATGGAAAGTAATCTACTATTTTCTGGTCCCAGTCATTAAATGCCTTGGATTACATATATGTTTTGTATGGGTCTAAATGATAATTTTTCATGTGAAGAGTTTGACGGTATGTTGTATGATTATTCGTCTAACGGCTTTTGAAAAAATGTTACGAGAACAACTACAAGTCTTGTCGCCTCTGTGACGTCACATCAACACATTCCCTCCACTTCTCGACTGACAGTGCTAATGCTAATGCTAATGGCTGGCGTGGACAACCACTCGAGAAATTGAAACTCCACATGTCCACTTGTGTAGTGATTTTCGCCACACTGAAGACTTTTGTCTTGTCATTGAAAGAAGGCGGTAAAGTGCATTAAAGACACAGCCATGTTTCTGAGCTAAGCAAGTGCCAGTGGTGGTGACGTATATCATAAGTGTCAAGAGCAGCGAAGAGCTGTAGTCCACAAAAGCGCTCTGCACAAAACCTGACCGTATCCAGCTTCTACTCGCTAAATTGTTCCATTCTTTGCACGAAAAAATACCAGCTAAATCCATACAAAACATATGTGTAATCGAAGGCATTTCATGACTGGAACCAGAAAATAATACATTTCTTTCCATTGACTACCGTTGTAATTTTTCGAGCCGATAGGTCCCATGCCCCGGAAGTAAGCAACTTCCGCTTAACAGCTCTATAGACGGCGAGAATTCTGACTGGAGTATATTGGGGGGTGGGGGGGGGGGGGGGGGGGGTTTCAGACAGGGGGAGAGTGAGAAAAGGAGAGATTGTTATTTTTTTTATATTTTGGCAGTCTCTAGGCACACCGTGGACCCATGGATATGTTAGAACACATTTAAAAGTGCATTTAGCATAATATGTGACCTTTAATGCATAATTTGAAGGAAAAATGCACCAGCCAGACTTGTGGGATTGACATGTGGGTGGGTGGAATATAGCAAAAGACCTCTACAGTGACAGCTTTGCATTTTTCTTTGCAAAGACAAAATAAAATCAAGCTTAAATTTAGCATCTTCTGAACACGTAATTAATTTCTGTGTCTGCTGGTGGTTTTGAATTATGGTGATCAAAGACTGTGAGGTCACGCAGTTTACCATCCTTTTTTATTGAGCACTGCATCATTGGCTTCCAGTCTCTCTCTCTCTCTTGTATCTGTGTGTGTCTCTCTCTCCCTCCTCCCTGCTCTCTCTCTTTCTGTCTGTGCAGCTGCAATCCTCACAGCTCTAATCTCCCTCTCTTCTCTCCCCAGCGTGTGCTGGAACGCCATCCAACTATTTAACCACAGCCCTGAAACAAACCAACATCTGTTTGGAGGCCGGCCCAGACCCGGCCACTGCCTTCCTGCTGCGAACACAAACCAACCGCCGCCGCCAGCTTAACCCCTCGCTGCCCGGTGGCCCAGACGATAGACAGGCCCCGCCAATGCCAGCCACGCACTCAGCCGCAGAGATGAATTGCATGTTCCCCCTCGCAGACAGTAGACGCATGGGTCTGCGTCCAAGTCTTTTTTCTTTCTTTTCGTTTTAATATTCGGTGTCTGCGGTTTTTACAAGTGGCAATTCGCGTGATCATGTGTTTTTTTCTTGATTTTATGTCTCCGTCTTTTTTGGTGCTAAGAAGTGCACCCCCGAGAGCAGTTGTCAGTCAAATTGTGCTGGCAGTGGTATAGGCTACTGTGATATCTGATTCAGTTTGATTTTCTGTCAGTTGCCCTTTTTTTTTAACTGAAGAGCGTTCAGCCATGGGGGGGCCCTCAGTACTTGTAATATGCATTTACAACACATCAGGGATATTTGGCATACCATTTCTGGTTCAGAAGAGGTTATTGACTTATATTATAAAGTTGGCATAGGTTAGCTAATTTTCAGAGAAAACCAGGCCGTTATTTGGCTCATGGCCTTAATTTCAAATTTCCCCCTGTTTACCAAGTACGTATATTGGATTATGTATACTAATCCCAGATCAAATGCACGCTGATGTATTTGATTTTGGGTCCTGTCTTGACGTCTTTATGCTTGTCCTTTCAACAATGTTGTAAATGGAGCTGCTGCCATGCAAGACCAATTTCAGACTTGCTCTTAGAATAAAGTGATATTGTAATGTATTGTATTGTATATTATGTTGTTAAAAGAATCTGTTTTAGATTACTCCCTCACAACAACAGTTAGGTAACACTCTGACTTTCTCTTTTTAACAGAAACACAGTCGTCATTCACTAATGAAATACAGTTGCTTCTGCTTTATTGCTTAGTTTTTTTTTCATTCACTGGCTCAAATGTTCACTCCCCTTCCTGGAAGGCTTTTAATGTGAAACATGCACAGGAAGTGTTTAGTTTTATTTTCGACAGTAACTTACAGCCATAAAAAAAACACAAGAAATTGAATGGTGAATGAGAACAGTATTTATGTTACAAATAACAGAAGAACAGTTGTCATTTTTGCTAGCCAAGTCATTCTAATAGTGGCATCTATTTGGAAATGTACTGTATATAACCTCTACGGTCTGAAACACACTCTTGAAGATTAATTTGAACATACCGACATATAGTTCCATAATCAACCTGTTCACTTTTGAGCAGTGATGACGGAATGTATTCTACTTCATGTATTTTGAAATACTAAAAATGGCTTGTTGCAAATACATAATGAGAAAAAAGATACATTATTTTATTTCATTCTTAAAGACGTACCATGCAGAACACACCATGTACATTTGCAGAGCCTGCAGTTAGTTTACAAGACATATTTTCTCTATATGGAATTCTTAGTAATGAATAATTCTATCATCATTAAATCAAAACAAAATTATTTTGAGGCACCTGGAACCAAACGTTAGACTAGAATATGTTTGTAAACAAAAATGTGGCCCTGCTGCTGTAAACAAGACAGTGAAACAGTAACTTTTAAGCTAGCTTTCTAACTTCAAAAAGGGTTCCAGGGATCAAATGATCCTGTGCAGGAGGTTTGTTTATCAGTTATGAGAATATGCTTTAGAAAAAGTTAAATTCTCTGGCACAACCAAAGTTACATAGTGCACCTTTAACACGCTAGTACAACTGCATCATTGAGAAGGAGACCACGTACACTTGTGTTTCGGGGAATACATCGTAAGGTCTTCTTGGAATTCCAGATTTAGATGGAAACAGTTACAGACACTCATCAAGAGCCACTGTGTGTATTTGTGTGTACAGGGCAATATAAACAGGTCTCTGTGTAGTGCTTGAGACTGGAGACAAATGGGTAGCTGGTAGATTTTTCTTTCTTTTTTTTCTTTTTTTTTTGCATGTGCAGGCATAAGCAGTAAACCTGCTCTTGGTGGTCTTCTGCAAATGCTTATGGAGGTATAAAAGGAAACATGTCGGGGAACTTATAATACACATAAAATTACAGTGCATGCTCTTGTATTTAGGTGAAGGGGTCTGAAATAGAAATGGACAAAATAAAAATAAAACTCAAAGACAGTTTCCTGGATTTAACCTAAATTCAACATATGTTTTTCCCCGAAAGGAATGTCCCAGGGAGATTTCCTTAGTCCCAGTCTGGTAGTAAAAACCATCGGGTTCCTAGTTTTATGTTATATCTTGGAAACCTTGGAACCTATTTGCTTAGGTTTTCAGTTACATATTCTAAGGATATGGTGAAAATAAAAAAAGGGGAAATACGTGCATTGGCTTTCTTCCTGACAGTGAGATGTTCAGGTGGATATCAATCTCATGTCTGTGTGTTATATTATACAGTATATAGAGCTGCAGTCAGGGCATGGTTAGCCTACAGTAGCTTAGCATAAAGACTGGATGCAAAGCAAGCTCACTCCATTTCACAACAAACCACTATTAGACAGAAAAGGTATCCTGTATACTCATTAACATTTTGATGTAGTTAAAGCAGCTACTAAAACGTTACAAAATACACAGATCAAGATGATTTCTCTATGGGTTTTGCAGCATATCAGTGTTGTTTGCACAGTTTTTCCCCAAACTTTGCGTCCCAGTACTGTGCCACGTAAGTACTCTGTACTTCCAGGAATAACAGTAAAATATGAGTTTTGATCTTGACTTAACACACTTTCCCCCGAACAAGTCACGTAATGCCCCCATTCTGACGATACAAAAACGAATTAAAATCATTTATATGTGTGTCCTCTGGTGTTATGCCATCGTTTTTGTTTTCATATCATACTCTTTATGATACCAGCTATCATGTGTTGACAGTACTCACACAATATCCGGATTTCACGATGACATTTGGGCAAAACATAAATCTGGTATTTTTGTAGTTTTGTGCACGATTCCTTTTCATGACATTATACACCATATAGATTTGGAAAGTCACTAGAATGAATTAAGAGGGGGCAGTTACTTGCCAGACACAGTTTTCAACAAGCAATCGGATTAGAAAAATTTATTTGAAAGAGGAAATTAAGCAAAATACCAAAGAATATCACCCAAACTGTCTGAATAACACGTTTATCTATGATACATAGCTGTGATTCTTATGCGCAATGAAGGACACATTTTACGTGCACTCACTTAAAATTTGACCTCCATATGAAGTGGTTTTGATAATCTGGACAAACTGTCAGTTTGATTTACAACCTATCTGGTCTGACGGCTCATGTTTATTGCCTTTGTCGGAAATGATTCTGGTAGTAGCTGTGATCTTAGACATTTCTTTGGTGAGTATAATGTTATCAGTAGCAAAAAAAGACCCAGATTGTAATAAAAAGGAATTTTCCTTTTGAATAATGCATTATTTTAATTCACAATCCCTATGTCCAACAACATGTAGCCATAGATAAATGAAATAAAAATATTTCTGTTCAGTACATACAGTTGTTCTTTCAACCATCCGTCACCATTAACTTAATTGACAACGGCGGTGAACATTAACAAAAACCATCAAAGGAAGAGCATGATTAAAAAATAACAGAAACTACATAATGCTTATATGTTTGTGAGCCTATTTATAAATATTTACCGTGACAGCTATTACCGCCTGTGTCGAAAATTATGCAAAGTATGGCGGGCTGGAGTGTGTACGTGGGGGAGTGGTCAGCAAATATTTTGCCAGAGCAAATAAAGACTGGGAGAGGAGGAAGAGACATCTTCTCACATTTATTTGTCAAAGCAGCAAGTTCAAAGGCTTTGCTGTGTGGACACCTTCAGGCTACAGCACACTGCACACAACTATACTACCACCACTACACACACACACACACACACACACACACACACACACACACACACACACACACACACACACACACACACTCACACACACACACACACACACACACACACACACACACACACACACACACACACACACACACACACACACACACTCACACACACACAGTGGTCCAACCAGTTTGTGAATGGTTCAAGTGCAGGTAAACAGAGGGGGAGTTGTGAAGGCTGTATGTGCCCAAAGCTAAGGGCCCCCTCTCTCTGACAGACTGGCTTCAAAACGGGGTCAGCTAAAGGACGAGGGAGGGGTCCCAGCATCCGTCACTGCAGCGCCCGCAGGACAGGCTCCGTAGTGAAGGTGATGAACATTCCACTCACTCACTCATTCATTCACACACTCAGTGACAGGCTGAGGAAGTCTTTCCACACTTATTCATGAAACTTTTTAACTCCGGTTGTGCCGGCTGCATAGCATTTGAGATTACATTTGTGAAGTTGGCCCGTAAAGCTATAGTGTTTTTCATATGAATGAATGTCAGTTTCATTCAAGCCATCGACAAAAGATTAGACGCAAAGTTGATTAAGCCAGTTTTATGTGGCCAATCAGCTACATAAACTCTCTGTATTTCTCAGTAAGGCAGCGTTTACAAACTGGTGTCGCCTATAATAATTGATGCTTTTAGTTATGCACTTAATGTTTCAGATAGTAAAGATGATTATGAATTAATCCATAGGTGGGTAGATTGGGAATCAAGACAGTCACCACATACTGTATATTAACATATATAATTAATTTCTTAATTATATTTTGTACAAATAATCTTAATCTGCAAAGTAACTAGTAGTAAAATACAAATTCCTGAGAATTGTACGTAAGGGAAGGTCAAGAAACAAATGTCTGTCACGGTTTCATGAAATATTGTGACATGACTGGCTGCTGCCCTGCTCTGCACAACGTACACACTGATGTTTATCTTTGGCTATTTTTAAGGAGGGAAAATGACCAATTCTCAATGAAATTTTGGAATTGAGTTGACACCATGTTTATTGGGTCAGGTGCTGTTAAGCCTAGCTAAACATAAAGTCTAGAAGCAGGGTGAAACATTGCTAGTTTAGCACCATCAGCTGAAAAAAAGCTGAAATGGTTTCTTTGTTGAAAACAGGTGAAACATAAGACGTAGCTATCACCTTGAACACTAAAGCCATTATTCTGAAGTTACTCTCATGTTCTTTATGAAATATTTAGTTAAGTACTAAATATTCAATGGCGAGATCAAAGTTTCATTTTATGCAGTAGAAGCTATATAATATAACGCTTCCCTCAGCAGAAGTTGTCGCAACTAAGTTGTGAATTAATGTCTACATTCAGGCCAGAAGACTGTTTAAAATGACTACGATCATATTTGAGTGTAGAAATTAATGCTGATCTAAGTTTCTTAGAAAGTCTCAATTTTCAGGACTGAACCAGAGGAATACATGCATGCAGGAGTATGTGTGTGAGTGTGTGTGTGTGTGTGTGTGTGTGTGTGTGTGAGAGAGAGAGAGCGAGCGAGCGAGTATATGTTTTGGGGGAGTATAAACGGAAATGGCACGGCTGTTTTTATTTGAATTTATTTGAAACAGTGTGGTTTCCCGTGACACACATACTGTAGGTTTTAACTGAGGTGTGTTTGTGTGTTTTGTCAGGAGTTTGAGGGTGTGAGAACATCCTTTTAACAGCAACAATTGAGACCAAATTGTTACATATACAGTGTCTGCAGAGCTACGCGTTTAACAGTGATTTTGTCTGTGTGTGTGTGTGTGTGTGTGTGCGTGTGTGTGTGTCTGTGCACGAGCAGCTAGGAATGTTAACAGCATCCAGATGTGGGGAGGTGAGAGAGAGAGAGAGGGAGGCACGCCGCTTAATGGTGACTCACTGGAATTTGACACAGACCCACCATTTCCATTCACAGTTCTGTCATCTCCACACTTTGCTCAAAGTGTCAGCTGCTGTGGAGTGAGTCAGAAGACTGCTACAGCCTGCTGCAACACCCAGCAGAGCACACTAAACAAACAAGAACCAGTGCAGGAACATGCATACAGTCACGGCTGGCTTCACACAGGTGTGGACAAGAGTAAATAGACTAAGATCATCTCTGAATTTCCTTTTTTTTTTTCAAATCTGGAGTTGCTTCTAAGAATATTTTGACTATGGTGATTTATCTCATTCCATTGCATCTGCAAAAGAAATCTTGAAAGCTTTCGAGAATGCATTACTTGGACAGATCATGGGAATTCAACCTCAGTAGACCCTTGGCCTATTTGATGCAAAGTCTAACTACCCCACCCCCCCCAACCCTAAACTTACAAGTGACCCTTACCCATGTGGAATCAGAAATTAGAACAGAACTAACAAGTATTATCTATTATGCTTTGGAGGTTAACAGTCAACTGAGCACTGAGGCCTCATAGAAAACACCTACACCTGCTGGGCAGGTGCTCACTTGACTAGCTGATATACTTCAGTTTCTGTATGTCTTTCATATGTATTTTTTTAAGTAGTCATTAAAGGAGTTATGAGGAACTTTTACATATTTTTTAAACAGTCAAATTTTTCTCTGATGATTACAAATTAAATGTAATAGCAAACAAAACTGTCAGTGCAAAGAATGCTATGTTTATATAGTTTTTCTTATTGCCTTTGTCATGGGTACGCTCACACAGGAACAACAGCTGGCGTAGTAAAGACACTACCACTTTTGTCCAAAGGGGGTGCAAGAATTAACACAAACTGAAAGTTCCTCAGAGCACCTTTAATCATGAAGTGTATGGGATCTGACCAGCATAATTGAAATATAGTACAAATCATGTATTTGACTTATGGGTTATGGCAAAAGTTATTTTTCTTTCAGTTAATTTGTAAGGGTCAGCTAGTTTACATCAAGGATCCGCAGGGTGTGTTGCGACAGAGAGAACCTGGATGAGCACAAAATGATTTCGATGATGAATGATCTGCTATGGTAAAATAGAAGCACTCAGTTTTTCCTACAGCAGAGAGTGACTCAGAGTTCTTGGAGTTGGATATGTGTGGTGTTTTCAAACAATGGAACCAACCTCACTCTGTTTTCTTAGGGGTTGAGATAAATGAATCAGGATGACAGAAAAAAAACAAAGGTGTCCTCCTTCGACACAGAAAGCACTGTATGCATGAAGCACTGAACACGATCACACACACACACACACACACACACACACACACACCGACCACACTGCTGTCCTGCTGCTGGTGACTCACAGCAGTTTGACGTTCTGCTCGAGAGCCAAATTCAATTTAACTTTCTGTGGGAGGTTTTTGTGGTCCCACTCTCCATCTGTGTCTCAGAAGTAAAAATCCCCCCTCAGAGGAATTCATGCTAACTTATCTAAGATCTCCTTCATGGCACCGCAGGGGGTGACTGGAGCTGCAGGGACAGTGCCTATGGTTGACTTTATGAGGATATGGATGAGGTTTTGTGGTTGGTGTAGGGGGCAGCATTCAATTAAAAAAGGTGTTATTGAAATGCTTGAAACACAGTTGATCATAGTCATTTCCCAAGTGAGTGTCTGAATCAGTTTCACAGTTCCATTTGGATCAGGTTTGGCAAACAGTAACTGGATTTTCTGAATTCTAACGCCAGTTGTATCCAAAGCCAACCTTTTATATATCTCATCCCTCTTTTTTATTAGTAATACCAATCATGTAGGCTGGGTTTCTCACCTCCCAACATACTTTCTCTATTGTAAGTAGCAACCGCAGATGTGTGACGATGAGGTAATGTGTTTATTTGTGACTATGTAAGATTAATAATGTGAAGAAAAGTTAACTTTGATGTACCTTTTAAGGGAACACAGGATGTTCCAGCCTGCCGTGAATTGTTTTGTAAGTTCCCAGGAAAAATTGGACCTGCGAGTGGATTAATCAAAACTATATAAAAATATTGCAGTTTTCACTGGTGGTCTCATTTGTTACAACTCATTAATGATCATGTTTCATGAAAATGTAAAAGTTCCTTGTAGGAGGTTTTAATAATGTTTTGCCTAGAGATGGTACACATACTACTACAGTATTTGTAGATGCTGAGAGGTTTAAGACAGGACCAATTGTGAGGAAGCAACAAAAATGCATGAAACTCTCACAAAGTTTGTGTCCTCAAACACTACGTTTGTGTCCTCAAACACTACGTTTTGTTAATTCCTCTTTGTGTGTTCTCGTTGAAGAGAATGAGCATGCACGTAATATGAATTATTTTAATTTGTAAAATTTGCACAGGGCTGTTTTCATGTGGAGCTGAATTATCAAAGCCAAGTTTGCCTGTTAGTTTCTGAGCTGGCTGTCAGTGAGTGTTTCCTCAAACAGCCCTCGCAAGTTCTGAGAAGAAACTGTTGTTCCCCATGCTAATGCCCTATTTGAGTACAACTCGGAGTGAAAACACATTTTTGGCACCATGGACTCACCAATGGATGGCAGACGTACTGTGAGAGGGAAGAAGTGGGTGAGCATTTAAAATGAAATCATCCTTTTCAAATCAGAAATTAAACGGGTGAATCTTCTGAGGAGTATGAATTGGCTCAGTTAATTCCAAGGCAATCGGCCCATTAGATTTGTGGAACCTTTGGCCTAATGGTGGACACTAGAGAAAAGCTCATGAAGATGGCCAAACATTCAGCTTCTGGGGAAAGTGTTTTTTTTTTTTTTTTTTACAGCATGTCTCATGGTGAGGAGGATCATAACTATTTAATTATTTCCTCTGGATAAAACTGTTAGACAGACTGACTGACACTAACGACTTTCAACATCTGGTCAGAGAAGATTTCCGGTTGTCAATTGATTTCAACAGAATCAAAACAAACACAATGGACATATACGTATGCAAAGTAAATCTTTATGGAACATTTGTACAACATTGTACATTTACAAAGGACAAAACTAAAACTTTAAAACTGTGTAAATCAAATCTGCTGCTTTGATAAGATAAAGCGTTGTGCCTGATAAACCTCAAACTGGACTTCCCAGATCGTATTTTATCGTCTCACCAGTAGTTGAAACAATGTGCCCACTCCAGAGAAGCCTTTTACACAGTTGTAACAGAGGGTTGTTTTCCGTCTGAATGCCCATGACAGCCCAGATAATAGGCGTAAAAAAAATCTGGAATGGTAACATTGTGCTACCTCTGGGGTGGAATAAGCTATTGGACTTGATTCATAGGAATATTTCTCTGTCTTTAAAAAGAACTTGAAGACCTACTTTTTCTTGAGTGTATTTGCTCACCTCATATGCTCTTAAGTAATTTCCTAAGCACTTATATGTTACTTCATGGAACTGTAATCCTCATGGCACTTGAGTCAGGTGAAACATTGAATGTGTGTCTAATCCAAAGTGTAGAGGCACTTAAATCTGTAAAGCTTCCCCATGATCAACTGTGTCTTGGAGTCTACCTCATTTGTTCGTCTGCCAAATGAATAGACGTGGATGGAACATGACATGAGTGCAGTGCGAGCTTCCAAATCTTACATCAGGGCATTGCATACTGTATACTGCATTGCTAAAATAATATGTACGTATAAAGCAGCCAGCACCATTACACAGTACATGTGTGCGTCCCAAGACTCTTTAAAAAATACCTTTTTACAAATCAAAAAGGACAGGGCGAATAAAAAATATAAAGAAAGTAAGAAAGAAAGATAATAACATTTTTTAAATTCCTGTTGCGAAAGCAGCACTGACCAGGAATGTTTCTACTGGTCCAGCTGGAAGGCTCGCGGTGCCAACTATTTACCGGTGAAAGATAGAGCAATAATCCCAGTGACCCAAGAGGTTGTGAGATGCCATTAAAGACACATGGAGAACCTGTTTTACGGCCCCAGTCATCAGATTTATACTTTACAGTCCGGGGAGCTTTTACTTGCCGAAACCAACATCTGGAGCTGGTTGTTCCTCTACCACCTACCCTTCCCCCCCCCCCCTCTCAACTCTTTCAATTGAAGCGATGAGAGTCAAATTCCCTTGTTGTTAAACAGCAGCAATCAGTACATTACTTCCAGAGCTGTAGGAGGGACAGGGTGTATAGAAGACAGAATCTGTTTTGTGTCCACATGCCAAACTGCTGAACAGTTCAGTGAGACCATACAAAAACCCAGTAAAGTAAACAACGCCCCCACACTGGTAAATCCTCAGTGAATACCTTTACAATGCGCTCGTGTAGCTATTTTAAACGAGGTTAATCTAGTGTTGGAGGGCTTTAATAGGGCGGTATTAATCAGCATATAGGCCCACACATACACTCATAATTCTGTTGGGGAGTATGTTTTATGACCTGCTATTGAAACAAAGTTCCTCGATTGTATTGAAGATGATGAAATGCTTTAGCTCCCACAGAGTTTGTACACGGAAACAATACGTGGATCAGGATTAGTTTTCTCGTTGTTGTTTTTTTGGCAAATAACACTGGAGATAATAAAACAATAATCAAATAATACCACTGTATGAAATCCTGCACATACTCCCACCTCACACATTTAATACCTACTGATCAAAGTCTCTTTTCAGAATATTAGCCTCTACATGTTGCAGATGGCACTTGTTTTTTTGTTAAACCTCTTTTGAAATGTCACTATTAGCCAGTTATCAATGTTCTACCATGCTTTTCGGTGCGGTTAACGCATTGTGTTTTTGTTCCATCTATTTTTGTTTTTGCTCCACAAAAAATTGTGCTATGTGTTTCTCAGTTCTTAGTTTGGTTAGATATTTAAAACATATTACTTTTAAATGTCACTGTAAGTCAGTTCTCCAAGTTGTTTGTTTCACCGTTTTAAGAAAGGTTTCATTACATCGATGATGCTTTATAACACCCATTGCAAATGGATGTATAACTTTGCTGTAAGCCATACTCCAATTCTGATAATTAAATATAAGTCTCAAGTGTCATTGTTAGCCCACTCTCAATTTTGTTCAGTACTTTTTAGAAAAATACAATCTTTAATGGCCAGTTATTAATTGGACTTTTGGACTATTGTACTATTTTCTGAAGAAGTACTTGAAACTGATGCTGTTGGCGAGTTCTTCATTCAGTTTGATACCGCTCGAAGAAATATCCCTTTATGTTACTTTAACGTTCTCAATATATTTACATGCTTTTCAGGGGGCGAAAAAATTCCCTTTTAAGTGTCACCTTTGATTTGATCTGTTTCTACATTACATATGATTCTATATAGAGAAGTACTCATAAATGTTCCATTGCCTATGCTAAATGTTGTTCCATACACATTACTTATTTTCGGAAGAAATATTATCTTCAAATTTCGGCAGTTCTTAATTTAATTTCTTGGTTTTCAAGAACTGTTTAGATGCCACTAGTCATTAGAACATTTATTACTTGTATAATGCCTCCCCATGTACTTTTGTGAGGAATTCAGTTTGGTTGGACACAGAACAATTTCAGATTGTATACCTCAGTGAATTGGCATGGAGCACTGGTCGTTCTAGACGGACCTGCATAAATCAGTGACAGACACATGGGTAATTCACTCCACTGAACCGAGCCCATTGTGGTGCAGCAGGGCCTAAAGAGCGAGGAGTTAGTCCCTGTAAGGCACAAACAACCTGGGCCCTGAGCGAGAACAAACCTATAAAACTGCAGATTCCCACTCTTCTCCAGAGGGGCGGCAAACTGCTTCCACATGTGCTTTTTCCATATCCCGCTGCTATTCTGGAATTTCGTTTATGTACATTGTCAAACTTCTCACACTGTGAGAATAAAGGCATAAAAGCAATTAGGGGCCAAGGGGGGGAAAGCAGAGACGATGGGGGGAGTTTACAGTGGAGTGCTGGAAGAGCTGGATGTGTGGTGCCAGGGTCTGGTGGGGTTTAGGGATGTGGTGGTTTGTGTGTGTGCGTGTAAGAAGGGGGATCCCCAGGAAAGAGCCTGCTTCTGGGTTTCCATTCACACGGGAAGCAGGATGAATACAGGGCTGCATCCTGCTTTCTGGAGCATCCTCTGGACTAGCAGATTCAAGTTTGGATCCATCTGACACCCTTGTTCCCCCTAATTTTTCAACTCCAACCACCATGCCCCTGACATCACACTGGGGTCCTGAGAACATTCAAACACAGGAAATAGGGCTTCTCGCTCCAGTGTATACCGTCTGTTTCCAAATGGATTACTTTGAATTACATTTCAGACAAACGTGGCTGTGAGAAAACAAATCTGATGATGAGTATATTTTTGATGTGTGGGGAAAATGTGAGGAACTATATCAGGAAATATTGAAAGGCCATGAACTCTTCACTGTTCTCAGTTCATCCATGTAACACATGGCAGTGTTGGGCTTGAATTAGACCCGCCCAACGTTAGCTGTTAGGGTAGCTAGCTAACGTTGAGGTGAGAGATTCATTGTTGGTAATGTATTGAACCTGCACTTTTGTTATGTTGGTTAGGGTTAGGCATGGAAAGTAAGATGTTGGGGTTAGAACATCAGGGCAGGTCGAAAATGCCAATGCCAAGCATTGATTTAATGTCTTTGTATCCGACACATATCTCAAAATAAATGTCTCTCTATGAACCCCCACCCTCCATTGTTTCCATGGTAACAAACTGTCCCAGCAGCACACTGACCTTTTTGTTGTTGCTCTAACATTAGTTAATCAGCTGTGGGCTAGTGTAATACTCCAGGCCCATATCCTTCATAGTTATAGTAAAACCTGTCATGGAACTAGTAAAATGAAATAGCTCTTTTTCGCCATTTCTCTTCCCGTGGATCTCATTTGTGCTTGAACATTTTGGCAGGAATTTGCCATCATAAAGGAGCCCTGAAAACCTCAATGCAGCATTACCCATTACCCTCTGTGAGCGCAGACCTCATTTCAGCATGAACAGACAGAGATAAAGGGGAGAGAGTAAACACATGGAGAGGCAGTTTATGCACATTTTTATGTTCATATAAATCTATGTTATGAAAATTCACATAGTATAGTATAGTATAGTATAGTATAGTATAGTATAGTATAGTATAGTATAGTATAGTAGGCATAATCGAGCTAATGTAACCAATAGTAGGTCTTCTGGGTGTAATGCTTGCAATTACTACAATATGTTTCTCATTGACAACAAATGGAAATACTAAAATCAAAGAAGTTATCTTACAGTTCTTACAGCCTTAAACTTTATATCTTATTCCTCTGTGTCATAGCTCTATTGTCCAAAAACAGTTAGAAGTCAAACAAATAGGACTTTACTATGTTATTTATAAATAAATATAAGCTCCACTGAAACTATACAGCTTGTTTATGTATTTATTTTATTGTAGAAATTGTTACCCATGACATCGGTGCTGGGACAACAGGAGAAAGACTGTTCCATGGTTTGCTGGCGACTGGAGAACAGCATGTTCCCTAGAAAGGTTGTTTTTCTTCCATCGGGTACATTAGTACATTAGAAGAATGCATTGCACTGCTAAGGTTGAATCCCATTTGGAAAGTGGAAGCTGGTTATCTTGCTAGCGAAAGCGGTACACACAACAGTACAAACTAACATACACTTGATGCTAATGATTTCTTAGCAAAAAAATATTGAAATTGGATTTAGAAACCATGAGTTGACCAGTTCCATTACTTTGAAAACACACACCGTTGTTTATTTTGACCCTATCCTACATGCACTGTCATGCTATTCCAAATACTCACTAAAGCACCAAATGTGGATTCATCCTCTGCTCAAAATAGACCCAAACAAATGCAGCGTTTCCCTCTGTTTGAGTAAATTTTTTTTAAATGACAATTTAGCTTGTGAAAATAACTCATGAGCATTTAATCAATCTCCTTAAGCGGCCTTCACATGATAAGAACTTTGTGCTTTGCTGAAGTCTGTGTAGGGTGCAGAGTCACAGCAGAGCTCAGTTATCAGCCATCACATTTGAAATGTTGAGCCTGGGGTATGTGTGTGTGGGGAGGGGGGGGTGATTTGTATGGTTAATAAAGAAAGTTGTCCTACTCATTTTTCAGTAGACCTTTCGGATCACACATTCCCTCTGTTTGATCTGAAACATCTGGCAACCCTCTTTTGCCCATGAGAAAAGAGAACAGGCCATTCACAGAAGGAAATGACACACAAAAAAAGATATCCTCATACTGTGAAATCAAAAAGGTAGACAATGTAAGCAGTGGAAGGAGGCAGAGCATAGGGGGTGGGGGATTGTTGTTGAATGGGTCCAGATGCAAGGAGCGTGCACGACCAGCACACACGGACGTGGAAGAGGACAGGCCGGATGCCTAGAGAAATAAGCCGCCCCCCCCCCCCCCCCCCCCCCCCTCATCAACCCCCCACCAACAGCTTCTCTCTCTCTCACTGCGCTTCCCAAAGAGAGCTGATGACGGGCAAAAGGCACAACTTTCCCCAAGGCTATAATTAGCAACCCTCAATTTGACTCATCACAGTCGCAGTGCACTGTGTGTGTGTGTGTGTGTGTGTGTGTGTGTGTGTGTGTGCGTGTGTGTGTGTGTGTGTGTGTGTGTGTGTGTGTGTGTGCACACGCCCAAGTTATGTGTTTAACCCTGACGGAGCCATCAAGTCTTTGGGAGCCTTTGGGAGGAAGTTCTGCAAAACAGATGTGTCTTGTAGGAGCCATGAAGTGCCTCACAATAAAACAAGCGGCATATTAGCACAACGTATTCCACTGTCGGTGTTAGCGTATGCAATGATGCAATGTAGAAATAGATTTACTTGAAATAGCATCGCTCATCAGCTGTCAAACACCCGAGCAAAATGTATTCAGTACAAAAATGATTAATGAAAAAAAAATGAACATAAACAAATAACCCTTTCAAAGGAATGTTCTAGTGGTTTGGCATTTTCAAATCGGGGATACTTCATTCCCAACTGTTTTCCAAAGCACATCTTATTTTGGACTGATTTCCTAACCTCCAGGCATATTCTAGTCTAAGTTGATTACACTACTTTACTTTGGGGATTTGAAAGTTGCAAGAGAAATGCTGTCCATCACAATGAATCTTTTACATCTTTCTTTTCTTTCTGTAATTTTACTTTGCTTTCAGCGGGCCTGGCGGTATAAAAGTATGGGGACTAACAAAATAACGATTACAATCAAATTTGAGGATGCAGCAGCAGCTTACATTACACATCAACTGCCAAGAGTTTGGTCAGAGATTTGGGTGTTTTTTTGCTAGTAGCAGCTAGGGCTGGGCGATTAATTGAATTTCGATTTCGGTTACAATTTTGGCTTCCCTCGATCATGAAAACAAGATAATCAAAATAAAACGGTTATTGTGCGGCACGCCGGGTCATGTGTAGTAAATGCAGCGCACCCTTCTGTCTCCACCTGCACTCCGCCCCGCCCCCGCCCGAACACTGTCGCTTTCAGCGATTCCAGTGCAATTGTTTATTCAGCATAAAGTTAAAATGCTCGTCCAGGATGTTACACCGAAACACAAAAGCCTTGCGCGATTGAAGCAGCGTTTCACTCGGTGAAACGTGGTGTGAGTGAGACACTGTGATGGCGGTGGGTAACGGTGTCATTCACTGTGAGAACTTGCCAGTGTGAGCCGCCGCGCAGAAAAGCTCTGTGGCTTTACGGGTAAAATGATAGTCGGGGATTCCTGCACGTTAACGTTGTTGAGGGGAAAGGCTTCCGCTTTCTGATTGCATTTCTCGAGCCTGAATGTATTGTGCCATGTAGGCAAACTATCTGCGCGACAAGAGCAAATATACAATAAGACGCACCCCCTCCGTTAGTTTCAGTCTACAGACGAAAAGTTACAACCAGCACCTAAGCATGGACTTCATTTAAATAAAGCGTCTAATTTTTATGATCAGCACTCTGATGCAAATTCTGAAGTCTGAACATTACGGTGTCAGCTGTGGTGTAGTTTTTTTTACAGCAACTCAACGTGCACTGCAAAAAAAAGAAGGCAATAAGTCGATCTTTTTGTAGATTCATAGCCTACCTCCTCTTATAAGTCGAAGTACAAATCAATGAATGGTTCACAATCACATCCCTAGTAAAATATTAATTTTACTCTTAGATTCGAAGGTTTTACTGATTATTTATTTTGTGTGGCTTTTTAGTTGTAGGCTATGTTTGAGGAGCACAATTGGGAGTTTTGTTTATGTAATGTTGAAAGAATTGGCTGAATTTTCATTTTGGTGCATCCCTACAATGAATAATCGTCTTTAATAAACGTGATTACAATATCAATCAAAATAATCGTGATTATCATTTTTGCCATAATCGAGCAGCCGTAGTAGCAGCTAATATAGCCTGGAGCATCTAGCCTGCAGCAGAGATAAGCAGAGGGCCACAAATCTCTGGTTAACTCATTTCAAACAAATTCCAATCCCACACACAATGTCTTGCTGCCCCATATCCTCGATCACACCAAATTTGAATTAATCCACCGATGAAAATAGTTCCCCAATGAATGCAATGTTTTCTCCTGTTTGAGTGACACGTAATGCTAATTACTAGATAGCTATTTCAGAAAACTACTGAGTCCAGCTAAGGAACATAACAAAGAGATGCATTTGTCGCCACAGGCCATCAAATATCAAGCAAATCCCTGGGCTTTGGAACATACGTAGCTGATGATAAATAAAGTTAAATGAAATGAAAATGAGTTAAGGAGTGGCAACTCTAACGCCAGAGAAGAAAGTAAATATTGAACAATTTTGCAGAACCCTACATGTAATGCCATTGTTTTAAGAAGTCTTATTAAGGCTCATGGTAATGTTAAGGTTAAGCAAATTAAAATGCAGTTAAATAAGGAAGTGTTTTTGTATCAGTGTTGCATGCACACTACACTCATCACACTCTCAATAATGAGATTTCTGCTGTACTCCCCAAGCTATTTTAAAAGTAATAAGGATTCCAGGCAAAATGTCACACTGCAATAATCAGGTCTGATTTTCAGAGTCTGGTTACATTATCAGTTATTATTAGTTGTTCGGTTATAAGGTTCAGGCAGAGTTGTAATTCATATTTAAGTTGAACAACAAAAGCAAACAATTAAAGTCACATTCATCAAAAGAAAGCACACATTTTCTTTATAAAGCTCAGTTAATAAGGTTATTGGCATATCAGCACACACATGCTTGGAAGAGGACTAGAAAGGGTATGGTTTGTCAGTAATGTACTCTATCTGTAATATCCTGGATTCTGGAGACTATGAATTATAAATAAGCATTTTATAAGAGTGCAAATAATACTAATTAATAAGACACCTATTCATTAGTATTTGCACTGCAGCCCGATGGAGACTGAATGCATATTTAAAAACAAATAATTAAAAAAGGGGGGTGGTAGGATGGCCTAGAGGAAAGACGGGCTGACCGGCAATCATGAAGTCCCCGGCACCGGACAGGAGGGTGTTAGTTGTAAAACTAATGGAGGCTGGTATTACATGTATAGGTGCCCACCATCTCTGCCATTGTGTCCTTTAGCAAGGCACTTAACCCCAAACTGCTCCAGGTGCGCTGTACTATTGCTGACCCTGCGCTCTGATCCCCTCCGAAGTGTGGTAACTTGAGAGGCGATATGCGAAAAGACGAATTTCAATGTGCCTTGTGTAGATTGATAACTTCAAACGTATATGGGGTTCTGGAATGTATTGCAGCCCCTCCCCCCCATAAGTAGCCATTTTGTCATTCTGAAAAATGTAAAAAATTGTGTATTATAATCTATAAATTACAGCTCAACAGTATCAACAACAGTATATTCCAAATGGGCTATCAAATGGAGTTGTGGGGACATTATGTCTATGTATTTGAGCTTTGTGACATGTTTGAGCACCCCTTCAGTCTTTGCAATACATTACAGTAAAAGGACTTAAAAACACCCATACGTTTCCTGTGCCTTGACTTCTTCCTAACATGACATGCAGTCCTTCCTCATCATGAATCTACAAATTGAACAAGACTTGCAATGAGCTAAAAGCTAATGCTTTCTTAGTCTTGGGCCCTGAAGTCATTCTTTTTTAAATTGCGCCATTATTTTTATAAAGAGCTTTCCCATGCTCCATTTGTCTATTTAATACAGCACATCTGGTGAATCCATTCTCCTCTCTGGCTTTCCTCATGAAAAACAGTCTGTCGTCATTGCAGCGATGGAGTGAGGGGAGGGGGTTGGGGGGGGGGGCAGTGTGGAGACCTGCAGCCTCTCGGGTAAGAGGCATTACAGCTTTATGAGTGATGGACTGCCTCAGTGCTGGACAAGCCGGGCTGAGCCCAGAGCCAGTGGAACACATTGTTATGGCAACATCACAGTGAGTGTGTTTAGACTAGGCTGTGCTGCGCAGTGAGGTAATGCTTGTGATGTAACTTCAAGGAAGCAAACAGGAGAGAGGGGAATACTTACTATAGGGGGGCAATGGTGGAATTGGCACTTAAGTTTGCCAGACCGCAGCACACAGTGTTATAAAGGGAACAGAAAGTGAAGCGAGAGGCAAACCCGCCCAGTAACCGAGCCGCTCCAGGAAAGTTTTAACTTTGATTTGTTGTTTTGCAAAGTTCCAACTCACAGAGTGGGGCAGCAACAAGAGAAGAGCGTATTTCACTGTGTGGTAAAGCCACTCAAAATTAAAACCAAGTCCAGTTCTCATGTGTTGAATGTAAGTAATCTGCAACTATGCACATCTAAGTCCAGAATTTGCTCGCATTTAAAGCAGAACTGTACAGTTTTTAGTTTTTTTTTTTTTAATTTCAACTTTGGCTCCCCCCAGTGGTGGTATTTACAAGGACTTTATTCAAATGCACGCTACTTTTTCCAATGTCTTCGTGAAATATAAATATTTTAATTAAGTACAATGAATGGATGTTCTAATCAGCCACTTAAGGACAGGTATTATAATATCTTTAAACTGGGTGTCTCCATCCGCAGATGTGCACAATAAATGTGTGCAGTCCATGCAGTCATAAATTCTAGGTCGTACTTGAACAGTCTGCATTAACTGTTGCAACACGGGCAGATTACAAAACTTACATCACCCTTGTGGACCAGATGCCACATTTTTGCTTAATTTCATCCGTCGCTGAATGTTATGTGGCCAGGCTGACGCAACACATTGGCTGCATGTCTGTGTTGTCTACTTGTCAACAGATTAAATGCATGGATGGTCGGTCAGACAGAGCGAAAGAGACATTTTGCAATAAATAACCTTTGAAAATAACCAAACCCAAATCCAATGCGAGCCAGAAGCGTTACGCATAAACTCGAAAACTAGAACCAGAACCAAACCCTGCTGCTTTGTATGGACCAAGTGAGGCCAAGTTTTGCGAGGAAAATTCTGATTGGATCCTGTCAAGCCCCTTCCTTCGCTTAAGGACCCACATGGTTTAGTCCACGTCTTCAGTAGTGTCCGATTAACATTGTTTTTCGATTGTCATTCATGAGCAGCAGGTTCCTCACCATCTTGTCACGTTATTCATACTGTGAGGTATGCTCATCTAGGGGATACTAGTGATCATTGGCAGTAGTTTTACACTTAAGGGGGATCTGCAAATCAAATACCAGGCCATCTGCTTTACTGTGCATTATAAGTACTACGTTTGTAATATATAATGAAAAGCTAGAAGCTATAGAATCCATTCATGAGATGGCTTTTGTCAAGCTTGGTCTTCTCTACTGATCTTTATGTTCTCTCCACAAACAAACATTATAGTAAAGGCATCACATGGTTATTCTATTGTATGGTACAAATGAGGCAAGACAGTTTTACTGACAACACAGTGATAACCACTCCATAAACATGTTTTTACTTTTTGATACAGTTATTGGAATTGGAGGAAGGGGACTGGGTGAGCGCTCATTCACAGGGGCTCAGGTTCTGATGTTGCTGCCAGGATCAGGTAGCCATTAAGGACACGTTTCTGAACATGAAATCTTTCATCGTTTTCCATCTCTCTCTGGATTTAAATTGCCCAGGCAGGTTTTTGGAGTGACATGTGTGAGCTCATTGAAAATGGCCACCACACCGGCTCCATGGACCGGGCCTGTTCAGGCTCCCAGCTTGTCCCTCAGCTGCACAACATCTGAACCAGGAAGTGCCCCTCCTGAGGCCTTTGCTGCCTGTTCATTTACTGTTCCCCAAAACACAGACAGAAGTGGAATTACAGTGATGCCTTCGCAAAGAATGGAAAAATGTGTCACGTAAACCGTCCAATGTCAAACATAGCAATTCTGCTTGTGTTTTTTTTCAGCGTTGCTATTTAAACCTTGCTTTCGTTTCTCTCCCTTACTGTTTTTTTTCATGCTAACCATAGCGTTTCTTCCATCACCATAGAGCACTGGTGGGAGTGTGCGGCCAATTTGAGAAAGACAAAATTGCCCGGGCATAGCTTTTACCATTCGTTTGTCTGAGGAAAACCCAGAGCTTTTTTTCTATGGGTGTGCCCTTTCTCTATTTTGCTCCACTCGGGGACTTGGCTGTAATTGCTTGTTTAAGGATAATAACAAGGGAAGACTCTCGGAGGAGCCCTGCGCCACAATCACCAGCCTTGAGGCAAACACCGCAACCGCAGCGCAGTGCGACGGCGGAGTGGAGGATGAGGGGGGAGGGAGGGAGAGGAAGAGAGAGACAGACTGGGTAGTAATTAAGGGCTTATTTTTCCTGCCAACTGAAGAGCATCTGCAAAGCTCTCACCTGCTCTGAAGGGATTGTGCCGCTTGTTTGTGTGTCCTGGTGTGTGCGCACACACACTCCCGCCATATAGCCTGCCTATATTTTCTGAAAAGGTTGGCCTCCGCCGTGTGGTGCTTTTCCCCAATGGATCCCTAACATGTGCATGTGAGAGAGTGTGTATGTTTAATGTAAAGCAGGGATGGCAGCCAGCGCAAGAGAAGCGGCTGTGTCAGACAGAAGGAGGTAATTAAATTAGGGGTGGCACTCCAGCAACCTGGAGGCTGAACGAGGCATGTGGGGATTTTAGCGTGATCCCGGACTCATTGTTTCCCGCCTTGCAGTATAGCACAGAATAAGCCTGCTTTACTCACCGGGCTCGCAACATATCACAGAAGTGCACCATGGGAAGACAGACCTTCATAAGTACACAAGATCACTATCACATTGATATTCACATAGCACACATAAGCCACCCGCTAACAGATGGAATAACAAATATTTGCTGGTACACAGTAGGGCTAGAGTGTTCCGTGACCCCATACAGCAGTACGACGCCACTGTAGCTAAGCTGAACGACAAGCTTCTACAAGAAAAACGTCACACCACAATCAACACTGTGGCAGGATGAAGAGCTATCATGAAATAGCTTTATGGTTTATTGACACGCTTGGTTGGAGAATGTAAACATTTATTCATCTGCAAAAGCTAACAAGCTACTAAAGATTATTATGATTACACTGTGATGTCTTCAGAGAGCTTGTTTGTGTAAGCAACTAAAAAAAAGATATCCAGACAATCACATTAGAGAGAGAAAACCATCACATTTTCACATTTGAGAGAATGGAACAAGGTAGCATTCAGTATTTGGATGAAGGGCTCTTATTTTGGTGTGTCCTTTTATTTATCAACTAATTATAATTATCTGATTGGACTATACGCCCAAATTGAATATAAATGGAATGCAACTTTATGGTTCTTTGAGGTTGAACTACAGAGTAGTGTTGGCACTATGAAATCGAAAGCAATAGTTTTGAAATGAATCTAATGACATGCATCAAATAGTTGGTCAAATACTGAATATTGAATGCAGAGGCCTTGTGTTCTTGGAGTAGGTCCCTGGCGCTTAGAAGTATTTTTTCAGTTTTGGGAGTTTCCGAGTCTTATGAGTTATGTTGCCCTTAGGCAAAGAGAGAACAGGGCACGCTAACAACATGTGCCCGTGAAGAAATTAATGCTTCATTATCTTTCCAAAATGTTGTGGCTATTTCCTACAAGCAGAGGGTAAAATCAGTTGAAATATTTATGTGTTGGCTTTTTTCCAGGGCTAAAGCAGGGATCCAAGCCTTGTTCATTTGACAATCTCCTGGCCTGTTACCTTTTGGGAATCGGGATATCATTTTTCTTTTTCTTTAAGTACCAAACAAATAGCTGAAGTTGCCACCATATTAAAACCTGCGAGAAAGTCAATGTTGAACTTTTCCACCTCCTGCATATCACCACCTTTCAAACACTAATTCAGTTTCCTGTATGTTGGAGTGGAACATATACAGTGAACAAACGTGATTGTGGAGGTCCAACACAGATGGGGTTGAGTTTCTAGTGTACCACTGAGGGTTAGGGGTGTATTCTGCTTCGACAGCTGGTCTTGGAGCAGTGCCTTCCCTTTAACAATGGTCTGGGCTGAAACTGAGGAGAAAAGCCTTAACTGGAGAAACGATTTATGGCCCGTCTGTGATGGCAAGTTGGCTCGATTTCAGCATTTTAACGCCTCCAAAGAAATAAAGAGAAACAATATGAGGGAAATTCTTATATATATATATATATATATATATATATATATATAATAAGTATAAGTATATAATATATACGTATACATATGTACTCGATAAACTGTATATGGGAATGTCTGAACGTCTGCGAAACATTCCTGATTTCATAAAACGAGGTTTGAAAATTATACGAGGTGGTTGTTGGTATACATTTAGATAATTTACTAAAATACATTATGAGTTCCATTTTCTAACAAGGATCCCACATATATTCCATTCATGCCATTATTAATGGTTTCATGGAATAGTATTATCCTTTCTATTTGGTAGAATTGTAGTTGTAATTGTTGGGTATCCATTGATAAAGCTCATGTGGTAAAGAGAAAGGTTACCCCTTGTACTTTTCTACTTAAACTATTGGGTTTAAATAGGATCTGATTAAAATAAAACAGTATATTAGCAAAAGTCCAAGTCTAATCAAGTCTGTAGTAGTGTAAGTGTTCATAGGGTTGCCTGGTCTAATCTCATAACTGATAAATACAATGACTTATTGACTAAAAAAGCCAATAGTAACAAATGAATACATTCTTACAAAGGGTGTCTTTTTATAAATGGTACCACCATCTCTTTAGCTGAGCACACAGTTTGCATAAGATAATGTGTTTGCCAAGTCTGCCAGACTGCAGGCCATCTGATCAGGGCCTCAGAGGAGACATACATGCCTCCAGCTCCTCCATGGTAAATAAATGAGATGTACAATTTGGTCCAACTGTCACAGCCCACTAGGGGTTAAGGGGGGAGGTCTCCTCACCACGGTGGAGCTCCCCCTCCAACCCTCCAGAGGCCATGTCATCAAAACACCTCGGCGGGGGGGAGGGGATCCAGGCGCTCCTGTCACTAGCCAGTCAAGCAGGTGTATTCTTGCACTTGCATCGCTGTGCCTTGATCTATATTCCCCTCTGCCACGACCCCCCACCCCTCCCCACTCCCACTCACCCACGCCGCTGAATACACACAGAGGTCCTATTAATCCCATTATGCAAATGGAAGTTATAAATCGCACAGGGTTCTCTCTCCCCCCCCTCTCTCTGTCTCCCCTCATTCCTCTACGTTTTATCACCATGCCACCACCGCGCAGGACCTTCTTGCTACTTAATTAAGTGAGAGCAGCAGGGTTTCTCTACGCCGTTTTTTTTTTTTTGGGGGGGGGGGGTAAAAAAAATAGGCGTTGTGTAAAGGGCGTTTCAGCTGGCACTGACAGATTGGCATCCAGCATGGTGGTGACCCGGACAAGGACAATTGGCAGAGAGGCTGTGAGGGCCAAACATCCCCCACAAAGCTATGGGTAGATGGATGGATAGGAGTACTGGTAAAACAGCAGTCGGAGTTAGTTGGTGCTCAAACACCTCTCTGTCACCGACATCTGCACATTCGTCACACCTTTGTCGTATAAAAGAAGTTCAGCCTTTTCATTGAACCACCATTTATCATCAGCACACTATGTACAGACATGCCTTTGATATGCCTTTAGAGGAGGAAGTCATTCAGAATCCTTCCTTTCATGACAACTATTTTCTGTCCTTGTCGTTTTGTCTTAACTTATATTTACACGCATGCCAAAACTTGCCCAGAGGGCCGATGGTAATTCTAATCACTCAGCGAATTCCAATCCCACGCAAATACTTTTTGTTGTAATTAAAAGCCCTCGTGCTCAGGGTGATACCACTCACCAAGCAAATACATAAGTCACACGTAAACAAATACCATAGAAGACTGAATGGAGTGTTTCAGGGGAAATGTGTCACAGCCTGTAATGCATGCACAAAATAATGGACTACAATGGAGAAAAAAAAACATTAAACTGGTGATCGCGTCACAGCGGACTAGATAAAAATATATGAATGCATGTCTGTTAAGGGCTTCAGTATAAAATCTAGTAAAATGTTAATAAAACACACATTAAAGCTGCTTTTACAGGGTAGTGCAGGCCAGTGCAAGCTTTCCCTCAACCTGTACTGAAGTATTGTAAACTCAAATATACAGTTTTGACCTGTCACAGCCGTCTGAGACACAAATCTATCTCTATTCCAGAACATTCTCTACAGTCAAATGTTGGATTTGTTCGGCAACACCTCGAATAACAAGGCCCCCCCTTACTTTGCGATTGTGGTTCCGCTCCCTCTTGTCCCCATACTGAAGCTGGTCACTGCATGTGTGTGACAAATAAAGTATAAAGAAAGAGGAAAACCACCAATTTTACATATTTACGTGTGAGTCCCACTGCATATGTGAAGTTAAATGTACCCTTTAATGTCTCCAGACGGGGATGTGTGTAGTCTCTGACAAATGTCCTTGAGGGATATCACTTGAATCAGTGTCAGTTGGAGCAGAATACATCTAGTTATGAGATGAAAAAAAAAATATGATGGTGTGGAGTTAGTTATAGAGAAGTGACTTTTTCCAGACCTCTACAGCCCAATTGCTCATCTCTGCTACAGGCTAGGGGCTCCAGGCTACATCATCACCAACATATACATAGCATAACATAACACACCTAAATCACTGAATGAGCTGTTTTTTGAAATAATACTGATAATTAATAAGATTGATATAGTGCTTGTCTAGACACTGAAAGGCGGTTGATTTAGTGTCAATTGTTTTTGGAACTTAAAAGCCTTGCAGTTTAGACTTAAATAATCTTCAAGGCACACATTAGAAGAAGTGACATTCTCTTTTCAGGCAAAAGGAAAATAAAATGTTGCCTTTATCATAAGAGCTTTCAAGTGGAGTTTAATTACAGGGGGAGACAGAATCCTTCTCCAAGCGTTCGATCATTGTTGGAAGCACTTACCTATAATAAGGTTCCTAATTGAAGAAACTAAAGAAGGAACACGGTCTGGGCTAATGAAGGACCCGGCCTTGTCTTAAGAAGCTCTCTTCAATAATTTATGCTGTAGGTGAATGAATGAATGAATGTTTGAATGAAAGCGCATGGTTGTTGTGGTGGGGTGTGAACAGCTGAAATCAAGCAGCCCTGTGCAGCAGTTGAGGACAGGGACGCCAACATGTTTTATCTGCAGCAGGCGTAAACTATGTTGCACACACACACAAAAGCTTGCACACTGACATATTGTTTGGCAGACAGTCTAAACACACACACACACACACACACACACACACACACACACACACACACACACACACACACACACAAACACACACACACACAAACTCTCTCTCTCTCTCTCTCTCTCTCTCTCTCTCTCTCTCTCTCTGACCACCCACCATCTGCACTGGCTCATGAGGTTGTGAAAGCCTCAGACATCATCCGACTTTGACACTATGTCATTACTGTTCTGAGTACACTTAACAATTCTGTTTCATTAAAATGTTATTTTGGCCATCATTTATATTGGGTATAATAACGTACTGTAGCCTACTGCTTTCAACGATGAGTTCAGAACCATGACAAGCTACCAAAAAATTAAACTCAACACGTCATCCAGCGGCCTTTCTCTTTCAGACTGGATTTTTACTGTGAAAAAAAAACTGCCAGTGGTTAGCTTTGGTTGATGGTTGCCTAACATCAGTCAGAGGTTTGGCAAAGAAAACCCAATTGGGATGAATTTGAGAGAATGAAATGGTTGTTTCTGTAAAACAGTTAAATACAAAGTCAAAGCAGTAGACTGGTGCGTACAGCGTGGCTTCGTTGTTGTACTGATGAAATTAATCCTTTGCAAATTGATAATTATCCTAAATGTACAATGTTATATACATGTAATATGCTAATAGTATGCTAATTTAATTCATTTTCATCCTACCTCAAATAATATATTACCAAGCTAATATTTAACACCATATACCATACCAACAATCCAAATCTACAGTCTAACTGCTCCAGCGCATCCATCCCCTCATATTGACTAATGCAGCAGTAACTCTCTCTCTCTCCTCTGACAATCAAATGTTAGTGACTGGAAGAGAGTGAGTGGACTCGGAGTGATCAGGGTAGAAGAAGCATTGATTAACAATTGACAGCTGTAAAGGAATCCATGAGAATGACAGCATGTTGGATACCATAATCAATATGACATGATTTTTCATTTGTGTCCCTAAGCCATTGTTATACATGGATTTGTGTTAAAGCATTTGAGTCTATCAAGCTGTTGCATTATTAAGAGACAACCATACAGCAGCCAGTACTCAGTGCTCCCACAATCTGTGACAAATTGATCTATTTGTTTCACAAGTGACAGCTAAGATCATTGATTAGTGTTGAGATGATTGTTGATCCGGGAGGAAGTTGACAATGCAGAGGGAATATCTGAGAAAAGCAGTGTTAACGGTTTGGTATAGACCTGTCGATTACGAGAGCAAGCCTTCATTTAAGTGTTTGGAGTGTAAAGGAATATTGAGTTGAGTCCAAACTAAGAGAGAACATTTGCAGTTTAAGGAGGACTCAAGACAGAGAAAAATCGATGGTTGGCCAGCACATAGTATCATGGAGTATGCGTGTGAACGGGTGAATGAGAGGCAAACATTCATTTATCTAGCGCCTTCATTCGGTCAACATGTGTCCTAATACTTGGTTTATCAGCAAAAACCTGCAAAACCAAAAACATTCCCAACAGCCTCATCTCAGCCTGAAAAATAACTGTAAACCATAATGTTTTAGTTTCTAAATTGTCTTCACATAACATCTCTACTGACACAATTAAATGGTTTTCATCATATCTATCAGGTAGGAAGAATTGCACCAGAATTAATGATATACTGTCCACTGAAAATACATGCTCAATAGGGGTTCCCCAGGGTTCCATTTTGGGCCCTCTATTGTTCAGTATGTATATAAATGATCTTCCCTTAGTTTGTCCTGATGTAAACATTCAAATGTATGCTGATGACACAGTGATATACGCATATGCAAAAACAAAACAACACACAGCATACAAACTCAATGCAGCATTGAGTAAGATAGCGGACTGGTTGGATAATTCTTGTTTGACACTTAATACGTCAAAAACAGTTTGCATGTATTTCACTATACGCAAAAAGACCACTCAAGAGCCAGACATATTTGTTAAGGGAGAAAGGCTCAAGGTAGTAGAGGATTTTAAATACTTAGGGGTCATTGTTGACTCCCATTTAAGTTTTAAAAAACATATTAAAAAGGTCAATGGTCGCGTTAAAATGAACCTCGTACATTTTAAGATAATAAGGAATCAGTTGACCACAGAGGCAGCGAAACTTTACTTCCACTCAATGATTTTAACTCACATCTCATATTGCTTGACCACCTGGTCTCAAGCAAATACAACTGCCCTGTCACTGATTCGCAAATCCTATAAAAAGGCTCTTAAAATTCTGGACAAAAAATCTAATTTATACCATCACTGTCCCATCATACAGAAGTATGGTTTATTTAGTCTGGACAATTTTATTTCTTTTTCAAACTGCTGTTTATTTTTTAAAATTGTAAATGATCTTGCTCCCCCCCCTCTTAAGAAATTTGTGAGTCTGAGTAGAGCAGAAAACAACACAAGAGCATCATCTAGAGGGGACTCATTAAGTGTGTTTAGAAGGACCACTTTTGGTCAAAGTGCCTTTTCTGTAAAAACAACAGGGCTATGGAACAGTATTCCTGTAGGTATTAGGCAAAGCAACACACTCAGTAGTTTTAAATCAGGTCTCAAGAAATGGCTAAAAACAGGGCAGCGATGTGAACATTTTTAGTCATTTATCTCATGTTTGGTGTTTTATGTTTACTTTATTATACATCTTGTTTTGGTGTATTCTTTTAACTAGATATGCCTTCTTGGTCATGCAATATTGTGAGCCTATATTTGCACATTGGGCACCTTTTAATTGTATTATCAAATTCTTGTATTATTACTCATTTTAATCCTTTTTGTTTTTAGCTTAACACCAATTCCTGTCCAGGGACTACAGACGAAAATTAGCCATGTGGCTATAATCTGGCTCAATTGTATATTGTGCACTGTCCCTGCTAAATAAACAATAAATGAAATGAAAATGAAATAATGTTTGTAGATGTATAATTCACTTTCTTTTATGAGCAGCAAGTTATTGGGATATGTATGTTGGCTTGTATGTTTTCTTCAGGAAATGTTTCAGTTATACTGTTTGATTAGACTAACCATTCATTTAGTTTGCGATGTTTCATGGGAGCCAACTTCTGATTAGTTGTCTTCTTATATTCTTTGAATTTACTTTAATAAATGAAGCAAAATGTAAGAAACAGTTTTCCTTTAGGTCATTGTACAACAACCTGTGCTGTGTCAATCTCCACACTTTGTCACCATTCTTTGTAGGTATTTTTCTGTTACACTAGCTACTGTATGGTAAATAGACTCAACTTATACTGTGCGTGGGAAGACGGTGGAAGATAATTTCTTCAACTGGGGTATTGTATATAGCCATGAATAAGAACAGCACCAACATAATGGCTCATTAAAGGGATAGTTTGGAATTTTGGACATAGGGCCTGATTCCAAAGTTAGCCTAAGTGTTCTTTATCATTGGAGACAGTTTTCAACACATTTCATTCAGTCCTTCTAGTTGCAGAGTTTGCTCGTGCTAGCGCACAGGATTGGGGTCTAATTAGCCTGCTACTAAAACAGTCTTACCAACTCCACAGTACACCCGAGGCCAATCAATTATAACGCCAGACTACAGATGTAAATGTCTGTGTTGATAGAATAATGTTAGAAATAAAACCAACCATGCATATTGCATTTTGAGGGGCTTGCTGTGTCTCAGCAGCAGCGTTATATTCCTGGTAGTAGGCTTCGGTAGCGGCGGACTGATATTCATTGCAAGGAATTTTATTAGCATATTCAATTAACAAGATATGGCCACGTTTGGAGGACTTAGCGATGCGTCTGCTTTTGAAGACGATTATGAGGAATTTGTTGTATCCAACACTAATCTCCACTAACGTTGTCATCAATCTGTCAGTAGGCTAACATTATGAAAGGGGCAAGCTTTATTAGCTAGTGTAGCCTACCAAAAGTTATTACCTGTTCATCAGTGGCTGTGCATTCAGTGCATCTGAAAAGACGGATGGCACCGCTTTCGTTTTCAGTGATTTATTGCTCTTTAGATTGCAGGGGTCGTCCGGTCTGAAATTATTGTTACAAATACTCCGTTTGCGAACAGTTTCCACCGGTGTTTTTATGTCCAAACCAGCAGCAACAAGTCACTGGAAATTGGTGGAAACTTTGTGCTTCACATCGATAGGGTTTATTTTTACAATTCCTAAATGCACACTGAACCACCGTGTTGCCTAGTCCTTCGTTTCCGCTTCTGTCCCACGCTGCTCTGTTTACTTTCTGCTGTAGTGATTCGGTTACACAACTAGCCGGAGCAAAGTAAGATTCCGCTACTCTCATCACCCACAGCTCCAG